>LR749497.1:1863202-2238961 GCA_902729485.2 Mus minutoides | reverse complement strand
AATAAAGGCTATTTTTACTGCTGGTAAAATGTTCCTCTCAGAGCTTGAACTCCAACAGGACAGAGGATGAAAAGAAGTCCTGGCTTTGTTGCTGAGTCAATCCTCAGGCAGCACCAGGGGTTTGCAGGGGGTGTTGGTTATAGTCTCAATTTAATTTCAAAGAAGAACCTTTACAGACAGGCTGGCGTGTGGACGCACATCTCACAGCAAACAAATGATGATGCTCTTTTGTGAAATGCCTCATTATCCCTAGCACTTGTAACGCATGCTATACTTTGCAAAGCAGTTTACCATGAATGACTTCTTCCGTATCTCAGCCCCGGGGGTGGGTGGGGGAGGGGAGAGTTAACATGTAACAGATGAAGAAACTGAGGCACAGAAAGGAACTGAACTTCTTCCCCCAATTATTCTCAAGAGGCAGAGGCACAAAAGGACAGTGGAAATTCACTCTAGTGTCTTGTCAATTTTACTGGATTTCAAGTACTTGAATATCCATGGCATTTGCATGTGTGTTTATGTATTAGTGTGTAAGATGTGTAATGGATGCTTGTGGGTGTAGATGGGTGACAGAAATCCATCACAACACTAAACAGAGTAATTAATCCATGTTTTCCCCATGGCTAGGCAAGCAGCAAGCCAGAGCAAGCGCCACCTAACCCATGTTCTCAATGGGGCTCTGTGCCACATGGCACTTTATTTTGGTGTGAATACTTTCCAGTCTGATTGTTTTCACTACCATCCTGTCTTTCTGTCATTATTTTGTATTCTGGCAAATGGCTTTGACTTGTGTTCAAGTATCAGGACACTAGGTGCCCAAGGTTACCGTTCCGCCCTCAGATATAACGAAGTGTATATATTCTTTCTCCTTCAAAACTCCTTCTACCACATCCCACTCTCAGTTCACCTACACGTAACAATACGTACTAAATCCCTCGGGTCCCTTAACTAGACGAACTACACCTTCCCATCTCCCACATACACAGGGACTGTCGTCCGTAGGACGTAGTGGGAAATCCAGTTTCCACTCCATCTCTGAGAAATACATGCCCTTGCCCGGGTATGAGGAATTCGATCCAACTACTTGTCAAATGCAATATATGTCTCTTGTCAACAAATTTTATTATTGTCTTGATTTTAAATAAAGGACTAAAAGTACCTTGTAACTGGTCACTTGCCAGGATTGAATAGACTGGAATTCTAAACATACCTACATGGAAGGCCAGCCATGAGCATTCTGTGAGCTTTCGCTTGCTACATCTTTGAGTGACTTATCTAGACTCAATAGCAGAGTAGTTATTTTGAGATCTGGGTCTTGGATTTATTTTCAGATTTCTGCCCTACATTTTCTTTCCAATCCATTTGCCTTGCATCCAAGCATATTGTAACCAAGAACGATGCATTTTGATAACATTTCTTGTTATATGTCACTGTTGACATCCCTCTAACATGCAGGGAGAGTCTTAATTTTCCCTTTGTCACAATGAGCGGAAATGATGACATGTCCTAAACCTGCCTTAATTGGTAATTTGCAAATTTGACACAAGATCTTAGTCCAAATTACTCAGGCCTGCTGGGCTGCTCCTCACCCCTTTCTGCCTGTTCTTAATCCTCTCCTCTGTAATTGGTATTGAGCACGTGGAGCCCCTGGGGACAAATAAGAGCATCTGAGGAAATTACCTACATACAGTCTGACCTCTTGTGTGCTTTTGGATGCCAAATTAAGACATCCGTCTTTGAATGGTGGGACAGTTACCTGGAAGAAAAGACACTATTTTTTTTCCATAATAACATTTTTATAAACCGTGCCCAAGCGCTGGCACACCTAGCTGGCAACTTGTTAATGATGATCAGCATCCTCTGGCCAATAAACACGAGTCCAACCACAGTTATTTCCAAAGCAGAACCAGATTCCATGCCTTCGTTCTATAGTCTTTCCAACCCGTCCCATCTCCCAAAGTGGCTTAACTCCTAAGACCTTGATTGGCAGGAAGACCAGGACTTCTGTCATTGAACCATTACAAGATTTAAATATGCTCAGGTTTAATCACATTTGCTTTTAGATCATCAGAAGTCCAGAAATAGCTGCCTGAGCTCCATCAGCTGCTAGACACAAAGAGCCAAGCTGAGACTGGGTACAGTCTTTGGTGGATTCAACCAACTTTCTTCCTGCTAAGATGTTTCTGTTTGTTGGTAGATTGGTAGAGTGTGCCTACATTTGTACACTGCTGGAGAACAGCTGGCTGACTGTTTTGACAAAGCAAACAAACAAACAAAAACAACAACAAAAAAAAAACCCCAAAAGCAAGCATTTTGCTGTTATTCTCTGGTTCAGCTTCTTGAATAAAGTTTCTAGTTGTCTTGGACAAGAACTTTTCAGAATTTTGTTTTAAGCAACTACACCCCCCCTCTCTTTAAATAATTTTTGTGGCAAGGAGCAAGCTTCATCTGAGGTCTCGAGGTGCAATCTTGCCAACACTCCACAAATGGGCTTTAAGGAAGTTCTACTGTTAGCTAGTTTATCTTCCTGAGTTCTCCTTCCCTCCCTCTCTCCCTCCCTCCCTCCCTCCCTTCCACTCTCCCCAAACACAGGAAATTAGCAAACTCTGCAGAACAAAATGCATTCCATGCAAAACAAATTGTGCAAATGTCGGCCAACATTCTGGGCACCTGGGTCATGGTGCCTGCAATGAGCCTGGCAACCCTGGTACCTAGCTGGTAAGTCAAAGACAAGAAAGAGTCCACACAGCATGGGAAGATCCTGGGTGAGGTAGCTGGTAGGGACTCAAACATCAGCCATGAAACTGGCTGGCCGCAGAATTAATAAGCTACATTTGGTAAGCCTGTGTTCTTAGGGTAGCTAAGGGTTTTATGTTTGATACAGATGGTGTTTATGTAGAGTTTTCGAGCTCAGCGGGAGAAGCAGTCGTAAAACAGACTGGGGTTTGGTACAGTTAGCACAATTAGTATTGTATAATTGAATGCCATAGCTATTATATAAAAATATTTTAAGAAGTAGGCTCTGCTCATACTTCCACAGTAGTCCTTAATAATAAAAGATGCGATGTAAACATCGTAGCATATTCTATGATGATGTTTACAAACTTTCTCAAGGTTTGGCAGAGTTACAAACCTTGTCTGGGCTCTCTATCTTCAACTGGTAAAAACCAGTTCCCCTCAGGTTCCGTAGGGAGCTCTGTTTGTAGTCACCTGTGAGACCTCAGACGCCAGCATCATCAGGCCACCCACATGAATGGGGAGCTGTGGATAGCAATATTTTAGCATTTACAAGACATAGAAATTGCAGGCCACTCTGTGAGGAGTGCCATTCCTCCACACTAGCAAAGGAAACTTAGAGTGACCCAAATTGTGACAAATGTCACATCAGCATGTGCTTACATTAATCTTTCTGGGTAGAGATGATGAATTTAGAAGATCTGGTTATGAGATACTATTTCTTCTAATAGGGGAATGTGGAGAGGGTGTGTTCCTCAAGTCACAGTAAGCTTCAAAACAACCCCGAAGAAAACTAAAAGTTCCTTTTAATTGTGTTTATAAACACCTCTTTGTTCCTGAACAAAGCAAGGGACAGCAGCGTGTTGGGACAAAGGGCTTCAGTGGTAGCCTTTTAAATTTGTTTGTGGTATGAGCACGCATGCAGGCACCTGAGCATGATGTTCATGCTTGTGTGGGTCAGAGGTGCATGTCAATCATCTTTCTCAGTCACTTCTTCACTTCTTTTTCTACTTGAGAGAAGGTCTCTGCTCCTAGAGCTTACAAACTGGCCAGGGCTAGCTGTTCTGAAAGCCAGGGCTTCTCCTAGCTTCACCTCCCCACGGAGAGTCTCTCTCCTGGTACAGTCAACCACACTTAGCCTTCTCGATGGGTGCTGGGCATCCAAACTCAGGTCTTCATGTTTGCTCAAGAAACATTTTCTTTATCACTGAACCACTGCTCCAGTGCCAAGCCCTTTTCTCTAAAATTACATGGATGGTCGTAAAAATCCTTGCAGCCTCTTGGTCCCTCTTCCTCAGCTGAACTCTTTGCTTGAGACCTAGGACGACTGGTAGGCGTTGACAACTGGAGGCAAACACTGTGACTAACATTCTGATTTTCACTACTAGGACTGTGGGGTGAAAAGTGTATGTGCTGTGTGAACATTGAACATCTTGTTTCCGAGATGTCTGATGCAGAGGAATGCAAGAACCTGGAGAACATGACTGGTCCCAGTTCATCTCTCCGTGTCCTCGTGACAGTACGCTGGGATGTTTCTCTGCCCGGCCTCAACAGACAGGACATCTTGTGTCTTAGATGTGAGAGGGTGAGAGTCAGTCCCCTTCTTATGTTGGAGACCAATGCTTAATGCCCCATGCTCAGATGGAAACAACCTGTTTTAGGTAGCCTTCCGGAAGGGGGTGCTTCCCCATGGCCTTCTGGCTCAGTAGGAGGAGGGTGGGGACAGATGGCTTTAGTACCTTTATGCCTGACTCTGTAGCTCCGGTCTTTCAGAGATTCTCAGCTGTCTCCCAGTTTCCTGTGCTTGGAAAAGAGCCAGCAATGCTCCTGATTTAAGGAGAACAGCGACACGTACAGACCTCGGGAATCAGCTTCCCCTGATGAGGAGGGTACCGTGGCTTAGTGAGCAGGAATGCTTGGGGTTTTGCCCAATTAGGTTTCACTCCGATACTCTTTTTTTTTTCCTTGCTAGCACACATAAACATATGCATATGTATTTAGAAACTGTTGCATTTGGCCTACGTATTGTGACTGTTTGATTATGACTGTGCTGTGTGGTCCCTCTGCTTCACCATCCTGACTTCATTCTGTAGTATGAGCAGCCCAAGAGACTGCTAAGAAAAGAAACAGTTGTCCTCTCTGATGTAACCTTAGCATTTAGGGATTTGTTTCCAACGCTGCAGCTTCCGCCATTAGTCCACTGTGAATGCATTGCCTATTAATATTCTCATCTTTTCATGCCTCTTAATATTGTGTCCTCCATGAAAGCTCTATGAAATAGATTATTTATCCAACTTCTTCCCCTTTATTCTGGCATCTCATTGGCTCATACATAAGCATAGAATTACCCAATTGAGCCATTCACTCTTACATCTACTCAGCAAATATTTGCATGGATCCTTTTCTTACAGTGTTATGTTCTGATAGGGCATGCCGTTTCAGTAATTCCATATTTGAGGACTCGGTGAAATGCTATAAATAGACATAAGCAGGGATATACGGGGTATCAAGTTGAGAGCAAGTTTGAATAGAGTAATCAATGAAGTGTTCACTCAAAAAGTGGCATGGGAGAATACACAAGCACCCTCTCTGCTTGGAATAGTACACCCCAGGCCAGGAGAAACATGGCTAGGGCTTCCTGGTTCTCAGTGTTGGAGTCTGTTGCAAGGCAGCCAGGGTGGCTGCAGGAGAGTGGTGGAGAAAGGACAGGATCCAAGTGAGAGACTGAAAGGGATGCTGAGGAGAGGAGAGTCTTACAGGGGCTCACAACACCTGCCTCTTAGGCGCATTCTCATTAAATTGTGGCTAAAAGGGGAGTCCTCAATTTTGAGTGTGTGTACGTGTATGTGTACGTGTGTGTGTGTGTGTGTGTGTGTGTGTGTGTGTGTGTGTGTGTGTGCATGTGTTACATATTTCTCTCAGGTTCATTTTATGTTTTCAATTTATTTTTGATTCAATTTACACCATCCTAAGACCTTTATGGATGGAGTGAGGTTGTATATGGATCGTGATCTCTAATGATACAAGACTGTGAGGACGGCCTTGGGGAGAGGAGGGTGGGCTGTGACTGAGAGATGTGGGGTTGTGTGTGCATATTACATGTTTTTCCTGTTTGTATATGTTCAAAATTCTCCATGATGTGCCACAGAAACAAATGGCCAGGGATCTTAAAAAGATGTAACAGCACCAAGGACAGATATAATTGGTGTCAAGTGCAGCTTAGGCATGGCTTGTTATGAGCCCCTGTAAGTACTGATCATGTGAGAACCTTCAGTACAGACTCTGATAGCTCACTGTTAGGACATAAGATTGTACTCCAGTGAGAAATGGTATCATTGGGAAGTGTTAAGCATTGGAATGCTAGGGTCTGACCTATGATCTGTGCTTGAAACAGGTAATTTTGGATGCTGGGTGTACTGCAGACCATATACAACCAAGGCCAAATCAGCAAATGACAGATAAAAGCAATTTAAAAACCAGCCTGATGAAGACTACAAAAGGATCTGAACACAGAGAGAATGTTCATACATTCTGACCATATATACCCAGAACCACTGACCATGTAAAGAAGAATATTCCAAAATATGCTCTGGTGTCGCAGGTCTTTGAGTGACAGTATGATATTGCCCAGAAAATTCCTACAGCATGATAAAATAACATTAAAATCTTTTCTTCCTGTCACTCAACACAATGAGTGGTACAGTTAGTTACACAGTCTTTGCTTTAATTTCTGACTTTTTAAAAGATTTATTTATTATGTATACAGTGTACTGCTTGCATGTATGCCTGCAGGCCAGAAGAGGACACCAGATCTCATTATAGATGGTTGTGAGCCACCATGTGGTTGCTAGAAATTCGATTCAGGACCTCTGGAAGAGTAACCAATGCTCGTAACCTCTTAGCCATTTCTCCAGCCCTTGATTTCTGAATTTTTAAAAAATGACCGACCGAAGTGGGTTTCTTTTTGTTTATTTGTTTGTTTTTGTTTTGTTTTTGTGGTTTCAGTGTGTGATGGATTTGGTGGGTGTGCACATGTACACACACATATGTGACAGTCAGAGAATAACTTTCAGGAGTGGGTCCTCTCCTTATAACATGAGTTCTGGGTATCAAACTCAGGTCATCAGGTGCGGTTGTTTGAAGGAGAATGGTACCCATAGACTCGCGTAATTGAATACATTGTCCTTAGACAGTTCTAGAAGAATTAGAAAGTCTGGCCTTGTTGGAAGAGGAATGTCACTGGAGATAGGCTTTGAGGGTTCAAAAACACTCATCCAATTCACAGTGTTCTCTCTCTCTCTCTCTCTCTCTCTCTCTCTGTCTGGTAATAATAGATCAAGATATGAGCTCTCAATTGTCCCTTTGCTTTGCTATTGTGGACTCTAACCTCAGAAACCATAAATGAAACCATAAGCAAATCTAAGCACATTCTTTTGTAATTTGCCTTGGTCTTGGTGTTTTATCCCAATAATAGGAAGGTGGTCACTAAGACACTTGGCAAATGCTTTTACCTGCTGATTCATCTTGCTGTCCCAATTTCTGAGTTCTGATGAACAGGCAAGGCTAAGAAAGTTAGGAAAAATTACTTTTGTCTAATACATGGAAACTTAGCATCTCATCTTTCAATGCCTTGTGAATATTTGGAAGACTATGGAAGTCTAGACCACCCAGTCACATCATAATTTCCAAAGATAGTACTAGCATTTATCCCAGATGATCAAATCTTACAGATATAAAGAGAGCCTTCCCCATCCTCCTGAGCTGTATTTCCCAATATCATTCCTAGATACTTTCTTCAGTAAATCCTCTTTAATCCACAACTCTATAGTAGGTTGACCCTCCATTTGACCTCAGGCTGAGCCAATGTTAAGGATGCAAACAGCTTTCAGGATGTATACACTTTGATCATCTGTCTCTCTTCTTGAGCCAGCCATTGTACTTCAATAGATTCACATATAAGCACCATTAGATGGTCATCAAGTTAGATGACCATCTAATTTATTTCGTTAGTCACAGGTAGGGTGGGTAGCACACACAGGTCCATGGGAACTGAACAAAGTCCAGTTCTCAGATTTGTGTCCCTTTAACTTACACTGGGTCCACAATGGATGCTTTAAGATGATCTAAGATTTATGGATTTGTCTTTTAATGTGACATCAGTAACACAACAAATAGCTTGAGAGTAAAGCTTTCCTTAATAGCCATTTAGGGGAAAACAACATGACTGTAGCTAGTCTAACCTAACCTCAGAAGCATCCACTCAGCCCTCAAACCCAACTGGATGAAAAGGGGAATGAGAAGGGGAAGCTGAATGGCTTAGATGTCCCATTTCCCAATGGCCAAGACTCTCAAGGATGCTTTGAACATATATACTTAGGCCCAAACCAATCTGGCTAAGGGGGAAAGAAATGCCAAACTTAGCACTTACCCTCAAGAATACCCAACCCCTTCCTCCCATACTTATCTTTCTCTGTGCGTCATTTTAGCCCCTTTAGAGTGACTATTTGAATCAGGATGCCTGTTTCTGCTTTGGCTCAAAGTGGTTTTATAACTTGTTGCTCATATGTCTTCAGTGATTTGCAAGGACAATGTTTGCTAATTCTTTAGCAGCCCACAGCAGGTGCTCAATAGATTTTTTTTTAAAGAAAACAAAATTAGCAAAACACATTATTCTGTCCATTCCTGTTTTAATTAGGACTCTCAATTGCCAGAGATAAAAACCCAAATCAAATTGGCTTAGGGAAAATAAGGGAATTTATTTGCTTGTATAACGGAAAAGTCCAGGGATGGGACAAGCTTCAAGCACAGCTGTGCCAACAGCACAAACAAGTCATCAGGACTCATTCTCTATTTCTGTCTTTGCTCTGACTTCCACAGTGTTATTTTCATCCTCGGGTCCCATTCAATGCCTCCTAGAAGGCCAGCTCACAACGTTCTTGTTGCTAGCACTCCTGGCATAAAAGAGACCTGTCTTCATTTTACCATCTTAGTGATAAACCCACCACTTTAAAGTTTGAGGAGATCTTGTGCCAAGCCTCAGTCAGTCGGTTGGCAAGTGTAAGGTACTGATGTGATTGCATAGACTCAAGTTACCTGTTCATCCCTAGAATTGATGGTTGACTCAAGACCACCAGGGGTGCATGGACTAAGTTCTTAATGGGAGCTCGCTCTCTAGGGAAAAGTAAAATATTGTTGTCAGAAGGAGAACAAGGAGATGCCCCTGGCAGTAACCATACGCGTGACCCATTTTCCACAAAAATCTTTCTCAAACTGATGGCTGACACAAAGCAACCAATAGAAATCTGGGAAAGGAGGAAACTTGTTTTAGGTGTGTGCCAAAATAATTAGTTTTATGGCTTTGGCAATTCAGTCTCCCTTACTCTCAGCCTGCCTTTCATGGCGCCTGTAGGCAACTCCCATAGTCTGTTCGCAAGCATAGTGAGGCTATACAACCTGTCTGTTCTTCAGGTTCCCGTCTTTGGCTTTATGCATAAAATAAGAAAATAAATTCTTCTCTACGAAATGCACCAACCACCTCTGCTGCACTAGCCTCCTCTCGTTAGCTTCCCTGTGTGGCTGTTCAATAAATGAATGAACGCAGGACAGCGTTTAATCTTCCTAACAATAACCCTCCAAACATTCAACACTGTCAGATGCGTTCCTGGCATTTGAAAATATGCCTGCAGCAAAACCATCTATTGAATTTTCACTGTGACTAAGACCTTGTGGACAAAGAAGACTATCTGTTAAGCTGCCATCGTTTGGCAAAAATCAATTCTCCTGAGGCCTCCTGGAGGGATAGCAGAGCACATAGAAGGTAACCCCTAAAGGCCAGCCTGGAGGGGATGGATGCTGGGGCTTCCCCAGGCTTGGGACTTGGTGCTTTCCAAAGAGTCAGGAGGCAGAGGGGAACACACTGCAAGCTTGGGACGTGTCAGGGTTCAGTCTGTGGCCGGGGGTGGGGGGAGGGGAAGAGTAACTCTTGGCAGCTGTGGAATGCATGCAGCATGTCTCTGGGAGGCAATTGGCTGCTCTGCTCTACGCTTACTCTATGAAAACTTCAGTGCCAGGTTGGATCTGTGGATGGAGAACTTCCTCCAATTTTTCAGAAAAGCCGTGTTTCCTAATTTTTAAAGATGATTTATACAGTACTTCCAAACTTCAGATGAGTTTTAAGGACTGCACAATGGGATCTATATAGTTCTTTGGCTTGTTTTATTACTAATAGGCAATAGGACATAGCAATGGGTTTCTGGTTTTGGTGATTTTTCTGTCTCTACTACTGGCTCCTTATGCATGGACTGCATTCTTCAATGTAACTCTTCCAACTAAAACTGATGGGCTCAGAACAGGTACCTGTCCCGTGTGAGCCAGTCACTTTGGCCCACCCTGAAATTTGCCAATTGAAGCAGAGACTGGCTGCCAGTGGAATGAAAGTAATGTCTTTGCTGCCTGTATTGGTTCTGATCTTTCCAGTTAAGTATCCAAATTCCAGGTTTTTTTTCTCCCACAACTCAGGTTCATGGAGTGTGGGTTGGGTCAGGGAGGTTGTGTTTTAACAGGTATCCCTAGGTGACACCCCCCCCCCCACGCCATCACGTTCAGTTTCTGAGAACACTCATTAGAGATGGCCTGAGAATTTCGAACTATGGCATCTTGGTAGCAGGCTTAGTTCTTCCTTCTCAAGTCCTTTATGGTGGACAATTCTTCCTTCCACTTAAGCCTACTTAATTCCCTTCAAAATTTACTGGAGTTGGCTAGGACTGTGTCTCATTGACAGAACACTTACCTAGCATCCGCCAGGGCCTGAATTCAGTTCTCATAACTGAAAGAAGACAGCCTTACTTTCTTTGCCCATACCCTCTACATTGGGACTCTAAACCAGACACGAGCACAAGAGCACAAAGCACCCATTTTGAAAACCTCTGCTTGTCTAATTGCTTACTAATTTGGAGGCCAGCGAGCCTTTAGGCCAGATGCGCATCAGCGAGGTTCCACTGGGCAAGAAGGAAAAGTTGCTTCCACAAACTTACTAAGAGTTTGTTTTTGTCGCTTCCAATTAAAAGACTAACTTTAAAAACATCTTTGAGTCTCTACCCAAAGTCTTACTCCTTGAAATCAGAGACTAGACGTCTTTTATGAGTATGTGAGGCCTAGATGAGGTAACTGAATGGAAGCTACTGGCTGGCTGGGAAGAAGTCTTACAGTCATTTGTGTCGGGGAGAAGAGTGTCTTCGCTGTGGGGCTCTCACTCTTCACGAAAGTTAACCAACAGGAGCCATGACTTTGGAAGGTTTCTGTGATTTGTTGTATGCCTGGTGTCCCTTGCTTTCTATCATTCTGTTTTCTGGAATCAGCTGATGCCCTGGGCTGTTTTTCTCAATACCCCTTTTGTGCCTAAATGTCAATCTTTGGTTGTAAAGCTGATTTGTAAGGGCAACATGTGTATAAACTCAAGAAGCACCATGCTCCCCTGTTTGACAACTGGGCCAAGAAAATCCAACAGGTCACACTTTTTTTTTTAAATTTTCCTTGAGCATAGAAAATTGACCTGTTTTTATTCAATCTATTAATGCCTAGCCCCTAGTTGAGAGTTCTGCCTAGTTCAGAGAAGCAAGTTTTCTAAAGACACACAAATGTTCTAGTGATTCTAATAGTCCTGTCACATGGATGGTCTTGCATCTCCTCAATGTGTTCAGTGGAACCTCCGTGATGAGTATCTCAAGCTTTACAATGTGCTGGTCTTCAAACTGATAAGAAACTCAACAAACAGAAGATGTTTTCGAGCCCCCAGAGTAGAGGCTTGGGCAAAGAGTTGTCTCATCCTTGGATTTCTGCATCTCTGATATGTCTTCTCTCTGCTCTGTTCCCAATTTCCCAGCATTTGGAATGTGAATGAGATTCTGAGTTACTTCACATTTCTTTGCAAATAGCCCTTCGGGCTTGACTGACAGTCTGATTCTAGGCAGTTCAAGATGATCTGAATGAGAGTACCAGTGTCCACTGGAAGGTATCAGACTTTTCTCTTTAATCCTTCATCCAGGACCTGCCTTTTGTCCCACCTCATATTGACATACTGCTACCCAGCAGGGTGAACTCAGCCTGGATATTTGTCAGGTAATTAGCTGGCTATAAATCAGCAAGGGTGGGCCCTTTTTATTAGGCATGCTCACGTCTTGTTAGCACTTCCTCACCAGGGCTCACGAGCATCGAGGCAGCTGTAGTACATTGTTAGCATCATACTAATTCTCCCAAGTAAATGTGGAATTGAGGAAGACCTCCAGTGGGACCAAGTTCAGTGTCATTTCCCTACTAAATCTCAATATCAATTCTAACCTCCTGAAGCTACTGTCAGGAAGCATTGCCATCTTAGTACCGAGTATTTTCCTTTTTAAAGTGTCATCAAATCAGCTTGCCCACAAAACACCAGAGAGCATTTCTGCCTAAGATTCGGTTTTGAATACTGAGAATTAGTCCCCAGAGCCTCTACTTGGCAGCCAAGTGCTCTATCCCTGAGCTACATCCTCAGCTCTCTCTTATCCTGACTATGTTACCTAAGCCGCCCTTGGCCTATCTCTATAGCCCAGGCCAACCTTGAACTTGTGATCTCCCTGACTCAGCCTCTGAGTAGCAGACATTACAACCAATTGCTTATCTAGTAACTCACCCTGCTGTTTCCTTACCTTGGGCATGGGATGGTTCTTGCTGACTCTGCTCTGGCCTGTGGATAGGCAGGTGATCAAGGACATTAGCACATCACACAGAACACGGGGAAAGACTCAGTCAGTCCACAAGAGTGAATTCTGGAGGTTTTAGTTCCTCTCCTTGAAAAGAGGAAAACCTACTCCCTTCCCCCACCCCCCCCTTTACATCTTAGGAGTTAAAATAACATTAAATGAAAAAAGTGAAGTCTAGAGGTAGAAAGAGAGAGCCTGGGTGTGGTGACTCAATATGGGTTCCCTGAAAGAATGACTTATAATTCTCAATTATTCAAGTCAACAAAACACATTTCACTACAGCTATTTGGTTGGATTTTTTTTACCACTTGTAGACAGCGGCTCACTGACACCTGTGTATTCTCCCTCCCTCCCTTCCTCCCTCCCNCTCCCTCCCTCCCTCCCTCCCTCCCTCCCTCCCTCCCTCCCTCCCTCCCTCCCTCCCTCCCTCCCTCCCCACCTTCCTCCCTTTCTGTTCTACTCTATTTTGCTCATTTCCATCAAATCCCCTCACCACCTAAGAGTGAAGATGTGTGCCTCTGCTCCCAGAACCCTCTCCCCAAACTTCCTCTAGTAACAGGCAATGCCATTCCTCTTCCTAAAATCTCTGTTGTGGTTTTCCACACTCACATTTCTATTCATAAGCTTCCTGGCAGATATGTGTCTTGGACGCTATACACATTTTTAAACTTTTGGATGCTTTTGGAGACAATGAGCACTTCCACCTTCTTAAAGAAGGGTGGAATTACCCGTGTGTCTCCAAAGCAGCATTTCCTAAGTGGAACAGTAGAATATCGATGTTACTATCATAACATGCATTCAGCTATGAAAAACAGCGTGTAGTCAAAGAATCCTTTGGGAAATCTTAATTAACATGGAGCTGGTGATTCTTAGAGCCTTGCTTCAGCACAAACTACATGATGCTCCAGGTAGAACGGAGATGTAAAATGATATGAGCATCAGTCAGGGCCAGTTGAGGGTCCAAAGCCATTTAGAATCTCAAGAAGGGAAGATTTAATTAAAAAATAATCATTAAGCTGAGTGTGACAGCATACCCCTATAATCCCAGCGCTTGGGAAACTGAGTCAGAAGGACCAGGAGTTCAAGGTCATCCTTGGATACATAGTACATTCAAGGCCAGCAAGAACTATAGGAAACACTGTTCCGAAAATAAACAAATAGAAGAAAGACTACTAACTGGTTTCAGGGGACTGGAGAATAAAGGATAATGGGAACTGAGAATATACTTGGCTCCTCAATATGGCTCTAAGCCATTGGAGAGGAAGATATGATCAGATCCACCAAAGTCCAAATTGGTTGATAGGTAGCCATTGGCTAATGTGGTGATTTCCTGGAACCTGCCCAGAGGTGCTACTGAACTTTTCTCTCGGAGGAAAGGAAGTCAACATTTTGCTTTAAAGACCCATAGGTCTTCATCTTTCCTTCACTACAAGTCCTGGTAATGAAGCAGCAGCAGACCTGTCTAATGTTTGGACAGTGTGACAAACTGTTTTCAACTACAGAGTTCATGCTCCAGAGTTATACGATTGAATCATCATTCTCATAATTTTGTGCTGGACCACATGCATAAATATCCCAGGGTGCATGTAGGCAGCCAGCCGTTAGTGGGACACATCTGAAAAGCTTTAAATGGACAGATGTGATGACTCGGGCCTATAATCTCAGCCTGTGAGAGGCTGAGGAAGAAGGATGGAAAACTCACGCCCAGCCTAGGCTGTACTGAGAGATTCTGTCTCAAGAGCATAAAAACAAATCAAACCAACAAATACCTTGAAAGAAACATATAGAAAACAAAGTCTTTAAACCTTGGGGAGCAAAATCTACCTTGTTTTTCGTTTACATTCTATAATGCTTCAAAGAGGGTCAGTATATTTTACAATGTCCACATAATTTGACTTTATCCATTCATTTTGGTGCATGGACCTCACACACGCTAGGCACAAACTCTACCATAAAGCCACACCCCTATATCTATGTGTACTTCTCTATAGTGTGTATCTTCTGCTTTGAATAAATTCTCTCAAAGGCTCCCAGAAAATTCCAATTTAAATAGTTGACCGTACTATGAGTTGTAGGACTAGCCCAACTAGACATTTCACTTCTTGCCTATGATTTATTCCTAAATTCTGGATTTCAAAATTCTGTTGTTGCTGTCAAAACCCAGTAGCTTCCTGTTACAGAGTTGCCATGAGAGTATGTGTCAAGATGTGGATGATGTCAGTTAAAACTTAGAGACAACTTTATTTATGCCAAATTACAAAGTGAAGCTACTTACTTTCCTGACTTAATGGAGAATTCTTCAGGACAGTGACTTATGTTTCTGTAGCTACCCAACAGTGCACATTCTGTCTCTTATGGCTTGAATATGTAATGCCCATTACAAATTCATATTTTATATGCTAGACCCTCAGTTGTTGGAGGAGATTCTAGAACTTTGAGACATGGGAAAGTAGGTCAGTGAGGCTGTGTTCTAGAGTATACCATCCCTGACCAGTTTCTGTAGCTCCCAAGCTCCTGGTTCTCTGGGTAGCTGATTGCCATCTTGTAGACTCACTGTAGGGAAGTTTAGTATGTGTCATCATGTACTGACACTATGAGCCAACAGAAGAAACCTTTTCTTTTTGTTTGTTAGGGATTTTGGTCACAGCCATGAAGAGGATTGCATTTAAAAGGGAAGAGGAAAGGGCCATTAACTGGGTACAAAAGGGGATCCAGCAGGATGGGAGGAGGCAGGATGGGACAGCAGAGTTCTGGGGATGGGGAGAGAGGGTGGGGAGAAGGGTACAATGAAGAAGAAAGTGTAAGAGTTGATATGTACAAAGCTGTCTGTTGAAAACTAATACTCTGTGTGCTAACCCAAAATACATTTTTTTAAAAAAAAAATCTAGAAACTAATTGTAATATTTATGATGCCCAAACAAATCTAACTTTAAAGAGGCAGTCATGATTTAAGAAGAAGAGACCTATAAAAGGGGGAAATCAGTCACCATAAACAGTCCCCAAATTGACAGCATTGACAGCACTGACAGACAGTATTTTAAAGCAGCTATTAAAAATGGCCAAAGATGTACAATAAAACATGCATACAATGAGAAAAAAAATCAAACATAAAAAATGAAAGTTCTTGAGAAAGAAATACAATACCAGTGTGATGGTTTACACTGTCAACTCAGCAGGGTGTAGAGCTAACTATGTTGTCATGGCAACAAGAAAGGTGACTAATATAATTGGAAATAAAAAAACTAATGGTTAACTGATGGAAGAAAAATATGCAGTAGCCTTGAAGACAGCCCAATAGGACCAAACCTAAATACAGACTGTAGAATATTGAAAACTGAAGTAAACAGATTCTCAGCACATGAGCCAGCAACATTCCAGGAGAGCAGAAGAAAGAGGGAAAATATTTGCAGAAAACTGATTAAAAATATTATTGTAAATTGTCAAGTTTTTTGAAAATTGAAAATTTTCAGTTTCAGGAAATGTAACAGTTTTCAGGTAATCATTACCATATTTCATTACAGCACACATGGGTCGATGACAAATATCAATGTTCTGATGTAGAATCTGGGATGTTTGCTCACTCTCTTCCTAATAGTTTACTACTCATCAGGTTTGAGCTGTCCTTGACTTCTCAAGTGAAATTACTTTACATCATTTTTATTAAGATGCTTGATATATATATATATATATATATATATATATATATATATATATATTCTTTCAATTATTTATTTACTTACTTGGATGTGGCCTGTATTCCTATCATAGGCATCAATTTCCAGTACTTTCTCAGCTGTGGTTGGGACCTCAGAAGCTCTTCCCTACATCTGCATCTGTGCTGGAATGTTGCCTGGGCAGATCTTCTGAGGTCTTCTGCAGCCAAACACAGCTGCTGTGAGTTCATGAGTTCCACAGCCCTGTCATGCTCAGACAACACTATGTTGAAGTAACCTGTCCCAACCTCTGGCTCTTACAACCATTCAGCTACTATTTCTATGACATTCCCTAAGCTTTGGAGAGAAAAATGTGATAGAAATTATAGTGGTTTAAATGGGAATGGTCCACATAGGTTCATGTATTTGGATTCTTAGTCCCCATTGGTAGATGTTGGGAAGGAATAAGAAATATGGGCTTGTTGGAGGAGAGGTGTTACTGAGGGTGAGCTTTGATGTCTCAAACACCCATGTCATTTACCAGACATCTCTCTCTGCCTATTACTTGTGGGCAGGTATGCAAATTCTCAGCTATTGCTCAAGTACCATGCCTACTTGCCTGCTGTAATGCTTCCTACCATGATGGTCATGAACTCATGAAACTAAGGCCCAATAAAACCTTCCTTTTGTAAGTTGACTTGGTCATAGCCTCTTCACAGAAATTTAAAAGTCACCTGCAATGAAAGCCTTTTTCATTTGTGTTTGACATGAAGTACTAAGAGAAGCCAGAAAACTAAAAAGAGCATTGGCTGGGGGCGAGACTACAGGAAGGGAATGTTTGAACACAGGTGAGTGCAAAAGGGGAAAAGAGAGTAACGGAAGAGGTTTCAATGAGAAGGGGGTGGGATGGCAGGGCACACACAGGAGCAGTTACTCACTCTAAGAATGTTTTAAAAATGTATATGGAGACCTATTATTTTAGGAGCTTCCTGAACATACGAATACATATAAAGAATTTAAATGGAGTCCATCAAAACCCCAGGGCCAGGTACAAGATACCTTTGAGTTGTTTGCCAGAGGAGTCCCAGAGAGCCTGAAAACAAATCATCTTATTGCTATTGTTTATGGTTGCCCATAAGAATTTTTTGTTAAGACCCTGTCTATAAAGACACCATATACTCTGATCAGAGGGCGTGATGAAATTAAGCTGACACTGATTTGAAAATTTCCCACCAACTGGCCAGCTTTCAGACTAGGAAGTTCTAAGGAGGCTACTATGGAAGGACACCATCAGTAATCTTACCTAACTGTGTATCCTGTTAGCTACAATTATGACCAGCCTGGCAAAATATACCCATGTGTACAATAGTGGCATCAAGGTTAAACATGTAACCAACCTCTTTCTCAAATTGAATCTAAGGATTGCTCCCCAGGAAGAAACTGATGGCTAGTACTATAAATTTGGCCAAAACCCATAGTTGAAGAGCTCATGGGCTCTAGATGAGAACCTGCCATTACTATTTTGCTAGATGGATATGGAGTCCTTCTAAGCATATACCTTTATACCCTTACATTAGTTTAGTTCTCAGCTTTCATCGGGTAAGCTTTGTTTTGCAGCACACAGTTGACACAGAGACTCACAATTCGTCATAGTGTAGAGATTAAATATCTGTCGAGTGGTCATCATAAAAAAGATGTTTATATCACATTTCTTCCTGTGATTACCACCCTTATCTCTCATCTATCTATCCATCATATATTTATGTGAGGCGATGGGTATATCTGTCATGTCCCAAGGATTGAACTAAGGTCATCTTAGATTGGCAGATAGCTCTTCTTTTCACTTTTAAAACAAACATAACAAGAGATATCTTAGTTATTCACCAAAATGTTAATTATAATATAAAGAGTTTAGAAATAGCTAATGGATAAGCCAGAGATTCAGGAGTCAGAGATATGAAGACAAAGATGCATCAAAGAAGAAAGTCTGCTAACTTGCTAACTCCCTGCCCTAAAACTGTGCAAACTGATTTTCGGTGTTTACCGCAGGCTCCCTTTTCAGAATTCTTTTTTTTTTTTCCTCCATCATCCATCATTGTCAATTTGAAAAAGTACAATACTTAGGGTCATTTATCTAGACCTAGTGGAGTCTAAAATTATGCAGCTCAGTCAAATATATGTGAATAAAGACTGTCATTTCTGATTAATGGCATGTGACTTGAATGTCTTAAAAAATCATTTGTGCCATCCAAGCTTTACAGAAAGGTTATTATGTAAGGTCTCCTCTAATGCTTCTGATTTTCCCTCCTAGAACCCTAGAGGATCCAATTTCTCCATAGGAGAAAATGGGGGTGTTTAATGATTTCAGTTGTAATTGTTACTTGGGTCTTTGGTTTGCTGAACCAAGAGAGTTTTTCAACTTGAAAATTCTCTTCCACTGGATGGTTAGGTAAGCTTATGATGTTGCTGTTTTGCAATTTTTGTTGCCAACACAGCCTTCTCTTTTATTGAAAAAATAATCCATGTAAGACACTAATCTTATTCAGTTGATGCAGAAAAAAAAAGAAAAGTGAAAAACATGCCAATTCTTTGTCAATTACACTTTCCATGATTCATCAACTCTCTCTTCTTGAAGCATAAAATTCCACTTCAGCATAGTCCCCAAAATATATATAAAAAAAGAAAGATTTGGAAGGAAAACTTTGGAAGAGAAAAGGCTAGGACTGAAATAATGACAGAAATGTATCCCATGACGCAGCAGCATGTCCATTTCTTTTGAATGAAATCACCCAGACTCTTAGGCCAGTTCCATGTGACTTCTGGGAATCCTTTTATATTGTTAGGACTTGAAGAAGTGAGTGAGTGGCTTGGGATGTGTGTTGAAGCTTCTTCCCAAAGCCTTAGTGTTTCTGTTGAGGCGGAGGAAATTATTCAATGGTGCTACTTATAATCTTCCTGTCTCTGTCCATTGATTGGGAGAGTAGAGTAACAATGTTTGACCAAAGGAGAAGGAAACTTACTCAGTGTAGTTCTGTCTACATTCTTCTTGGATGTGTACTATCCATAAGAGCATAATTAATGAGCCTTTTGCCCTTTACTCTTCAAGGGAAGCCTCCGTGGTACAGCTTGGCCAAGACTAGACAGTTAAGTCTTCCTGGTTTGAAGTTGTGCTTGTGGGTTCACTTGACTATAATCCCAATGGATGTTCTATCCTGGCTTTCATTATTTTAATGAGTAACATTTTAGCCTTCATCTTATTTCTTAAGTTTCTGTGTGTAGAAATTGGTGGGATTTAGGATCTGTATTTTGGGGGATTTGGGGGATTTCATAGACCCAAAAAAGCAGATCATAGCAGGTAGATAAGAAAACTGATGTTATGCTTGAAAGAAAAAGAAATTAGTCCATTTCCTTGGACTTAAGAAACGATGCACAAGTTAAGGAGTACTTGGTCTTTAGAAGAATATAAAACACCCATATAACATGATCTCAGACAGAAAAAATGTTCTTAGGGTTGAAATATTAAAATTTAAATAGTCCATAAATTGATGAAATTATATGCAAGAGATGGATTATGGGGAGGAGGAAGGAGGAAAGAAAGGGGAATAGGGGAGGGAGGGCTGAGGCTGATGAAGAAGACATGGTGAGGAACATGGGACCTAAACCTAGCCACTGAGCATGTGTGAAATTAGAATCATGAAGAAGCCATGCAAATCACGGTTGTCTTAGTTGTAAGAGATAGAATCTAGTTCAAACTGGCTCAAGTGAGAAAGGAAATACCTGGGTTCACAGTTGAATGTCTAGATGTTCAGAAGTAGCACTGGGTTTGTGCATAAAAGGATCTGGGATATCAGGGCTTTGCTCAGAGCTAGGTCTCACATTCTCCTGCTTTTGGTTGTGTTTGCTTTGCTAGTGCCTTCGTCCCATGCTGGGCATCTCTTTGTGGTAAAATAGCTGCTGAGATTTTCAGGTTTAAGTCTCAATGGTCAACACATTTGGAAATGGAATTCTCTTTCCCTGGTAATTCTAGAAGTCTTAGAATTCTGCCTCATGGACTTTGGTTACATTGTTTGTTCAGCCCTGAAGCAGCCATTGGAGCTGTTTGGTCCTAATGCTCTGTGGAGATTACTGGTGCCTGGATTGACGGCATTCATGTCTTTCCATGGAAATGTGGGTTGTATATACAAGATCCATAGGAAATAGATGTTGGGTAGGCAAATGTAAGGCATGTACAGGTCTAACATGCAAGCACAGAGGGGGGATGCTGTTTATAGGGTACTCCTTAAATACAGGGAATCTAGGGGTTGATATGGGTACAGAGTGAAGTGAAACCTTCCTAAGGGCAGAAAATGTGTTCAGGGAACAGGGAAAAACAGAACAGTTGGAGTGCAAAATTATCCTGGAAATGGTGAATAATTAAGACTAGAATAACAAAGTGAACCAAAGCACGAAGGTGCTAGAAGTTAGGTTGATGCTGGTTTCATTTTATGCATATGTAAAAGATATGTTAACAGGGCCATCCCACTAGCTGCCTTGCAAATATACTAAAATGACCTTTTGGAGGGAAAGTCAGTGGATTGGCCAGCACACCTTCCTCTGAGGACCTTAATCATGACAGGGTCAGCCCTGTCCCCCTGACCTGTGATGGATCAGAGGAAGAAACTACTTAATGAAGGTCATGCAAAGAAAGAAGAAATCAGTGAGAGAATATTTCCAAATTCCTCTTTTCCAAGAAAGGGTTGCATAAGGGAACTGTTCTATGGAAAGCTGGCTTTGCTACCCAGAGCTGTTGAGTTTTTTAACTGACAGTCTAAAGTAGGAACTCACATCAGGAAGATCTAAGAAACTGATATGCCCTGTCAACTTGTGGATTGTGAGGTGTGCTCTAGTTTGAACTTTCTGTTATATAAAATTATAAGTACTTGCATTAGATTTGAATTGTCTGTTGTTTAAAGCCAAAACTAACCCTTGTTCTTCTAAAAGTTAGAAAACTTACCATTCTCTTTTCAAAAACCAACCCAAATTCAATCATCCTGAATATTCAAGAATGGGCTATTTTTGACATTTTAATTATCTAGGTATTGAAAAGTATACTCTCTGTATTGAAAATACAGACATAGGAACTCTTATTTTACAATAATTCATTTATTCTTCTGTTATCTGCACACTAAAAATCTTCACTAAAAAATAAAAAAATATTCTAGAAGCTAAGGCACAGACACAAACAGGCACACATGTGTGTGCATGTATGTTTGTGTATTTTTACACTTGTGTGTGAATATATATATGTGTATGTATATTATATACATATATATGTGTATATGTATATATGTGTATATATGTGTGTGTATGCATGTCTATGCACATGTGCATATGTATGCATGTGTGAATATGAGTGTATGTATGTATGTATATATGTACATGCAAGCATGTGTATGGGCTATGCATGTTATCGTCGGGTGAAGAATAACTTTGGAAATCTGTAGACTGAAATCCTGACAGTCCAAACAGTTCTTTTGAAGGACAGAACTATGGATGGTGTGATATTTTTCTTCTTCTTTCTAGTTTTGTTCCAAAGGTTTTATTGGAAAATCTGATTGCTTTTCTTCTAAAAGTTAGAAAAACCTAAGTTCTCTTTTCAAAAACTAACCCAAATTCAATTACCCTGAATTTTGAAGAATGGACTATTTTTGACATTTTAATTATCTGGGTAATTCAGAACCCTTTCTCATTTCAAATGTTGTGATGAGAAATTGTTCCAAAATGCATGACTCGCTTGTCTGTGTTAGTAAATTGTGTAGTAACCATAATGGAATTTTTCTTTACTGATGGCAAATGTCTCGGGCTGTAGGTCATCTTTCTGAAGGTCAAGGCATGGAGAGGAAAGCTGAGTGAGGGCTGGAAATAGGGCTTGACGCACACTGACCGAGTCCTGGCCTTCACTAAGTTCCCCAGAGCTGTTGGGAATCTGTTATTTGAGTGATTTATTAAATATTTCTTTTTAAATTGGCTTCCTCTTCTCTGAGAAAAAAATTAATTAAAAGAAAAATTTATATCACCATCATATAATGAAAACTGGTACTGCTCGACATAAATAAAAGCATCCTATAAGCATAACCCAAATGCAAGTTTAATTACACGAATCGCATTCTCCCTTGCTACTGTTGAGCACTACAGATTGTCAACCTGGTAGTGCTTGCACTGTCTTTTGGAAAAGGAAGATTTATGAGTGCTAGAAAGATGTTAGAGAAACTGGTAGCACTGAACTCTTTCTACTTGAATAGCGAGGTCAGGAAGGAGTTCCTTTCTTGCTAATAGAGTCAATATTATTTAGCATGACCTTGTGGTGCCATTTAATCTCTCATTCCGAAGACTGTGCGAAGTGACCCAACTACCACTTCACATGCATATGACACTGGTGGCGCAATGCTGCATTCACGTCTTAGGAAGTGAAGAACTACCCAGCTACATCAGCGGCTGCCAATTCTTTCTCAATACCAAAAGCATCCGAGGACACACACACACACACACACACACACACACACACAACCCAAATGTGATCATGTGCCAAAAGAGCTTGTTGAAGCATAGTTTGCCAAAGAACTTCAACATCTGCATTTCTTACAAGATCCCAGGTTATAATACTGGCACAGCTGCCAAGCCCACACTAAGATCAAGCCCACTGAACAGCCCAGAAGTGTGTGCACGTGTAACTTGATTCCAGAGGACGCTGCCTTTTTGCTTCGTGTCTGACAATGCATGTTGTAGTTTACATACTGAGAACAGAAGATCAGAGCTGAGCTGCAGTCCAGATGAATTAAGATGCACATACTTCTTAACCTTACCTCCTGCTCTGAGTACATCGGTTTCTACGAGTTGAACTACATTAGAAAGTAAATAGACGTGCTCTGGGAAAGGTCAGTACACATGTTCTGCTACAATCTAATTTCAGTCTATTGCCCTGTGCCCTGTCGCTCACTCTGGTGCAAGAGATACAATGGTGGAAAGCTTGAATCTAATTGTCTCTGCTCTACTAAAAGCTTCTCACATACAGAATATTCATGAGAGCTAAAGAGAACGGCTAAGAAAGACAGGCTCATTCAGACATCTTATCCCTTGCGTCCTTTCATCTCCACACCAAAAGAACGTGTTTGGGAAAGGCCTTCTGCACCTCAGAGTGGTTTTCCTGTCTCTTCACTTGGTGTGTGTCGTTACCAAGTCAGACACTAGGAATTACTTGGGAAGCAGTTTGAGTAGTCTCTGTCTGGGGCATGTTAGCTGCATGCCAGCCCTTCGGCCTATCATGGAATTGCGTTTAGTCTCTATGACTTAATAATTACTTTAATTTCACTCTGCGCTGTGCTGAAGAACTCCAACTGAATGAAGGGCACTTACCACATTCCTAGTGCTTTCCTGGAACAGACACAGCTAATCAGAATGTGTGGAATTAAATAAAAGAGTAATTACGGGAGGCTGTGATGTGTTATAACAGATGAATCAAACAAGGCTCTGTCAAGAAGTCTCTGCGCAGAAGAGAAATAATTTATTAAAACTGTTTCAGCCTGGTCTACAGAGTGAGTTCCAGGACAGCCAGGGCTATACAGAGAAACCCTGTCTCGAAAAACAAAACAAAACAAAAAAAACCTGTTTCAGGGAGGACCTTCCAAGTGCGAATGGAATTGTTTGACAATTTTTTTTCTATAAGTGGTCTGAGTCCTGGTGCCTCTTCAAATCAGTAGAAAAGTAACTAAGACAACTAAATATGACGACTTGGGTAATGACAACTTGCCCATCAGAGTCAGTTGCTTATTCAGGACAATATCACATAACTGTCCCCTTCTCTCTATGGGTTCTGCCTCTGTGGACTCAACCAGCTTAATGCAATACTGCCTTATTAGGCTGCCAACACTGTACTATGTATGAAGAGTAGCTCAGAAAGGGCAAAGGACCCTCAATAGTACTTCTGTCTAGATTCTGGATCACCTCAAGTTATAGCTACTTTAGTTTCTCCATATCCCTATCACCATAGGTTGCTTATGTCATTCAGGAAGACACTGACAACATTTGATTCCCAATGCCTCTCTACCCTTCCCATCACCCCTGACACAATAATAGCTTCCTCTCTAAAAACTATTCTGTGAAACTTTCATGTATGTATACAATCTTGATCATATCTATTCTGTTTCTTCCAATTCTACTTCTCTCCTAACATCTTTCTCCCAACTTGCCATCCTCTTTTTGTTCTTTTATTACCCTATGATTTCAGTTAGTGCTACCCTCGTATACATTGGAATGGGATGATCTGCTGTGGAGTGGGCAACCCACCAATTGCTATCACCGCCCCCCAAAGAAAAGTGACTCTCTGCCCTAGCAACCAACAACTGCTAATAGCTCCTCAGCTAGGGTGGGACCTTTTGCTTCTTTGCTGGAATTAACTGGCTTAATCCCAATGCAGATACTCACAGCTGCTACAAGTTCAAGTGTGCAAACACCATGTGTTGTCCAGAGAGCAGAATGTCATAGCATTTCTTATACTCTTTACACCTCTTCTTTCACCATATTCTCTGAGGCCAGGTTACAGTGTGCATGTGCGTATGTGCATACACATGTATGCCTGCACATGCGATATCTACAGCTGAGCACTCTTAGTCATTCATTCTTAGGACTGTGAACAGTGATAAATGTTCGCATTAACCTCTTCCAACTGCAAGAAGCAGCGACTCTGACTCGGGGAAAGAGCAGAGCAAATCTATAGATATACATATTTAGAAGGCAGTTTGACAACATAACACATAACCATGTAGAAAACAGCCTCACTACTCTCACTGCTGCCACAAAATATTTGGGTAGAAGCAATGTAAGGTAGAAAAGGTTTATTTTGGCTCACAGTTCGAGGGTGCAGTCCACCACGGTGTTGAGAAGGCATTGACATCATTGGGTAATTGGTGGCCTTGTATCCAGAGTCTAGAATCAGGGAGCGGGTGGGATGAATGATTGCCAATCCCCCCTTCCCTTCTGATTGAGTCTAAGCTTCCAGTTTGTGGGATGGTACTGGTGGCACAGCTCACAATTAGTGTGAGCTTCTCTCTTCAGTACAACACCTTTGTGGACACACCCAGTAGTGTGCATCTACAGTAATTCTAAAGCTAATTAAATTAAGAGGGAAGATCGACACGCACGGAACCTGTGATCACAGAGTTTGTTAGAAAGAAGACCATGCTTGGTAGAAATGTCACCAGATTTGTGATTTCTTAATTTTGAATTTGTTTTTCCTTTCTACAAGCTCCTGGGCCAGAAGATTGAGATCAGGTTCATCCCGCTGCCCCCGTTGCTTAGCTTTCTTCTTTAGCTTCCCTTGACATGCACTGAGCCCTGTTGCTGACCCCTCTGTGAAATTTTGACCCTGTTGAGATCCAATTGAACATCTTTTCTTCTAGACACTCGAACAGAATCCCTAGCATGTCTCTCAGTACTGACCAGCCCTGACAGTTGAGTGGCCTCAAGGAGAGGCTGTGCTTGGAATGGCAGACACTCTGGGCCCTTGAAGAAGAGTCCCTCCCTCAGCAGATAAGTTGTGATTATTATGAATGATAAAGAGGTTTGTTGCTTTATTATGCTTACTTTTAAAAATCCTGTAGCAAATGTTTCTCTCTACCCTGTAACTGATCATTTTAATTTCCTTGCTTTTGCTATAATAAAAATTGACGTTAAAGGATGCCTGAGGCACTGTAATGAGAAAATGAAATTAGTTTTTCAGTTGACTGATCAAAAGCATTTTATATGTGATAATAAACAGTTTATTTTACTCTTTTGCTTATGACATAATTAATGACAAAAATATTTTCCCGAAATTCATATTGTCTGCTGAACTCTTTTTCCAAGTTCTGGGGGAAAAAAATGATAGTTTTTGTAATTTACCAAATTGGTCAAATAAATAAACTTTACCATCCCCTGATGAAGAGAGTCCATAGTCTTTGTTTAACCCTTCATGATCTGTGGACCCTTGAGGTCAGTAAAAGTGCTCTCTCCTAGGGACAGCAGACTTTTTGTATGGAAGCCACACCCTCTTTCTCAGTGTTTTTTTGTTTTTTGGCCTGGCCACCTCAAGTTTGTTGCCAAGATTAAAGAGTTTGAAGTAGGATAAAAGATGCAACCCCAGAACGTGAATTTGAACTTCTCTGATTTTTCACTTTGAAACAAACAGACAAACAAAACCAGCAGTTCCTTTTCTCCATCAAGAAGATAAAATGATAACAGCTTTAAACAGAATTTTTTATTGCGCTTTGATTGGTTGGTTGTTTTCTTTTGTTTTTGTTTTCTATTTTTGTTATTGTTGTTGTTTGCTTTTTTTAATGAACAGAGTTTTTCTGTGTAGGCCTTGCTATCCTGGAATTCACTCTATAGACTAGGCTGGCCTCAAACTGAGAGATCCTTCTGCCTCTGTCTCTCAGGTGCTGTGTGCCGGCATGATTCAGGATTTGAGGGGCTGGTTACTAATTCCAAAAAGCTCCTTTCCCTTCTTGAAGTTAGTATTTCAGTTTAACATAACCAAGTCTCGGTTTCTCTTACACAGCTTAATACTTTACCTTAATTATAATTGTGCCAGTTTGAGAGGCTTACAGTCACGCATGTGTACATAGTCATTTCCTAAAATTCTGTAATGGGACCAGAAATCCACTGTCACCATGCCTGACTTAGTTTCCCCTGCTTATCAATGACTTCAAACATGGTGGCTTAAACAATAACCACTTCAGTTAGCTCTGCCTCTCTGACTTGGCTGGGCATTCTTTCCACCTGAGAGAGCAGGGCTGATCTGTTTGGCTCTATCTTCTGAAGTCCTGCAATATTTTGGCTTCTAGCTGCATGATCTAGGAGAACATTCCTCGTGCATCTGGTGGTTGAAGCAGCTGGATGATCCAGAGGAACTCTAGCTGGGGTAGCTTCTTTCTGCCCCATGGGGTATCTCATGCTCTAGTGGGCTAAGCTGAGCCTGCGTAAAAGGTGGTCCCAAGGTTGCAACTGCAGCAAGAGGGAGATAGCTCCAATGTGCAGCAATAATCTATGCTTGTAGCAACCACTGCTATTTTGCAATGGCCAAATCAAGCTACTTGACTTAGCCCAGAATCCATGTAGGATTTATGGAGAACAGGCAGAGCCCCTGAAGACCCTGTAGGCTTTGTGTAGTACAGGTAGACTCCATACAAACAAGATACTCTTAGAAATAGGGGACTTCAGTTTAACAACTGCCTCCATCAACTGGTCATGGACAAGTGAGTAAGGTAGTGTGTGTGTGTGTGTGTGTGTGTGTGTGTGTGATTAATTGTAGAAGGGCCCACCTCATGCTGGGAGGTTGACATGGGTGTTAAGAAAGATGGCTGATTATGAACCTAGGAGTAAGCCAGTAAGCACCATTCCTTTGTGGTGTCTACTTCAAGCTCCTGCCTTGTCTTCCTGTGATGATGGACTGACGCTGAGCCAATACCACCCCACCCCCACCATGGCCAAGTTGTTTTCAGCAACTGTTTTGTTGCAGCAACAGACGTGTGCAGTAGGACACAGTGCATGGAAACCTCACAGACTAAGAGACAAGAAGTTTCACAGTCTCTTTAGTAGACAATTTACCACAGGACCTAAGAGACCATCACTACCAAGAGTGGTTGATTCGATTAAAATTCATTTCTGCTCCTTATTCATAATAGCCAGAAACTGGAAAGAACCCAGATGTCCCTCAACAGAAGAATGGATACAAAAATTTTGGTATATTTACACAATGGAATACTACTCAGCTATTGAAAACAATAAATATATGAAATTCCTAGGCAAATGGATGGATCTGGAGGCCATCATCCTGAGTGAAGTAACCCATTCACAAAAGAACTCACATAACATGTACTCACTGATATGTGGATATTAGCCCAGAAACCTAGACTACCCAAGATACAATTTACTAAACACATGATATTCAAGAAGAAGGAAGATCAAAATGAGGACACATCACCCCTTCCTAGAATTAAGAACAAAGCACACATTGAAAGAGTTAAAGAGAGCATTTGTGAAGCTGAATCCAAAGGATGGACCCAATGACTGTGGCTGCCAGGGATCCATCCCACAATCAGTCACCAAAATCACCAAACATAGACACTATATCATATGCCAGCAAGATAGTGCTGAAAGGGCCCGGATATAGCTGTCTCGGGGGAAAATATACCAATGCCTGGCAAACATGGAGGTGGAAGCTCATGGTCAGCTATTAGATGGAACACAGGGTTCCCAAGGAAGAAGGAGCTAGAGAAAGTACCCAAGGAGCTGAAGGGGTCTTCAANAATCACCAAACATAGACACTATATCATATGCCAGCAAGATAGTGCTGAAAGGGCCCGGATATAGCTGTCTCGGGGGAAAATATACCAATGCCTGGCAAACATGGAGGTGGAAGCTCATGGTCAGCTATTAGATGGAACACAGGGTTCCCAAGGAAGAAGGAGCTAGAGAAAGTACCCAAGGAGCTGAAGGGGTCTTCAATCCTATAGGTGGAAGAATAACCATGAACTAACTAGTACCCCCTGGGCTCATGTCTCTAGCTGCATATATAGAAGAGGATGGACTAGTTGGCCATCAGTGGGAAGAGAGGCCCCTTGGTTATGCAGACCGTATATGCCCCAATACAGGGGAACGCCAGGGCCAAGGGGTGGGAGCAGATAGGTGGGGGAGCAGGGCCGGGAGGAGGGAGGGTATAGGGAACTTTCTGGATAACACTTGAAATGTAAATGAAGAAAATATCTAATAAAAGTTGAAAAAAATTCATTTCTGCTTATACAAAGTCTTTGAAGAAATGCCCCTTTCTGGCCTTTTTAAACTTTTTTTTTCCAGCTCAAGAAGGCTTCCTTGTTCTTTGACCAGGACAGAATCGATTTTCCAACTTGTAGCCTCGTGACTCTTCCCTGCAATCCTTTCTATATTCTCAGCATCACATCCATTTGCATGGCTATCTGAGGAATGGCAGTCATTCCGCTCACCACAAGCTGTCTTTATGCATTCATGTCTCCTTAGCCATAGTAGCTGAATGGTCTATGACATAACAGTGCTTATTAAGAAATTGCTTTTAGGGCCGGAGAGATGGCTGAGCAGTTGAGAACACTGGCTGCTCTTCCAGAGGCCAGAAGTGTGATTTCTAGCACTCACATAATGGCTCACAAACATCTGTAACTCCAGTTCTAGGGTGATCTGAAGTTTTCTGGTCTCTGTGGGTACCAGACACTCATGCAGTACACAGATGCACTTACAGGCAAACACCCACATACCTTTAAAAATTATAGAAAACAGAAAATTGATTTTAGATGACTTCGCATTTCTTTAAGTGTTATACAGTTTTTATTATGGAAGGCTTTCTTGTCCTCCACCCATTTTTCTTTATGTTTTTGATATTTTCAGTAAATTTTTACAAATCAGTTTTGTGTTTTTATGGCTGGCATATGTATAAGTTTTCATACATTACATATCCTAGCATTATTTTTGCTCAATTTAATAATTTAATAATCTCAGAGAAAGAGTCTCACCATGTAGCCCTCGCTGGTCTGGAACTCACTCTGTGGACCAGACTGGCTTTGAACTCGGAAAGATTTGCCAGCTTCAGTTTCCTCCTGAGTGCTGGGATTAAAAATGTGTACCACAATGCCTGGTGTCAACCTGCTAATTAATTGCAACATTTTCTAGATACCTTTGAATTTTTCTGATATGAAATTGTGTCATTTATAAATAGTAATATTTTATATTTTCCTTTTTACTCCCTGTACTGCTTATTTTCTTGTCTCAGACAGAACTAGAATGTTAGATAAGTAATAACATTAGGTACACCATGTTGTTTATGAACTCAGAAAAGGTATTACGTAGTTTAGCACTAAGTATGAAGCTTGCTATGTGTTTCTTTTTAAATTTCCCTCTTGGGGCTGGGGAGATGGATCAGTGGGTCAGTCATTCGCTGCACTATTCCGAGAGCCTGAATCTGGGTCCTATAATCCATGGAAATGGATTCAGGGAGCCCATGGTCCCTGAACGTGGGACCGCATATCTGGAGCAAGAAAGTCCTCCTGAATCTTGATGGTCAGCTGGCCTGGACAATGTGCAGAGAAGACCAAGAGACATTGTGTCAAGACATGGTGTCTGTGAAAGGTGGAGTGACACAGAAGGGTTTCCTCTGACCTCCAAACACCCACTGTGGTACATGCACATCCCCACCAAAACAAAGGAGATACATTTAACTTTTACAGACCATTTCTGATCTACTTTAAAGTAAAAAGAATATATCTTGAGGTCCGTGTGCCTATAGCCAGGCTATAACAACAACCAGGAACCTGCTGTTCTTGTGTATGTCTATTCTCACACTTTTTATTTATGTGAGAACAGTAAGCACACTTGAATATAATAAATGAAGGAATTCCATGGACTTCTGTGTGGCTATTATATAAGAAACAAATCAACCTGTATTGACATGGAAGTTGTGTGTCATGTGGAAGTTGAACACACATATTTTGCATTTTTGTCTTAAGACTATATAGGTATTGGAATACATTTCTACACATATTCATAAGGAACACATGAAGGAAGGATATCCATCAAACTTTTATCAGAGGTTACATCTGAGGAGTGAGAAAGGAAAAGTTAGATTTCAGATATCTCTGTTAGAAAGATGTTCTTGTAGGTCTTCTTCTCCTTTTTCTTCTCTTATTTTTGAGAGGATAGAATTTTATGTCTTTCTAAAAAGTTAAAATATTTAAATATATATATATATNTATATATATATATATATATATATATATATATACATATATATATATATATATATAGTGTGCATACATGTGCCTGTATGTATGTATATGTACTACATGACTACATGTATGATAAAGAAATTTTGGAAGTCATAGATGGTAGACATCAGAGATCTTCTATTGGTGAACATATGTTGCTTAAATAATTAAGGAAAAAACCAATGAAAGGAAAACAGGTTATCCAACACCTTGTTAGCATTAAATAAAGAATGCAGAGATCCAAGAGCCAGCAAGCTATGAAGTTCTAATGTTACTGTGTTCTCTTTCTTCAAAATATAATCCTTGGATTAGTAGTTAGGGAGGGAATAAAATAGACTGGTATATTTTACATGCCTTGGCTTGGTTCAGGTAGAGCAGTTAGGAACCTGGAGGCTGATAAGCACTCTCTCATCATTGACATTTATTGAGAGTTTACCATATGAATGGCATTTCTCTAAAATGAACATGAACTAAACAAGACAGAAAAGATTTTGATCCCTGAAGATCTTCTGTTCTGGAAGGCAGGGAGGTGGACTCCATGCTCAAGTGAACAATTGCATATAACAGCATCATTCCCACTAATCGAAGAACATTCAAGTGAAAGAGGGAGTTAAGACAAATGAGTTGGGTACTGGGTAGTTAGGGAAAGATGGTTAAAGCTGAGACCTGAAAGCTAAGGGAAAGCTAGACAGATAAAGAATGAGAATGAATGATGGGGGACCTGGATGATAGAAAGTCCAAGAGGGAGTAAGCTTGGTGAATTGAGTGAATTGAGTATTGGTGAATTTGAGTAATGCTGTAGAAGCGATAAGGGTTAGAGGGTATAGGGGCATGGGAGAAGACAAACATTTGGTCCTGGTTGGTGGTTTAAGGGGGTGTGGCTTTGTTGGAGAAGTGCCAATGGAGGTAGGCTTAGAGAGTTTAAAGACTTGTACCTCTTCCACTTTAGTCTCTCTGCTTTCTGCTTGAGGTATAGAAGGTGGGAACTCTTAGCTTCCACCACTGGCTGCCATTCCTGCTTGCTGCCACACCTTTCTTCCATGGTAGACTTTTGTTACTCTAGAATCATAAAACAAAATTTTCTTCAATACGTTGCCTCAGTCATGGTATTTCAGCATAGCAACAGAAAACTAACCATTACACGGTTCTATTATTTTCATTTGTTATAGCCAGCATCCCACATGAAAGAAAGCATAGTTTTGTGCTGGAGGGATGAGATTGTGTTATACAAGCAGTTGCTGCAAACTAAAGTGAAGGGAGAAGTATCACCTTTACTCAGACCAGCCCCCCAGCCCCCAGGAAAGCACTATATTGACAGAAGCTACAAGTTCTTCATGCAAAGAAGACTGAAGTTTTGGGGTGTCTGTAGGCTCAAAAGGAGCCAATGTTATTCTAGAGAAGTTGTGACTGTTGACAAAGATTGGACTAAGACATGAGCCCCTAGAATTATATTAGGAAGACCTTTGTAAGGATGTGATCTCTGGATAGAGACCTACAGGAGACCAAGAGGGAACCAAATGGGTATCCAGAAGGGATTTCCAGATCCCAAGAGCATCAAGTGCAAAGCCTGCATAGGTGGATGCTTGTCTGACACATGAAAGGAACAGAAACGAATTAGTATGGCCCCAGTGTGGTAAACAGAGGGGAAAGCCAGAGAATGCTAGGTAGGCAACAAAACAGGGAGCAAATCATGGCGAGAGCCTGCAGGATTTTTGGTCCTTACACTGAATGGAAGAAGATGCTCTTCAAAGTTATAAGCAAAACATGACTAAGTCCAGCCCCAAACCAGTCACAGCTTGTGGTTCTTGTCAAGGCTGTGCCAGCCCTTTACATATTATTAAAAAAAATAACGTTTAAAACTTTATGTGTATGGATGTTTTGTCTGTATGTGTGTCTGCAATTTACGGTGCCTGCAGAGGCCAGAAGAGGACATAAGCTCTCCTGGAACTGCAGTTACAAATGCTTGTAAGCTATCATGTAGTTGCTAAAAATCAAACGTAGGTCCTCTGGAAGAGCAGCCAGTGCTCTTAGCCACTGACCCATCTCTCCAGCCACTCTTTATATATTCTGATGCTGGCATCTTTCCCTCCTTAGAATCTATTTTTTCTTTTTTCTCTTAAAATATTCTATTTTTAAGTATATGTATGTATCCACGCATAGAAACACATTTGTGTGCATGGACCACACACTTTTTTGGGCCAGAAGAGTATCAGGTTCCTTGTAACTGAACTTATGCAAAGCTGTGACTTTTCAGTCATGAGTGCTGGTAACTCAACTCTGATCCACTTAACCAGAGAGCATCTCTCCAGTCCCATTAGGGTCTACTTTTAATTCTTGTATAATACTTTGTCTCAGTTCTCCAGCTGTTACTTCTTCTGGCCTCTGCTCAGGTTCCACCTTTAAGAAGTCCCATGAACCACAGCAAACATCCTTCCCATGCTAAGGTACCCTTCATTACAAACCCATGTGTTTTGTGTCCATAGCACATTATCATCAACATTGTAGTATTTAATTCTTTTGGTGGCCTTTAGTATCTCTTGTATAAGAACTGGGCTCTGTGAGAACAGATACCATGTCATTCTTAATTAGTGCTACATGCTCAATGTCTAGACATTGCCTAACACATAACAAATGCCATACTCTTTTCTACCACTGTGACAAATACCTGAGAGTGACAGTTTAAACGAAAGGAAGATTTATTTTGGCTCTTGGTCTCAGTCCATGGTTGGTTGGCTCTATCTTTCTTTGGGACGTGGAGGGGTGGCAAGAGCATGGGATGGAGGTTGACAGGGGTTGCTCAGAAAGGAAAGGGATAGGGAGAAAGCGTAACCTCCCAAAGATAGATCCTCTATCACCTCCTTCTCCAAGCTGGACCCCACTCCCTATAGTTTTACCACCTTGCAGAATAGTGCCATACCTGGAATCAAAGCTTTCAATATATGTGTCTTTGAGTGGCTTTTAATAACCAAACTATAACACATGATTATTATATTTTTGCACAAAGAAAAATAAGCATGCTTTAACACACACACACACACACACACACACACACACACACACACACACACACACACACACAAACAATATGGCTCATTCCACTCTTTATTCCTACAAGGCTTTGCTGTAGTCTTTGTAAACTTAGATTCTCTGAGCCTCCTACCTGGTTATTATCAGTCAAAAAAATACCAATTTCTGAACTGTAGTTGTAGCAGTGCAGAAGGAAGCAAGACAACCATTCTGAAGGTGTATCTGATATCTATCATTGTGTTCCCAGGAACACGTGGGAAATTGACTAGTACAGTGTGGTGGAACATCACAGCTGTTCCAAAAGGATGTAGTCTATCCAAATCTTTTGTAGGAAAAAAGGATGTTGAGTAATTAGATTCTATTAAAGAATAGAAGTTAAGGATAAATGTATTGAATAGTAAATCCTGTTTCGCTCCATACATATTCATAGAGCAGTTATTATCTACATGGAGTCTGACTAAAGGAAAAGAAAAGAACGAAGATGTATTGAGTGTTTTGCATTGTACTAGAAATTATAACAGATGTCTTACATTTCACTTAATTTTAAAAACAATCATAGGAGGTGGGTAATAGTTCTCATTGTAAATTGTGAAAATATTCCCATTCAGAGAATCTGGGTAATTTGCTCAAGGACATAATTCAGGCTTTATTGGTAGCATCAGCAGCTGGCTAATTCTGCATACTTTTAATTTCTGATTTAAATAAGGATAATTTGAAAAAAATCTCTTTGCTTTTCAATTTTTATATTTGCTTTTCAATTTTTTTATTTGGAAAAGTTTTTCTAGAGACTGTGAGCTACTTCTACACCTTTTCAACTCTAGGAGCCATCATATCCATGTGCTTTTTAGAGATGGGTCACACAGAGCTGTCCTATATTCACAAAGTTGGGTAATACATAGTCCAAAAGACTTTAGATCTACAATTTTCACTCAATAAAGCATATTTATGAGAAATGAAATTGAGATGAGGCATGGTAAAACAAGCCTATGATCCTAACCCTTAGGAGACTAAGGCAGGAGGATATTGCCTTTAAGATATTGTGAGACTCTGATTTTAACTAAAGGAATAATGGATAGATACAAGGAATGGAAGAAAGGGAGAGAAGGGAGTGGGAAGAGAGAGAATATAAATAAATAGCAGATAAAATATTACCCATAGATAGCTATAGAGCTCAGGAAGCCACCCAGTGGTAAAAATTCATCAGCATGTACAAGGCTCTATGTTTTATCACCAGCGTCATAATACATAGAAAATTAATGATAAACAAAGCAAGTTCAAGAAAGAAAAAAGAATCAGCTACACACCAGCTCTCCTCTGTTTCATGTTCTATTCCCAATAAGCAAGAGCCATTCTCTATCAGCTTATGAATGAATAGGGAGCATGCCTACAAAGCCAGATATGGTAGCACTTGTCTGTGATACTAGCACTCAGGATATTGAGGCAGTTTATACTAAGTCTTCCATGGGTTAAAAAGATAAAGAAAGAAAGAAACAATAGAAAGAGGAAGAATGGGAATAAAAGAAGGGGGAAGAGGGAAGAAGGAGGAAGAGGAGAAGAAGAGTACTAGGAGGAGGAAGAACCAGAGGAAGGAAAAGAGGAAGAAAAGGAAAAGGAAGGGAAGGAGAAGGAGGATGGTGCATATATGTGATATAATACTATGTTGACACAATGAAAAGAAGAAGATTCTGATGGTAGATCATCATGTTCAATAAAATAATGGAGGGAAAGAAAGATAATGTCATTCGTTATCTTTAATATATCATATAATGTCATTCACAGGTAGAATGTGAAGGAATTGATCTTATAGAATTGAAGAGTAGAATGGTTGCTTGCAAGATCTCAAAATAGCAGGGAAGGTGGGTGACGGGTGGCCAGCAGCACTGTGTGTGTGAGGTAAGAGGAGTGTTGATAGCCAGCAGTGTCATCACAGATGTCAGAAATGTACCATACATTTTAGAGAGCTAGGAGAACTTTTACCAGGAAAACATGAGGAGACAGATATTTTTAAACTGGATTCTAAGCTTATACAATGTATACATATACCACCTCACATTGTATCCCACTAATGAGTACAGGATTTATGTTTTTGGTCCATCAATTCAAAAATGAACTTAAAGAACAAGCAAGTTTCAACAACAAGATACTAGATAGCTCTATTAGTATGAGAGAAGATATTCTGTTGACTATCACCAATGACATTCAGTATTGGAGAACCTTCTTGCTTAAACAAGGCAAGGAAAAATAAGGATAAATATTGATGGGTATGTGGTCATCAATTTATATAAGACTGCCTTCATTAAAATGTACAAAAATAAAGCAATGAAAAAATACCAATAACATGAAAAAATACCAATAACATAAGCATAAAAATATTCTCTTACTATAAAAATCATTTTGTCCTTTACAAAATGGCAAAAGTAGTTAAAATAACTAACATCAGCATACATAGTTAGCACCAAAAATAAATAAATATGCAAGCTACTTAAGACATAAAGGGGCAGAAGAGATGACTCAGCAGTAAGGAGCACCTGCTGCTCCAATGGAGGACCAGAGTCTAGTCTCCACTCACACTGAGCAGTTCACACCCACTCAGAACTCCAGCTCCTAAAGGGGGCCTGCTTTTGGCCACCATGCACAATTCATGCACCTGAGACACATATATATATATGCTTATTAACAGTCATCCACCTAAAGTAAAAATAAATGCATTTCTTTTGATAGCTGGAGAGATGCCTCAGTGGTTAAGAGCACTCGATGTTCTTGCAGAGGACTGAGGCTAAATTCTCAGCACCCACAAGATGGGTTACAACCATCTGTAACTCCAGCTCCAGATATCCAATGTTCTCCTCTAACTCCGTGGACATCAGTCACACATGTGGTGTGCATACATGTATGCAGGCAAAACAGCCATACAAATTAAGATGGATACTGTTTTAAAAAATATTTTAAAATATTCTCAGAATTTTAAACAGTTACAATACATTTTAAAATATAGAATTAACAAACTAATCAACAAACAAAAAACCCGTAACAATCTTTTAGAATTGGAGAGTAAGATGGTTTCTTGCAGGATCTGAAAATGGCAGGGGAGATGGGGGAATCTTACAGTTGCAACTTTGAAAATTTAAAAATATTTAAATAAGAGAAGGCATTGTACCTGACGCGACTTTTTTTTTTTGACAGGGAGAAGGTATTGTGGGGTAGCCTAGGCTAACCAGAAATTCCTGCTTTCCTTCCTCTAGTGCTAGAATTAGCACATCTGGTTTCACACCCCACTTTCCTGGTAGAAAGGTCATAACTGAGACTTGCAGTGAAGAGAGGTGTCGTTGAGACTCGGTCTCTGCAGAAGCTTTCAGCAGAGGTTGCTTATGCTGTGTCTGGAGAAAATTTTATCAAGACAAACATGGAAAATGGTAGCCAGTCAATGCTGCTGTTGCCTCATGCATAGCTGCATACCAGGAATAATAAAAGCCATCCCACACAGGAAGAAGAAAGGGACTTTGTGGGTTCCACTGGAAAGATTCTACTCATGGCCCATTCTACTTGCTGGTTGTTTTAGTAGAATAGGCCCTCCCTTCTCATCTTTCTTCGTTGGCCCATGGGTCAGAATTTGTGGAATATGTCTAGTATCCTTGACTATTTCATCCAATCTCTCAGCACCAACTGAGGTAGAAGAGCAGCTAGCTATTTGGTGACAGGCACTCATTCCCCCACCACACATGTATAGTGATAGGGACTGTGAAGGACACTTAGCATGCCTTGCTCATCTTCTCACAATGAAGTCCCATCCTCACTCGGAAATGACACCCCTCACCAGTTGCCTGGAAATTTCCACTCTAACTTCGGTGTCTGTAAATTCTCTGTACTTCATTCAGGTAGAACCAGACGGAACGCCCTATGGAGACTTGATTGTTTTGCTAACAAAAAGTCTTCCAGGTTCATACTAGTTGTGTAACACATGTCATACTTTCCTTGGTTTTCAAGGCTGAGTGCTATTCCATTGTATGTGCTCATAGCCTTTGGCTTACTTATTTATGCAGGTATGCATACTCAGGAGCGATTCATTTTGGTTTGTTTACAAAACTAAAAACTTCAAAAAACAAAAAAAGGCCAGTTATCATGTTGAACCTGTTTTTTTCCCCCAATGCTAAATGAGTGCCATCAATCTGTATGTAGTGGTGTTATTTTGGTATATTATACTAAAATAATTTAACATAGATTGTCTAGCATTATAGTTCTTAATCATGCAGAAATTTAAGTGGACTTGTCCACTACCAACAAAGGACAGTACAGAAGAGAGGGCATAGTTGTGTCACCCTCAAAGACTCCTCCAGGTTTGTGAAGGCCACACAAGTGGAAGCCCGAGTCCAGAGCTTGCTTTGTGACCTTCTGCTGATGGTGATGTCCTGCCTCTAAGCTTCAGTCTTACTGTCCAAGACACAGATCTGGCTGAGTGTGATAAGCGTGTTAGCTTAATGATGCTTAGACTTCATTCAGTGAGTGCTTTCTGAGTACCATGAGGAGTGGCAAGGGGCTCCTGACCCTAGGAAACCCCTGGGCTCCCGGACAGTGCATGTGCTATGGGCTGCTCCTCACTCTTCAGAGACCACACTGCTTAGCTCCTCAAAGGACAATTAATTTTCCTCCCTTCCTCATTGCAGCTAAGCATCATCTGTCATTGAGACCACGCCACTTTGATGAGCTACAGAAGTTCTGGGGAGGTCAGAGGTCCCTGTCAGGTCACAACTTCTGCTTGGGGGCAAAGACAGGGTGATTTGAAATTCCTATGGGGGCAAAGAAAATGGATGGGAGCTAGTGTTTAGGAGAGAGGGATTGGAATTTCAAATCCTTCGGAAATGTCAACAGATCCATTAAGGCCTCCTCTGCTCAGGGCTCTCTGAGACACACCTGGAGGGAATCAATTCCAAAATATCAGTGATCACTAGGTGCTTAGATCTGATAAATATAGGTTAATGAGGCCCACTTAGTTAGAGAATGCTGTTAGTACAGCCACGTGGATTTATCATGGGAGGGGAAAAGACATGGTCACACCACAGAGGGAGAAGAATCTCCCTGGTATGTGTGCCCAAGCTTACCCTAGTAGTTTGAAAAAGGAAATCTGATGAGATACAAACTTACTCCATTTAGTCTGAATTTCTCATGCAATGCATATTAATATTTGTCTTTTTTTTCTATCATTAAATTTTCAATCACATAACCACTGGATATAGAAGATATAAACCAAGGCAATTAAATGATAGCTAACTAGTGGGACTAACTTGATTCGGCTGGTATGCCATGAAGAATACAAATAGCCTCTCTAGCCACTGAGTGAAGTCTTCTCCCTGGCTGATGGCCTCCACCATGCTATTTCCAAAAGATAGGAAGTACCTTGGATGCTGGGAGACAGCCTTGCTCCTGGAAAGGGCTTTGAGGGACATCCTCGGATTCCTACCATCCACCCTGATGTGTGTACCTCAGTTACATTTCTCATTGCTGTAAAAAAAGACCTGTGAAAGCAACTTAAGACAAGAAGGTTTATTTGGGCTGACAGTTTGGGACATGGCCCTTCATGACCTAGAATATAAGAGTGCCAGAAATGGGAGACTTGGCTCAGCAGTTAAAAGCACCTGCTGCTCTCACAGAGGAGCCAAGTTTGGTTCCTAGCACCTATGTTGAGTGGCTCACTACTGTCTGTAACTTCAGCTCTGGGGGTTTATTATGCCCTTTCCTGGCTTCTGCAAGGACCTACACTCACATGTGACTACCCACACAGACATATGGACACATAGGAAAAATAAGTAAATCTTTAAGAGAGAGAGAGAGAGAGAGAGAGAGAGAGAGAGAGAGAGAGAGAGAGAGAGAAGACAAACAGAAGGTGGAGCAGCTAGGCACCCTGTCCCAGCAGTCAGGACACAGAGAGAGGACTTCCACTTGTCTTCTCCCTTTTGAAATGTGCCTCTTAGTATATACGATGGGTTTCCCATCTCAATTAAACCCGCCTAGAAACACTCTCAGATGTACCCAGGAGTATGCCCGCCTAGAAACACTCTCAGATGTACCCAGGAGTATGCCCACATGCTAATGATTTAACATTCGGTCAAGCTGCCCATGACGACTAACCACCCCGTCTCCCAGACATTACGCTCCTTAGATGGACTGATTCTAACATAAATATGTGCCATGGAAAAGATGAGGGACCACAGGCACCCCAAATGGGGTTGGTTTGGATGTTGTTTCTTTTGCATTATTTTTAAATTTGCCTGCCTTTTGGGGGAACTTTTTTTTCAGTTTCTTCCAAGGTTCTTTTCCTTCTAAGCCTTGGCTGGAGATGCCCAAAATTTCACTCTCCTCATTCTTGCTTGGCAGTGAGGTTGACATCTATTTCACTCAGAAAGTAGATACAGTGCCAGCTGGCCAAACTGACAGAGTCGGGGAAGGTGGCAGGTTGTAACAGGACTGGGAGAGTTCCAAAGTCAAAACAGGAAGGTTAAGGAACCTCCTGAGCAGAAACAACAGGAGACACCAATACTGCTGTGGCAGGCAGCAGTGACAAAGATAAGCCGAAGCTGTCCACTTTGGATGAAGCTACACAGAGACCACTGCTAGAGAGGAGCACATGACACCTAACACCACAAACACCAGTAGGCAGAGACAGGAAGGTAATCTGTTAAGTTGTGTTTTACTGAGAGACCTGTCAATCAGAGAAGGCAGGAAGCCCTATACCTTAGAAAATAGCTTGACACCTTGGCACTAGTCAGCTGGTTACGCAGGGGAGAGGGCAACAAAGGCAGCCAATCACCCCATATCTCAGCCCTGTCCTCTCGTCAGGTGCTCATCTTGTCCCTGAGATTCATTGTATTGGTGTCTCTTTATCATCTCCAGCATGTCTTCCATATTATCATTTCTTTAGACAGCTAGGTTTGGACACCCCTAAACCAGATACTGATTTTAGCTAGTGTCTGCCCAGGAACTGTGCTTCTAGAGGTAGACAGACTCTGGAGAAAGAAGACCCATGTAGTGACATGTGTGCGTGCATGTGTGTGTGTGTGTGTGTGTGTGTGTGTGTGTGTGTGTGTGTGTTAGACATTGCCTGTTTCTTTGGTTCAGGACCAAGATTCAAGTTCCTGATGTGTGCACAAGTGTTCCTCAGTTTACAATGGGCCTCCAATAAAGCTACTGTAAGTGGAGAATTCTGAGTACATTTAGCTATGTGTAGCTTATCACCTTAAAGTATGCCTAGAACATTCTTTTCAGCTCAAGAGTGAGTCCAATCAGGAAGTGTTGACACTACCTTGAGACTACAGAGGATTGTTCTTACATGAGAATAATCTTGTCTGATCATGAAGTCAGAAACCTTCAGGTTTAAGCATCATACCTAAAGAATCATGTATATTTAATGTAGCCGCTGTCAAGAAAGGGCTCTAGCCTCTGGTCTCATGTGCAGCTGAGTCTCTAGCTCTGATGCATTGAGTGACACTATTTATTAATTAAAAAGAAGTTTATCCAGGAATTCAAGCAGGGTCTATTGGAGGGTCCCCAGGAGAAAGGTGATCTGGGAACCTTGGGCTCCCCACTTGGGGAGCCATTGCTGAGGAGTGTTGCTGTCAGGAGTGACAACGCCACCATCTCATTTAACGGGTAATGTGCACAGGGAAAGGTTCGGTGGCCTCCATTATTCAAGAAGCTACATGTGCCTGGTAGCAACAATTACCAAGTCACATAAATACAACAAAGTTAATTAAAATGTTAGCTGATATAAATAACCTAAGGTTATTGAACATTGTTCCATTTTAAATTAATAAATACGCAAAGGTAATGTTTATAATTAAAGCTATAATTTATCTTCATGCTCTGTTTGTTTAATAGCAGTGGTAACATAACACTACATGCAGAAATGCAGTAATAGATTTGTTTAGCACTGACATTATAAACAAATGTCTCAGTCTATTTATTCTAAGTTATGATACAGATCCCTTCCACATGCATCTGATGGCCTTTAAACCATTTAAAATGAACTGCATTAATGTAATCTAATCTTGATACTGAACATAACATTTCAGTTTGAATTATCCTGAATCCATGATCCATTTTATTACTCACAAAGCGTTTTACACATTTCTGATGATGGCAAATCTTGCTCTGTTATTTAAATCCCATTTCAAAAGGATGTTATTTAAAAAAAAATAAAAATAAATAAACGCCACACATTTGGGGTAGTAAAGTGCAAATAAGGAGAAGTCGGTGCCCAGCAAGCCCTTTAACAAAGCAAACAATTCAGATTTTTATGACATTAGCAAATAATAAAAGGAAGAACTGACATTTACAGTTGATGAAATTTTACGTTATAACACATGATGAAAATGGAAAGAAACACAGGGAAAACTTGCAAGGCTCAGCCACCCCAAGGACAGAAAGCTCTACCTGGCATTGCCTTTGGGGACCTTTCTCTCACTTCAACCTTTATTCAACCCCTGCAAAGGTCCCAGGTCTTCCCCAGGTGGAAGGCTTGCTCAGATGCCTGCCTTGGGAGGCACCTTCCCATGCTTCTGGCCTTCTCGGACCCTCCCTTCGCCCTCTGTCTTCATTTTTCCAGTCTCTTCCCTTCCCCCCTCACCAACCCCCTCCCCCCTATCCTGGCCTTAAGAGAACATGTGTTCTCCATCCTTCAATCTATATTATAATAAACAGGCAGCATTATGCCATTGCTAGAGGAGATGAGAGGGAAGTCCTTCCAGCTTTCTTGTGTCCTTCCAGCTGATTTTTCTTGGTACAGTGTCTCCCCTCTCTCCTTCATCCCTTTTCAAATAAACGATTCTTCTGAAGTTCTTTACTGTCATTGAAAGAAGTTGCGCTTTATTTCAGAAAGACTGTTCCATTGCCTGGCTTAGAAAGGACTGCCTCAGCCAGGCAGTGGTGGTGTAGACCTTTAATCCCAGCACTCAGGAGGCAGAGGCAGGTAGATTTGAGTTTGAGGCCAGCCTTCTCTACACAGTGAGTTCCAGGACAGTCAGGGCTACACAGAGAAACCCTGGTTCGAAAAACCAAAAGGAAAAAAAAAATAGAAATGACTTCCTCTTTAGTTGATTAAACAACACAAATACTTCATTAAAATAGACATTTTTTTCTTTTTAAAAGAAGTTTAAATGTGCAAGTGGCCCTATTTTTGGAGATAGAATGGTTTTTTTTTTTTAATTCTGAATAGATTATATACTTTGAAAAAAAAATCCTAAAAGGATTTTAATATTGGAACCCCTGAAACTCAGAGGGATTGAAATTTAGGATTATCTGCTCTCCTGCGCAGCCACACTCGAGACAGAGAGGTGTGGCAGCCTCTTAGCCATCCTAGGGTCCTCATGTGCTGAGTTAACAAGGCATCTGTATGGGGCTGAAGTGAATGTTCCAGAACCAACCCTGTAAGGCTGGACTGCTGAAAAAGGCTCCAAGCCACCAGGGAAGTAGAAATGCTGCCACCAGTGCTGGTAGACAGCGGTCTGGGGCAATGGCTGGCAGAGAGGAGGCTGCATGGAGATGGGGAACCCAGCTCTCAGTCTTGCCCTTGCTGGCTCTTACTAATCCTTTGTATTCCAGCCTTCTAAAGTGCACTTTATTTTGGACTGTCTTCCTGGGGACTCCCCAGGGAGTATGAGGCTACAGGTAAGGCCAAGGAAGAATGGACGAAATTTTTGGTCTCCTTCCAAGTCTTACTTGCAGTGGTTGTTGAAGTAATTTTGTTTACGAAGTTATTCTTATTTGAGAAATTAAAAAAAAGAACTATTAGGAATAGAAGAGTTCACTGGGGTTTAAAATAAATAACTGCGATAATAAAAATATGTGTTTGCATATTACATATTTACATGTATGCATATTTATATGGTGTGCATACAAACATCTGATTGATTTTAAAACATTGTTTTGGGTGGGGAAGAAATGTAAGCCATAATACCATACTATATAACACCAATGTATAGAAGGTCAGAGAAACATCTTGGGGTCAACCTGAAATCTCCATTACTTTTGTTTGTGCTAGGTTCCTGAGATACAACTGGAACCCACATAACAGTCAGATTCTCAGTCTGTGGATCACACCCCCCTTGAAAGCACAGATATCTACATCATGATTCATAATAGTAGCAAAATTACAGTTATGATGTAGCAAAGAAAATAATGTTATGGTTGGGGTCCCCCCAACATGAGGAACTCTAAGTAGATGATCACAGCCTTAGGAATGCTGAGAACCACGGAGTAGGAAGATCCCTGATCTGGTTTAGCCTCTACTTTTTCAACTGCTTTCCATGGAATGAAAGTTAAACCGAGAATCATTTCTGTATCAGGACATGGAGTTGCTCCACAGAACCTGTCTGGTAGCAGATCTGGGCCACAAACCCATGTGCCCCATCTTTGTGTTCCGATGCCTTTCTTGAAGATGGTCACCCAGAAATATACAGTTATTCTAGGCAAGTGACAGTTGCAAGTTGGCCTAAACATAGACTGATGAATCCAGGAACCCCAGTTTAGTAGCAGCAGGTCTGATGGGTTGGTCGGAATGTGCAGCTTTGGAGTGACTCTCAGGAGAATAAACGGGGACCTGCATGTGGAGTCATTAGGTGGCTTGTGGAGTACATGTGACTGGAAATAGGGAAGACAGGATGGTAACTGGATCTGCATTGAAAGGTGTAGAGTCAGCTTACCCCTGAGGCTGGTTCCCATATGGTTGTGTTGTTAATTATCAATCATTTTACAACCTTATGATACTCTGGAGAATGTCTCTCAATAGGGGTCACTGTGACACCTGCCCCCAGGAGAGAGATGACAATATCTGACACACGGTTAGATGTTGCTAAACAATCTACAATGAACAGGACAGCTTTCCCAACAAAAATGTATCTGATTTACCAGCTAATGCCAGTACCCACCTGGTAACAACACCCTAGATAGAGAATGTATCAATGGAGCTCAGACATGTAGTCTCATAATGACCCAGCCCGGTCTCTTCCTCCCTTCCACTTTTCAAAAGAATTCAAACACAGTACTGATCACAAACATGTTGAACGTTCAGAATGATATTCCATTCTGATGGGGGAGACAGGTAAACTGGATGGCAGAAGGGACTGTCACTACAGGCAAAGGAAGAGGCGGTGGAGGCATCTAAGCCTCTGGCTTCTAACCTTGGGTAGTAAATAGTGCGCAAGGCCACATTTCACTGTGATTTTTTTTCTGGGAACAAACAGTTGATCATTTATCTATAACAGAAGGATGGAGGAGCAGAGGAGTTGCCTTGGGGGAGCAGAGGAGTTGCCTTGAAACAGCATGGAATTGGGGGAGTAGAACCCCAATGCCACAGAAAACCCCAAGACAGTTTGATACAACCTTTTCTTGAGAACAGTATCTTTAAAAATGTGGGAATTCAAGAACTCCAAACAGCCAGGCACCTTGGAAATTATTTCTAAAAGCACTGCCCATTGCCTTGAAAAAGAAGCTTTCTCCTCTGCCAGCCCAGGAGACAAAGAGCATTGCTTTGCAAAATCCATAAAACAAAAGATTCCAACAGTGTCAAGCCTCTTTAAACAATCACTTGCGCTATGAGGCAAAACAAGGGAGAGACATCCGGATAAGGCTGTGGAGGTATTTTTCATGTTGATTGCAATAACACCATCAAAGCCATGCACATTCTGTGTAAAATCAATGTCGGCTTGTTGGAAGGGGAGGGAGAAGGGGAGCGGCCTGGGGATTTTATCTTGTAAGTCAGCTTTGCAGATAATCGCATGCCTCGGGCCTGGAAAAAATTGATGGCAGATCAATGGTCAGGAACATGAGCTGGGCTCCTCTTTGACTATGTGCTCCTGTTGGTCCTGAGTCTCAGGACCATGGAGGGGATTTTGAGTGGGCCAGTGGAGCTCTGGAAGGGTCTGTCAAGGTGACTAGTGTGACCAGGACCACTCAGGGAGTGTCTGGGTAGTAGCATAGAGAACTGGAGGGGTAAGAAATGTTCGTATTTGCAAGATATCCCTATTTAGTAAAAGGGTCACATGTGTGGGCAACATCTGGGTTTATATTAAAGAAATGTCCACAGAGTATAAATGGCCTAATTATAGGATATTTGTTGGTTTGTTGAGGTGTGTTTCTGCTCCCAGTTAAACAGGGTTAAACAGTAGTTGCTGGGACTCCTTTTTACTGGGATACCTAGGGGGAAGATAGGGAAGGGATGGAGTGGTCACTTTCCTCTTCTGTTATTTTCAATGCTAGAGGAATCTTAATGTATTAATTTTGACCTCACCTTTATCTCACTGTCCTGCAACAAATGAATTTCTTCTCTTCCATTGCCTTTCTTTCTTTCTTTCTTTCTTTCTTTCTTTCTTTCTTTCTTTCTTTCTCTCTCTCTCTCTCTTTCTTTCCTCCCTCCCTCCCTCCCTCCCTCCTTTCACTCCCTCTATTCCTCTGCCCTTTCTTTAAATATCTCATTTTATTATTTTATGTATGGGTAGTTTTTGTAAATGTATGGCTATGTACTACTTTTATGCAGTGTCCTGGAGGCCAGCAGAGGGCATTGGATTCCCCAGAACTGGGGTTATGGATGGATGGTTGTAAGCCACCATATATGGGTACTGGAAATTGAGTCTGGGCCCTCTGCAGGCACAAGTGCTCTTATCTGCCACACCCTCTCTTCAGTCCCTGCCCTCTTGGTCTCTTGCTTGCTAGCTTTCTAGTAACCTGGGTATCATGCACTCTGAGCAAGGGCTCTGCCATTAAACCACACCCTCAGCTGATGTTTACTGCTCCATTCTAAGATGGCAGCATCCCCTTTCCATGTTCTTCCTCATTGTGACTCTGAACTCCTTGAGGACCATGGCTCTGTTTTCCCTCCACCCATGTCCCATAGGGTACTCATTATATTCTGGTTTCCAAAGATTTTGAACCTGTCAGGCTATGGTGTAAACCACCCTTTCCCCTTTAAAATAATTGAGGATGCTTAATGGTCTTCTACTTCGTTAAACCCCTTTTCTTTCTTGCAGCCTGAGATCCCACAGAAGCATATCCATCCAGACCTGCCACCCTTAGCGCCATCCCTCTTTGCTTGCTTTAATTATTGAAACATCTGCTATAAAGCGCTTGCATTTACAAATGAGACTATTTACAATTTATGAGAGTAGGCTTCGCACATAGTCTCCAAAGATAGATTCTCTTTATTTTTAAAGAATAATCACCACTATGTATGTCAAAGAAAAATTCTTCAAACATGAGAGGGGGAAGGAGGGAGGAAGGGAGAGAGGAGAGAGGAGAGAGAGAGAGAGAGAGAGAGAGAGAATACTTGGGAGTAGTACAAGGTACAAGATACTCAATCCTCATCCCAAATTAGAGATGATCTCTGCACTGCAGCAGATCTTCAACTGAAAGTTTCCCTAAAGGGAAACTAAAGTGCCTATTTGGATAAAAATACCAGGAAGTAGAAGGTTGGCTTTGGGTTGGAGATAAATTGGAACTGTGTCCAATGAACAACTTATATAATATTATGTAAATGAACAGTTTCTATATACCTGGGCCCTTTACCTCACCAGAGCAGGAGAGTGTCAGTTCCAACTGGCTTATCAGGTCCTTGGTGTGCTCCCCTCTGACAAAAAGCTTCAATTAACAAAATATCACAATTAGAAGTAAAGACATGGTCACATTTTGCTTCATCCTCCAATAGAGTTGGCATGGCATTGCTATGGGTCCTAAGAATTTGGTGGCTAAAGTACAACTGAAAATGATTACTCCAGAATCTTAATTCTGTCTAAAGCACATGGCTGTCTGGCCTCTGCCCACAGAAGTCAGGGCTCAAATCTTCTTGAGCTAAAACATCTGTGAGACAATCCTCCAAAAATTTCGTTTCCTCAAGTCTTACATTGTCCTGGATAGGCTGGGTCCTGCAGAAATTGGTTTCTGTGGGTCAGCTCTTCCATCGCTGAGCCAAGTTTCCCAAGACAAACACCTGAAATAAGGGAAGTTTTCTTTCTGCTCATGGTTTAAGAGTCTTCACTTCCTGGTTACTTGACTCTGCTTCTGAGCCTGTGGTGAAACAGAATGTTACGGGAGAGCAAAGCTGTTCGTCATATAGGAGCCAGGATCCAGAGTTGGGTGGGTACTTTTCAAAGGCACCCCTCCAGGACTATGTCCTCAGCTTTGAACTAATGGCTCCATCCACTGTGCCCCCATGAGTTATCACCTCTCTACAGTGTCATGAGCAGGGGACTAAACCTTCAAAGCACCAGCCTTTTGATGGGATACCTCCTAACCAAACTATAGCACAATCAAGTCTATTGGACTGTATGGCTAGCTAATGTCATTTTACAGGCAGAGCCCGAGGCTTAGCTACTTCCATCAGACACCGAGGGGGGAAGAAACAGTGAGACTTGTCTTTTTCTCCCTGCCGAGCTTGAAAGCTTGTTATGGAGAAGCCGAGTCTTCAAGAAGATGCAGCTTGCAATTTCTCCCTTCTGAGATACCTTCATGATATACCTAAACAGTCATAGATGGGTAATTATGAACCGAAGCTAGTGTGAGTTATGATTCCCAATGATAGTTCCTCGTGATTTGTTGCGATGTAAATAGCAGTGATTTATTGTGGCTCTGCTGACGGCTTGCTCTGTGATGGATCATAATAGTAGATCATGATAATTATGAAGTCAGCATGGAGCTGTTTTCCCTCCTGTAACTCAATTGTAACATGGCCGCCCAGGCTGCTGAACATCACAGCCAGTCTGCTGGATGCTGGATGGTGTTCATTTTGGTCAGTCATGATTGGCACAGCAGTTCGTCTTTAATAATTGTCCAGGTGGCTGTACCAACCCAGGTTGATGGCATTTTACTTGCAGATTTTTTTTGAATTTCAGATGCAAATTGAGTTCTCTGGTTTGTCATTCCTAGGCAAGAGAAATCAACAGAGAAGTGGAGAAGGTCTGCAGAGGCAGAACAAATGACATAGCCCAGATCTCCCTGGTCCTCCTCCCCTGGCTCCAGCCTGAGCTGTGTCAGGCACACTGTCTGAATATGTTTATCAGTGTTTCTGACTTATGTAGAGAACTTTTTCTCCAAGGAACATGGGATACCTGTCACTTGGACTCTGTTTTAAGTAACTCTAATCTACAGAAATCTGGTCCATTTAGAACAATCATTTCTCAAAAGGAATGCACAAATGCTAGCTCGCTCCAGCCACTCTGGGAATGAAAAAGAGTACTTGGGGGTCAACTAACTTTGGAAGAATCTGGGTTCATAAAAGTGAAAAATTGTGTACAGAGAAAAAGAAATGAAGTACTTTTTGAAATCTAAGGAAAATAATATCTTTCTTGTAGGGCTTTTTCAAGGCTTCATTTTGGTAGTGACCATGGCTAATTCTGAAGAGAAAAACAGGGACCACAACTGCTCCCTGACTAGTCACCTCTGAGTGGTGGGCAGGATGGCTGTCAAGTCTTTGCTCAGATTTCCAGCAGGCAGGAGAATCAAGGCTCCCTACCAGTGAAGTGGAATTGACCTTTTGACTTCTGATTGGTAGAATGTGGCATGAGTGACATTTGTATGGCATTAGTGACCCCATGCATTTCCTTCTACTTTAGTTTGCTTCCTATGGCTGTGATAAACGCCACGATCCAATGCATTGTGCAGGAGAAGCGTTTCTTTCAACTTAGCCAAGGCAGGAACCTAAAGCCAAGAAGTGAAGCAAGGACCATGGAGGTTACTGTTTACTAGCTCATTCCTGTGAGTAGCGGATGTGGCGACCATTCCAAGATGGCGCCCGTGAAGGTTGCCAAGTCTTTTTTTTTTTTTTTTTTTTTTTTTTTTTTTTTTTTTTTTTTTTTTTTTGGTTTTCTCGAGAGAGGGTTTCTCTGTATAGCCCTGGCTGTCCTGGAACTCACTTTGTAGACCAGGCTGGCCTCGAACTCAGAAATCCGCCTGCCTCTGCCTCCCAAGTGCTGGGATTAAAGGCATGCGCCACCACGCCCGGCTCGGTTGCCAAGTCTTATGACTAAAACATGACTTCCTTATACACCCCTGCATAGTCACATCCACAGTCTTGTATTGCGCAGACACGCTGCTGCGCGATATCAGGCCAGCTGACGTTGAGCACATTAGACCTATGGCAAGCACCTACGTGGAGGGCTCTGAGTGGTGAGGGCACAGAGATTTAAGGGCGGTCAGGGAGAGGCTGGGGGCCTTTTGGAAGAAATTAAGGATCCTGAGTAAACTGCCTTAAGAACACCCTGTCGTGTTGCTCCTTTCCGCTGGTCGGATCAGGTAGCGACACATTCCCTATGGCTTTTCTCAGCCTGTTGTCTTATATAACCCAAGACTGCCTGTTTCTCCCAATTCAATCATTAGTCAATCGTTGGTCAAGAAAATGATGATGGACTTGCCAACAGATAAATCTTATGGAGGTTTGTGCCCCCCACCCCACCCCTGTTCCCCCTTTCTGGTACCTCTAGCTTGTATCAAACTAACAAAAACTGACCAGGACAAGGCTCTTATGCAATCATTCTGCTTTTAAGTGGCTGTTAGGTGAGGGTCAGAATTCAGATCTGTGCCATGTTATATTTCCTTTGATATTTCCAGTTTCTTGCTAGGCTAAATGGCCTTCCGGGTAAGAAGTGCGCAGCTTGGTGAGAGATGTGATAGGGTGGATACAGGGATGCCCCACCAAATTGGACTGACATGTTCTTCTCAGCTCCTGCCAAGGATCATTGAATGGTAACATGGCATGGAGGTGGTGTCAGATTACAGGATCAAGGCTCAGCTTTGCTGCCTCCTGACTTTGAATTCTGGGGTCTGTTGCATCATGTCTCTGAGTATTGTGTGTAAAATAGGAGTTCTAGGTCTGGATTGCCCAGTGAGTAGAGACACATGCCACCAAGCCTGATTACCAGAGTTTGATTTCCAAGACTCACATGGTGGAAAGAAGAGAATCAATGCTGTTAGGTGAAGCATCCTCCAAGTACATGCACTGGTGTGTGAGTGTGCATACCACCCACCCCCAGACACAAAAGAAGGAAGGAAGGAAGGAAGGAAGGAATAGATGCAAACTGGGTTCTAGCACAGACATGTCAGAGGCTGAGTGTCAGCTTCAAGGAAGATGATGGGAAGAGAAGAATACTGTGACCAAAGCATACCATCACCATGGACAAAGATATTGGTTAAATGTGTTCATGAAAGTTCAGGAAATGTATCACTGTGTTATTCTTTTTCTTGTTCAGCAGGCTTTCTATACCACAGGTGATGTAAAAACTGGCTGTGAAGTAGAGGGAGACCCTGAACTTTTGACCCTCCTGCCTCTATACCGAGTGATGAGATTTCAGTTGTGTGTCACCACACCGAATTAATGACACATTGGTGACCAAACCCAGGGCTTCCGGCATTCAATTCAAGCACTAACTGAGCGCTGTTCCCAGCCTCCTTGACAACCTGTCCCTTCCATATCGGAGGTAATGACTTAAGCTGGGGAGTAGATTTGCTATGACAGAACAGACTCTGTCTCAATGGAAGGAAGGCAGTGGTCTTCAGGACAACTTGAGTTCTGTGCAGCCCTGGGTCAGAGCTTATACTTCAGCGATGTCTGGTCTAGCCTGAAGCAAGCTGCCAATGAAGCTAGCCTGTAAACCTAACTGTCAGAGAGGATTCTGGGCTTTTCTAAAGAAGTTAACAGGGATTGTTGTTTCTCCATTCCAGAAGAGAAGGTGAATCTCCACTTAGAGTGGTTGGATATTGGGTTCTGAAAGGTGTGAAAGGAGCCAGACCTGTTAGAAGAAGACATGCTTGTCAGGATGCTGGATGGAGACAGCTGAAGAGAAAGGATGTCTCCAGGGACACAAGGTGAACTGGCTTCCTTTGAATTAGGTATGATGCTGAGTGGTATGTGCCGGCCATCAAGAGCAGCACAGAGCCCTTCACACTTAGGCTCTCCTGTTAGTTTCACCTGAATTCTCTAGTTTGCCCTTTTAGCCCACAGTGCTGGAGATGACTCCTGGACTTAGCATGTGTTAGCATGGGCTCTCCCACCAAGCTCCATTGCTAGCCCTAGGAATTTCTCTAACCACTCCCAGACATGCACTAAGAAGGCTGTGCATCTCTTACACTCCCCCTATCCCCAGGAGAGCAGCAGACACACTTGAGATCCTGACTGATCATCTCTCCTCCGTGCAGGATTTTAAGGAAACTTAGATGCCTAAAAACCCAGCAACAAAAGCAAGAAACAAAAGAGCTGTCATGAAGAATCACACAGACCCCTGAAGTCATGCTTTCATAACCGAATAAATAACTCCTCGAGCAATAATGTGTTTGCAAGCTGTTAATTAGCAGCATAATTAATTTCTGTAGATTATAAATAACAGCCCAAAGTGGCATTCCCAGGAGAGCCAATGAAAAATTACCCAGACCATTTTAGGAACCAAACATACTCTGTAATATAACAGATTTAAATGGCCTCCAGAATAGGAGAGAGGTTGTTTTCCTTTGTTTCCTGTGGGCTTAAAAGGAGTAAGCTTGTATCTAAAGTCAAAACTTTATATGGTGAGAAGCAGTTTCGTTAATCGCCCTGTTCTCACTTACGCCTGGCATGTTGAAAAGGAAAGGGAAAAAAAATCTGTTTATCCACGCTTCAAACAAATAGCGGAGGTAAGTAGATTATTCCCAACAGAAGCTCCTCCTGCATGCTAAGCTCAGAGCAATCATTCACCGCTCTAAATGAGCAGTTACTTAAAATGTTAAGAAGGGATGCTAATTAGCTCAAGGAAGAGCCTGCCAAGTATTTAATTTTCAGAAAATGAAATGAAGACAGGAGTGGAGTGTCACCTCTGTAACCTGAGAACTATCACTTTGTACCCAGTCACCAGGGTTCCAGTGTCCCCAGCCAGATTCACCACTGCAGCAGCCACCAGAGAACAAGGGGTCATCTCTGGGTTCAGCATAAACAAGTATGCTTTTAAGCATTTGAGGATGGGGATTGGGGGGGGCTGGGGCAGAGGAGGTCTTAACTTTATTTGTTACCTGGGATCACTTCCTTTTTGAAAGAACCTAAGTAACTTATCAGAAGATTCAGAAAAGTAATTCCAGACAAAAGAGAAAATGAACCTAAGAAAATCCAAGGTCCAGAGAAGTGAACGGGAAAGTGGTCTAAGGAAAAGGAACAGATGTTCCAACAACAGTCAATGGACTGTGGTTTGGTACCATGGGGAGTGAGCTTCCTGGTAGCCAGGGAGAGAAGAGCAGCTACGGTGTTCATATTGTCTGAGCACAGGAACCCTGAGAGGCCGGGCACAGTGTGAGATGATTAAAGCAGCAGTTGAAGGAGGGGCGAGTTGATATCATCATATTTAAGGCTTGTGATCCAGACAAGCTACCCAGTCTCACTTTGTCTTTGGATGCAGCAAGCCAACCAATAACTTTATTGTGACATAGTTTAAGATTCGCTAGAAAATTATCAGTCAGAGTATGGTATATACCTATCACGCTAGCACTGGGGAAACTGAGCTAAGAGGATCAGGAGTTCAAGGTCAGCCTGGGCTAACTATAACAAGACCTTAGCTCAACATACCTCCCTTCCCAAAGTAGTTATCAAACTTTCCCTGGCAATGATAGCTTCTACAGAACCATGTGTCATCGCCACCGGGAACTGACAAGGTACCACATTATCCAGAAAACTGTGAGCCCAGTTCAGATTTCAGCTGTCTCCAATGTGGCCTTTCAGAAAGCACACATATGAATTACTGCTAGCAGCACTAGAATCCAGGGCTACATAGCATAGTGCACGTGACCCACTTCGTATCTTATTGGCAGTGACCATGTCACATGCATTCAATAAATGGGGGGCACCACAATCCTCTTTAGTATACTAACCAATGAGAAGAGAGAGTTCCACTGTGCTTCCTAGACAGGAGCTTCTGCACATTTTTGATAATCAGTCCAGCTTCCCACTCGGAAAAATACTGGGTAGATATGATGGGACTCCACTAGACTAGACCTGGAGACATTTAATTGGAACTCTCATAACAAAATGGAGACTCAAAGCTTCTTTGCTTCTGCTTCAAACAGAGATTTCTTTCTTTCTTTCTTTCTTTCTTTCTTTCTTTCTTTCTTTCTTTCTTTCTTTCTTTCTTTCTTCCTTCCTTCCTTCCTTCCTTCCTTCCTTCCTTCCTTTCTTGCTTTTCAGCTTTTTTCTTTTAAATCTGAGTTCTTTTATTAGATATTTTCTTTATTTACATTTCTAATGCTATCCCAAAAGTTCCCTATACCCCCTCCCTTGCCCTGTTTCCCTACCCACCCACTTCCATTCCTTGGCCCTGGTGTTCCCCTGTACTGGGGCATATAAAGTTTGCAAGACCAAGGGGTCTCTCTTCCCAGTGATGGACAACTAGGCCATCTTCTGCTACATATGCAGCTAGAGACACGAGCTCTGGGGGGTACTGGTTAGTTCATACTGTTGTTCCACCTATAGGGTTGCAGACCCCTTCGGCTCCTTGGGTACTTTCTCTAGATCCTCCACTGGGGGCCCTGTGTTCTATCCTATAGATAACTGTGAGCGTCCACTTCTGTATTTGCCAGGCACTGGCATAGCCTCACTCGAGATAGCTATATCAAGGTCCTTTCAGCAAAATCTTACTGTCATATGCAATAGTGTCTGGATTTGGTGGCTGATTATGGGATGAATCCTCAGGTGGGGTAGTCTCTGGATGGTCTTAGCTCAAAACGTTGTCTCTGTAACTCCTTCCATGGGTGTTTTGTTCCCGATTCTAAGGAGGAATGAAGTATTTACAATTTGGTCTTTGTTCTTCTTGATTTTTTTGTGTTTTGCAAATGGTATCTTGGGTATTCTAAGTTTCTGGGCTAATATCCACTTATCAGTGAGTGCATACCAAGTGACTTCTTTTGTGTTTGGGTTACCTCACTAAGGATGATACCCTCCAGATAAATCCATTTGCCCAAGAATTTCATAAATTCATTGTTTTTAATAGCTGAGTAGTACTCCATTGTGTAAATGTACCATACTTTCTGTATCCATTCCTATGTTGAGGGACATCTGGGAAATTATCAGTCAGAATATGGTATATACCTATATATACCATATTTGGCTTTTGGCTATTATAAATAAGGCTGCTATGAACATAGTGGAGTATGTGTCCTTATTACCAGTTGAAACATCTTCTGGGTATATGCCCAGGAGAGGTATTGCTGGATCCTCAGGTAGTACTATGTTCACTTTTATGAGGAACCTCCAGACAGATTTCCAGAGTGGTTGTACAAGCTTGCAATCCCACCAGCAATGTAAAAGTGTTCCTCTCTCTCCACATCCTTGCCAGCATCTGCTGTCACCTGATCTTAGCCATTCTGACTGGAATGAGGTGGAATCTCAATGTTGTTTTGATTTGCATTTCTCTGATGATTAAGAATGTTGAACATTTTTTCAGGTGCTTCTCAGCCCTTCAGTATTCCTCACTTGAGAATTCTTTGTTTAACTCTGTACCCCATATTTAATGAGGTTATTTTAATTTCTGATTTCCAGCTTCTTGAGCTCTTTGTATATATTAGATATTAGTCCCCTATCAGATTTAGGATTGGTAAAAATTCTTTCCCAATCCGTTGGTGGCCTTTTTGTCTTATTGACAGTGTCTTTTGTCTTATAGAAGCTTTGCAATTTCATGAGGTCCCTTTGTCAATTCTTGATCTTAAAGCACAAGCCATTGCTGTTCTGTTTAGGAATTTTTCTCTAGTGCCCATATCTTCGAGGTCTTTCCCCACTTTCTCTTCTATAAATTTCAGTGTCTCTGGTTTTATGTGGAGTTCTTTGATACACTTAGACTTGAGCTTTGTATAAGGAAATAGGAATGGATCAATTCGCATTCTTCTACATGATAACTGCCAGTTGTGGCAGCACCATTTGTTGAAAATGCTGTCTTTTTTCCACTGGATGTTTTTAGCTCCCTTGTCAAAGATCAAGTGACCATAGGTGTGTGGATTCATTTCTGGGTCTTCAATTCTATTCCATTGATCTGCCTGTCTGTCACTGTACCAGTACCATGCAGTTTTTATCACAATTGCTCTATAGTACAGCTTGAGGTCAGGGATGGTGATTCCACCAGAGGTGCTTTTATTGTTGAGAATAGTTTTTGCTATCCTAGGTTTTTTGTTATTCCAGATGAATTTGCAAATTGCCCTTTCTAAATCAGTGAAGGATTGAGTTGAAATTTTGATGGGGATTGCATTGAATCTGCAGCCTGGTCTCAGAGGGAACCCGGAGAAAAGATGACTCCCTCATCTGCTCTAGGGGTCACAACCCTCCCGGGTGGCCACCTCTCCTCTGACGGGCAAGGTGCCTGGATGTCTGCAGCCCAAAAAAGGGCCTGTCCCAGAAGCTGTGTCACTTATGCCTGTCCCAAAAGCTGTGTCGCTTCTGCAGTCCACTCGCTCACCCTCAGCAGCCCGTGAGCTGATCTGTGCAAACTCTAGACAGTGATTTCTTTCTTGCATTCCCAGCCACCCAGAAAGTAAAAGCTCCTTTTTTAATCCTCTGATATAAAAAGAACAAAAGCCTAACTATATACATGATACTTTTTAAAGAGCCGAGCCAAGGCTGCAGAGGAGCAAGCAGGCTTCTGGTTTGCAGTTTTATCATTTCTTGGTGCCCATGTTTGAACATTGCTACAGCTAGTCTTGTGATTCTGTTGAATTTTATCCCCCACAGCTAAGCCTTGCCATATGTACACATCTCATGCTACCACAAGAACCACGACACTGAAAAAAGAGACAGCCTTTACCCCCATGCAGCTTACAGTCCAATGATGGCATCGCAAACACCTGCACTCTAATAGTAACTCTCAGCCAATTACCAGCTGCTGCGTTGAACCTTTGAGTAATCACTGTCCCAGCAACAATAAAGTCACTATAAATGAGCATCTGTTCTAGAAGCTATTGTCCTGAAGCATCTGATACTATCTGAGGAAAAGGGAAACATTATATATTCAGTCAGCAAACATTTATCAAGCACTTCTTTGCTAAGTAATGTTCTATGTCCTATGGGTACAACATGGAAGTACAAGCCACAAATTCTTTCTGGAATGTAGTTTACCTACCAATAGGAGAGGGATATAGAAAAATGAATGAACGATGAAGCAAACAGATGGATAAGCAACTGGTGGAATGTTGGGTGCCACTGGGAGGGCCTAATAGAGGAAGGCTCTGAATGGGCAGTGCTGGGCCCTGATGTCTGTGAGGGAAAAGGGTTTGATTCTGCATAGTCATGGGGAAAACAGGAAAGATGATGAGAACCAAGAGAAGCAAGACTCAAATTCAGTCTCATGTGACAAGAACGAGTGCTAGGAAAAGCCAAACATAGTATAAGCATGTCATATAAATGTGTGGAGAGGAAGGTGTGTCAAGATGTACAGGAGAGGAATTCCATGACAAATGAGTTGCGGTGAGGAAGGCAGGCCTTCTGCAGGAGCCATCAAACTTTCTGGAAGGACAAAATCCCTCAGATGGATGGATAAAGGGCAGTTTCCCCTCCGAGAATGATTTTAAGGTTCTGTGAGGAGGGCTATGTGTGAGCACAGTTTGTGAGGGTCATTACCAGGGTCAAGGAAGATACAGAAACATCTGTTAGCAGAGGCCTGAGAGATCCTTATCTATTACTTGCTAGTATTTATAATATCTAATAACGAGCATTTATTAAGATCTTGCCATGTGTCAAGCAAATTAAATGGTTCATTTTTATCCTCTCGTTATTGTTCAGAGTTTATTCTACAGCTGAAGGAACCTTGACTCAGAGGACTTCAGGAACTCAAGGTGACACAATTAAGTAGCCAGGACAGGACAGGAACTCTCACCTGGCCTCTCTGACCCCCCACTCCATAGTGTGTTACACGAAGCTCTATTGGAGACAAGGGATGTTGAATTTGCATCCCTGAACCCTTCCCTCTGATAGCCCAGAGCATATGGCAGATGCTGATTATCGTGCACGGAACAGCAAGGAACCCTCAAGCACATTAGGTAACTGTACCGTCCTTATCAGCAGCAAGGTTATCTCACACCTCTATCACTGGGTAGCTGAATATCAGCCTTAGTGATGCTGAGCATGGAGCATGCCTCGGGAGAACCAGCCTGTGCTTGATAGAGGATATAGGCACACTAAGCCTTTTGCAAAAATACTAAGTATTTTGGCAGTCAAGAATGTTACTGAACACTCCTCCCCACTGACCATCATGGCTTCGCCGCATGGCCTGCTAGCATGTTGCATCACTTGTACCCTTTGTGATCCCATAGCTGCCTGAGAACCTTGGCTCACTGCCACTGCCCAGTGTCATGAATGCCCTGAAAAGTTAGTTCCTAATTTGAAAATCTGAAGTCTGCTTTCTATTGGCCATGCATTGCTTTTGCACCATCAAAAACTGAAAAAAAGAAATCATAAATCAGATCTTGGTAACTCGGGTATCACTCTGCCTCACCCTCTCCTCATTCCCCCCCACCCCCACCCAGAGCAAGTTTTCTCAGGGTGCAGAAAATAGGTCTCCAAACATACAAATCACACGACAGAGAACATATGACATGTCTTCACAACTGTCACCATTCCTGCTCTTAAGAGATATTTCAGTGGAAGTGGCTGAAGAGAACATAAAGGTAAGGAGAGTAGAGTTAAAGAAAATAAGGGTATGGCTTTAATTACGAGGTTTCCAGCACCTACATGGCATCGTTCAGAGCCCAGTCACAACTGGAGCCATGATGTTGGCTCTCTACCTTGTACCGCAGTGCTGGCATCCATAAAGAGATCTGGCCAAGAGAACTCTGCTGCAGCATGCCAAGGAGTTCTGGGTTCTGCTCTGAGGCAACAATGTGCAAAGCAGAAGGTACTGCTCCTTAGTTAACCTGGTACCTCAGTCAACATATCACCTGAGCATTGTGCCTCAATTAGCATGGCACCTCAGTTAGCATGGCGCCTCAGTTAGCATGGTACCTCAGTTAGCATGGTGCCCACCCAGTGAGCATGGTGCCCAGTGAGCACGGTGCCCAGTGAGCATGGTGCCCAGTTAGCATGGTGCCCAGTTAGCATGGTGCCCAGTTAGTACGGTGCCTCAGCTAACATGGTCCCCAGTTAACATGCATCTCAGTTAGCATGTACTTTTGCTCAAGATCAATTGAATGCCTTTAGTTTTCCAGACTCTCCCTGCCTCACTCTCTTGGAACTCTGCTGGTTATTATTAGACAACATAGCTCCTTTTCAGAGATTCATGTTTTAATCTCTAGATGAAGTTGCTTACAAATATATTGCATTTGTCTCAATTATCAGCTTGAATTCATCTTTAAAAGGCAATTAATGACAGAAAAATTAGAAGTCGTACCCAGGCTCAGTATCAAATTCTGTGATGGAATGGAGATGTGTGCCACAGATAAAGAAAGAATAAGCACGTGTACATGTATAACAACCACATTGTTTTCAAAGTTTCTACTGTACCAAATGTCCTCTGATTATGTGTCTTCAATCCACCATGGAGGCAAACAAACAAACAAACAAACAAACCGAAAAAACAAAAACAAACAAAAAGCCTCAAAGCAAAAAAACCAGGCTGCAGCCCTTCTTTACTGTGATGATCAGTATGCTGATCATTAGATTTAAGAATAGCATGTTGTTATGGCAACTGAACCATATAAGAGAGGCTGGCAATGACCAAGGCTTGGCTGTTGAGGCAGGGAGTGGGCCAGGCTCTCATAGCCATCACCATCGGTTCTCCTGTGTCTCTGGTCTTCTCATCAGCTGTACAGGCGCTGCATCTCCCAGGGAGTGGAGATTAGACCTCTGCATAGTATGGGTGAGGAGATGCCCCATTGTGGCTAAAAGCCATGAATAACAGAGAAAAGGGGGTGGTGGTACCCTTCATGGGGCTGATTCAGTCCTGCTTCACTGCTACTTAAAGGCACAGGCTTGTTTTTCTCACATTCTTCTCTAGCTCATGTGTTGTTGTTATTATTATTATTATTATTATTATTGTTATTGTTATGTTTGGAATGAACAACACTTTTATCTTCTCTGGTGGTTTTTCCCATTTTTCCTTTTTCTTCTTTTTTTGAGAGATATAATTCTTTTCAGATATGCTGTATATGGGGGGTGGGGGAAAAGGGAAAATTTTTCCAGTACTTAGCTTTTCTTATTGGTGTTACCAAATATTCAAACAAGAAACAAGTTAAATCAAGAAGTGTTTGTTTGGACTTAAAGTTTAAGGGGACCGTCCATTATGCACGAGAGGGTGTGGCCGCAGGAGATTGGAGCAGCTGGTGACACTGTGCCCCCAGTCAAAACACAGAGATGGATGCATTCTGGTATTTGGGTCCCTTTATTTTTATTTACTCTAAGACCCCAGAGCATGGGTTGATACAAGCTACACCACAGAAGGTCTTCCCTGTTCAGGTAAACAGTTCTGAGAACACCATCGTAGACACGCCATGTGTATTTCTATGATGATTTTAAGTCTAGTCAAACTGACAATAAATACCAACCACCACAATTTCTAGCAAACTGACAAGCTTTTAATTAATCTCAGTTCTGTGTCCAAGGGCAAAAGTTTGCAATCCCAAACTCTTCTGATTCTATTACAGATATTAACCACTAATCACACACATGCACACACATGCATGGTTACTGAAGATTTTCCTAAAACCAACTGTATCATGTGAGTCTTTTGACTGCATATTACACATTATCAAATTGTTAATAAAAATACAGCAGCACCATAGAAAAGAACACAACTAATTCTGTCTGCAAAGACTCTTAAGTGGCCAAGAAGCATATGAGAAGATGCTTAACACTGATGCTAGGCAGGAGCACTTCCAAGTCAATAGCAAATGCAAACTTGTGAGTACATTAGCACTCAGTGCTGGTAACATGCCAAGAGTGAGTGAAAGAAGCTCTCACCCACTACTGAAGAAGCTGGAAATCGTTTCAGCCTTTGGGAAGAAAGCTGGTAACTAACACTCATTTTGAGTGAATGTGGATGTTTTGATCTGCCTAATTAAAAAAAAAAGCAACAGCATCCCTTAGTACCTTTATTCTAGCATGGTTTGTATTGAAAGATAAACCAAAGAAACAAAGCCAACTGAATACCAAGCAATGGTGGGATGGTAAGATGGGACCTGCTGGATTCACAGCCTGTTTTGTTTTTTTAAAATCATTTATCTTTAGATGATTGCTACAGCAGTCACTGCTGCAATGTTCTGAGAAAAGCTGCACTCAGGGGTAGGTACACCCTATGATGCTTTTCCTATAACAGTAACAATTGCAATGGAGTCCTAAGTAACACATTGCTGGCTGTATGTATTTGTTTGATCAGGAAGAAATTTCTAGAAACAGAAATACTCAACACTTAATTTTTGCTGCTGGTGTGTGGAATGGAAAAATAAAATGTAGGGAGGGAAAGAGAGGCAAAGAGTCATATTAATAAAATGACATCAGAGAAATCAAAGAAAATGTTTGAAATAAAATCGTATAACTATTCTAAACGGGAAACTGTGCATGTGTATACCTTGAACAGAGCATACATGAAAACGTGCTGACATGAAGACTGAGATCACCTGTAAATGATGTGGCTTCGGGTGATGTCAGTGTTTGTTGTGCTGACTTGTTTTTCATAGTGTGCACAGATGGCTTTGTCAAAACTGATCATTCTTTCTCCATCTCTGAACTCTGCCTTCAGCTGGTCTCATTCTCCATTAAACTGTTCCTTAAGTGACACTGAATAAAGCAAGCTAGCCCAGAATTACACTGTCACTTCAGCAAACAGTGTAAGAGCACCACATTCATAATGATTTTAAACTAAAAGTCTCTGACATATTCTCATTAGTTCAACTTTGTATTGCAGCCCTGTCTTCATTTAATCACTCTTGCCCTTGGCTGTGGGATTTGCTCATTGGTCAGGCTTGAGTCACATACCCAAACTTCTTGGACTGAGAGTGAGAGAGACCAGTTTTCCAAAGGAAAGAGTATGAGCAAATAATAGGAGGTTGTGTCTAGAATGTTCTAGAAGGAGAAGAAGTAATGGTTGGTTAAGAACATTAAATAATATCGTGAAGAAAGTTATAAACTGTGTGGAATAAGCAAGGATGAGTGAATGGGAGATCAGAGAGGGTTTGCTGAAGTGATATTACAGTTAAGACCAAAGTTCCTGTTCAGTTAAGACCTTAACTGGTCACACTTTGCCATATAGGGGTTAGCGCTTTAGAAGCTGACAATGAATCCACTCTGATTCAGTATAAAAGCCACATTTGAAAGATGTGGAAAACTAAGTATGGATGCTGTATACTAGGAGAAATGACCTGTGGGATCATTTTCTTTCCAGCTAGAACTTTTCTTCAGTCACTGGTTTTATTATAGTATTCTTGGAGCTAGGGACCAAACAAGATAAAAGTTGATAAAACTGCCACAAAAGAAAACCCTGCCTAGGAAAACCATAGGCTATTTGCTAATCCTTCAAATTAATGCAGATGGGTGTATGGGTTTCTTTAATGGAACAAGATTGCTTGTAAAATCATAAGACCCAACAAGAGTGAAGGATGTTTGCTTAGCTTTGTAGTTCAACTATAAGAAAGAAATTACTGGAAAGTGTGTGTGTGTGTGTGTGTGTGTGTGTGTGTGTGTGTGTGTGTGTGTTCTTTATGTGTTCCTATCCTGTCTTTGTACAATAACATATCTACTCTTGGTGTTTCACTTAAACCCAGAATATATGTTGTAGTTAATAATATTCTCTTCCTGAATAAAGTAGGCTTATTAATAGATAAGGATTAGTCCAAGGGATGCTCAGTGGGTGAAGGCACTTAATGCTAGGCCTGATGATTTGAACTCAATCCCCAGAACCCATATGGTAAAAGAAGATAACCAATTCTGGCAAGGTGTTGTAGTACCAATTTTAGAATTTTGGTTTCTTTAAAAGACACGGAAATAAAATATGTTTTTGTTTAATTCCTAGGTGAGTTATATGAGGTTGTTTCATATTATGTCTAGCAGGTGACTAAGATTTGACTCATGCTCTTGTGTTTCAGGGTAAAAGTGGAGTTGATTTCATCAACTACAGACAGTTTCTGAACTTGTGTGATATTTGGAATTCTAGGGACTTTTCAGAAGGGATATAAGTATTAGGACCGCAAGGGTTGTTGGATGGTTGTTGGTTGTTGGGATATTGTTGGTTTGTTGTTGGTTTATTGGTGGTTGATTGGTTGCTGTTGGTTGTTGTTGGTCACAATGTGTTAAGTATTTGGGTGCAAAGAATGAAGAAAAAGGAGGAGGAAGAGAAGAGGAGAGGAGGAGGGAAGGAAGAGAGGAAGAGGGAGAAAAAGAAGGAGGAGAAGGAGGAAAAAGAAGAAGAAGAAGAAGAAGAAGAAGAAGAAGAAGAAGAAGAAGAAGAAGAAGAAGAAGAAGAAGAAGAAGAAGAAGGATATTAGATATCCTGATGGTGAAGACCAAACTTGCCCCAAGGAACTTGACACTGTTAATCAACAGGAAGTCATGTAGCAATAACCTCACCTTTTCTTTTTCTATCCTTTTTTTCTCCCCTATCTAGGGTTAGAGGTTGAAAGGGTAGAGAAGGGTGGAAGAAAGAAGAACACACAAAGAGGCAGAGGTTGTTCTCTGAACTCCCCCAGAAGTGCACTATGGCACATGTTTCCCCTTCCCACAAAATATATAAGCATATATAAAAAGTAAATAAACAAATAACAGTCTAACATAGCTTAGCTAGCTAGCACTCATTTCTAAAAGCAAAGCTTAAATTTCTATAGCTACCACTAAACTCCATTCCTAGATCCGACCTATAGTGTCATTTGTAAAGGAACTCAGCATGAAGTGTGGACAGGCAATGTTTAAGATAGAAGAAGAAAATAAATTTGGTTGACATAAATAGACATATACATGCCTGAGCAAGAAGAAAGTGGAGGTAGCCCCTTCAGTCTTTGCTTCAACAATGGATCATAACATTTTCTTCCACCTTGCAAACTATAGTCTCCTGCCTCCCTCAGAAGGCAGCTCATTGGGCTCATTTGGTGGTCTTTCACTTTTTCTCATTTCTGCTTTGTTAATGACACCAGTTTAGGTTTCTGACATTTTCCTTTTTTTTCCGTTGATAAAAGATCAAAAAGATGCTTTTCTTTTTTAAGTTGCAAAAGGAAGTCTCACCTGGTATTCAATGGATTGATTGTGTCCTTTGTAGCGGAAAGCATTCCCTTCCTGTGTACCAAAATTCCTCAGCAAGCAAAGTCCAATATAAGAGAAATGCAGATGAAAGTCTTTTATGTTACTAGTTGGGACAATAGCAAAGCTCTCTCCTTCATGTCCACTTTCCTCCAGCACCCATGAGAGAAATGGCGTCATCACATCAATCTCCTTTGTGCTCAGAACATATGTAATTACATGAAATAATTACCTAGTCTTTCAAGATGCTGCTTCTAACAGCTGGTATTCTGGTAGGCCACTCCATTGTTTTGCAAGGAGAGTAACTTTTAGGTTATCAGGTTCATAGATCAATAAGGCAATATCATGAGCAGTGGAGTCCACTTTTCTACTGTTGCTGTTCAATGAAGAGGCAGTGTTGTGTGAGATGCCATGACTGTAAACAAGGCATTTAGTTATTCTGATGCCTAGAGGGACTGGAAGGTACTGTGAAAAAAATAAATAGAAACACGTGCAGAGAGTAGGTACCTCTTAAGAACAAACATCTGCCCTCCATGAAGGAACAGGTTTAGCGTAGTTCACTGCCACCACTTAGCATCTGGTCCTGAGAACACATGATGCAATGCTCTGGACTCTGGTATATTTGCCAGTGATGATAGTTGTAAATGGCATTGTTATTGAACCTTTGCACCACTTCTATCTTTGCTATGATGACCTCATTGTCTACAAACCCATTCACAGGGAGATAATGGTGGACATCTACAGATACGATTTGCACATGATCCAGAGAGTCTTCTGGGTGATGAGGCCCTTTGGTGAACACTCACATGGGAAACCAGGCACCTTCCTGGAGCCTGTTTATTACTTATCCTTTAATTTCATTTCTTATGTTCCTGAACTTCTATAATGAGAATGAAGACTTAGAACCCTACATAGTGAACACTTCTCTTTCCCACCACTGTCTTTCCAGGCCATCCCTGAATGAGGTTGCAATATGAGAACAGTCCATTTCACAATGACACAGGGCATCGGCCTTGATCTTCCTTATCAGTCCCGGTACCACAATGTGCTGATCTCTGTGCTGGGAGTGTGAGGCTCCCACCAATAATCTGTGTGTGAGGGGTCTCCGTGAGCCCAGTTCTATACATACTTCATGGATGTAAAAAGTTGTTGCAGGGCTTCCTAACAGTAGAGTGATGGGTCCGACATCTCCCACTTTATGAAAAGGCAGCTCAGTTTGTACAATTTCTTGTTGTGAGCTTGCCAGCTGCTTTGAGAATGAGCTGTTTCTTAAAGGGGGACTGTCTAACTATCTCTGAAGAGAACATGGCATTCTTACTAATCCTTAGGGATTGGAGCTGTGATTTCCCCGATTTCCTCTTCCCTCAGTCCTCATGTAGTACTCTGATCAACTATAATCACACACCATCAGGCATCATGAGATCAAAAGGATCCAAAAGGTCAACTGGCTGAGCTGGGTCAGTTGGAGAGCTCCTCTTGCTCTGGGTTCCTTCTAAACTGGCAGCTTTACGGGTTACTTAGTCACTCCTCCTTGTGTTTTTAGATGATTGCAATGAAGCAAAATGCATTAGATAAATCAATATCTGTACATTAAGTGCCAGGGTCTGTATTGATCCACCCCACTCAAAAGAGTAATTCTTACTTTAGTCTGCTATAGCAAATGGACCAATGGACTGATGGCTTACACAACCAACATTTATTAATCACTGCCCTGGAGGTTGAGAAGTCCAAGGTCAGGTACTCTCAGATCCAGTGTCTGACGAAAGCTTAATTTCTTGCTTACAGACATTCAGCTCCACACTGTTCATCTTGAGATATGAGGTCTGCTCAGAGTGAGTGTACAAATCGCTTTCTTTTCTCCTAAGGACACAACTATTACTATGTGGACCTCAGTCTCAGAACATCATCTAAATTTGATTACCTTCCAAGGTACCCCATTTTAATGCTAATCTACCTGACGTTGCATTTTGCCCGAATTTGTTGGATGGAAAAGAACAAAGACATTGTAATAACATTTACTATTGGTCATTCAAATTTCAATCCTTCTTACATAAAAAAATATATATTTATTTTATCCCAACACTACCCAGGAAGTACTCTATCCTATTCTAATACTAAGCCTAGTTCTTAAATTCAGGGTCTCATGATTATAGCTCAAATACAAATGAGCCTTGCAACATAATTTATGGTCAGTTAAGAAGGTGCTTCTCCAGTTTGGAGCTTATGAAACCAAGCAAATTGTATGCTTCTTAGATGTAATAGTTGACCAGCAACATAAATATTCTCAATCAAAGGGGGAAACAAAGAGAGATGGGTCACAAGTTAGTATGAAGCTTCTCAAAACAAATCCCATCATACCCTAAAGAGTAAGACTAATTCTCTTTGGCCAATGCTGTTCCCACTGGGACAGTGACAACATTCATGAGACACTGTTGTGTGAGGTTACATGTCTTTAGCTCTGTTGGGTTTCAGATTGTCATTGTATGGCTCAGAGTGGCCCTATGTCCATTTTGTCCTACTCCAGTGTGGCAGTTTGAATATGCTTAGCCCAGGGAGTGGCATTATTTGGAAGTGTGGCCTTTTGGAGGAAGCATAGCTCTGTTCGGGTAGGCTTTGAAAGAGCTTCCTCCTAGCTGCCTTGAAGCCAGTCTTCAGAATATGATGTAGAACCCTCAGTTCCTCCAGTGCCATGCCTGCCTTGGCACTGCCATGCTTCCCACCGTGATGACAATGGGCTGAACCTCAGAACCACTAAGCCAGCCTCAATTAAATGTTGTCCTTTATAAGAGTTGGCTTTGGTCATAGTATCTCTTCACAGCAATAGAAACCCTAAAACACCCAGCGACTATCATCTGTCTGGCTTTATGAGAATGAAGTGAGTGCCTTAAGCACAAGGTACTGCTGGGTGTTACTGCTGTCCTTTAGAACTGAAGTGGGGACAGCCTGACCTGCGAGGTTCATACATGTTAGGCTTACGCTGAGAGAGGCATTAGTAATCAGGCTTTGGAATGCCTTCACAGTTATTCTCTTGTTCAGAAGAATAATAGACATTTGCACCTAGTGCATTCCCTGTCCCGTTTAGGTCAAATGTACAGTGTCTTTACTGATATCATGCTCTCTTTAGTCCTACTTTGTTGTGTTGGCTGACACAATGCATGTCATGGCTGTGCTGATCCTAAAGTTCTAGTTCTCTCCCTCTCTCTGTCTCTCTCTGTCTCTCTCTATGTCTCTGTCTCTGTCTTTCTCTCTGTCTCTGTCTCTCTCTGTCTCTGTCTCTCTGTCTCTCTCTCTCCAAGAAACTGTGAAATTCACATACTTAACATCCTGTTTGCTTAATAGTTCCATCTTTGCCCTCTCTCTCCTTGTGTCTTGCTATGGTCAGGAGGAAGCAAGCTACTCCATGTTCCATCAAACCTTTTCACCAAATCTCCTCAGCTAAATACTTATTTTCTCTTTCCTTCCATTACACAACATATCTGAACACTAATACAGTTTGATCCTTTTCTGTGACACTTTATAGCAATGGTTGTCTTTTATCTGTTATCTAATAATTCATTATCCTCATTTACATCTGAGTCCTCAACAAAACAGCCTCCACTGCCTTTCTTTCTACCACTATTGTGCCCAGTACTGTTCACAGTCTCTAGGAGGACAGAAACTTTCTCCTCTCTCTGGTCCTCACCATCATCATCTCTTAAAACTCTTCTTATGACACTGCCCCATTTTTTTTCTAGCATGAACCTTAAAACTTTTGAACTTCTCACTCCCGGGGTTGTAATGATATGTCCATGTTTGGGGGTACTTCCTATTGCAGCCCCTCCTACTTTTTGACATCAGTACTTCTATAATTAGGTTTCTTTAGAGAAACGGAGCCACAGAAGCAATAAGATATCATTTGTAGGTACACACATATAGATAGAATCATATGTATAATACATTTTACTCTACATGTTACATACACACACATATATAAAACATATAGATATATAAAAATAAAACACATGTATATATACATATATACATACACACATACATTCACATATACAATAAGGCACCAGTCTACTTTTGTACTAAATCATTATTACTAAGGAAGTATATACTCTGTAGACAGGGGACCCAGGAAGGTCAACTGTATATATATAGTATATCAATCTGTGAGCTGGCTGGAAAGTGATGTGATTCCAGGTTCATTCTGAAGGCCTAAGGACTAAGAGCACCAAAGGCAGTGGAAAACTGACATTCCAGCTCATGAAATTTTGTAGAGAATGTTTCCTGCTTTCACATTTTATTCTACTCAGATTCTCAACAGGTTATGCCCCGACTATGTGGAGGATAATCTGTCTCGCTCAACGTACCAAGTCCAATGTTAGATTCTTTTGGAAGCACTTAGATCCACTCAGAAACAATGCTCATCTAGGGGAACATCATGTGGTATAACCAAGATGTCCAAAGTCAATTTAGTCCACCTCCTGTCAACTTGAAACTCACACACATCTCTTCAAATAGCACTTGTATAAAAATAACAAAGCCATAATCTGTATATGTTGCAGGACAGTTCTTTTGAATTGAAACATTCCCTTCAGGAGGCAGGGTGAGGCCCAAAAGGTAAGCAAAAGGTTATATGTCTAGGAGAATGGAAACTTTGAAGATTCTCGAAGGTCCCTTCCAGGATATAGACAAAGGAATAAATGACTATCCAAAGAGGAGATTCTGATAAATCATGATGCAAAGGAGAATGTTTAGTACTGGCTCAGAGCTGCCTACAAACTGTACAAAGACATGCAGGGTTGCAGCTTTAATGAATTACCATCCTGGATCAGGTGGGGGTTTTGTTTTGTTTTGTTTTTAATGCAGCTGCTTTTTGAGTCATTTCTGCTCCTTATGAGAAATCCTTCACCCACTGTTGGGTTAATCAGCCCAATAAAAACTCACTGGTTCAGCAAGTTAGACATTGACACAATCATTACTTTGTTGTGAATTCCTTTTCTGGAGTGAATAAACATGTCTCTTGTGTCTCATAGAAAGGGTCATAGCAAGACAGGAGATGTGTCACACAAAAGTGTAACATTACACAACTAATGTGTGTTCTGCTTTATACACATCAGTCTCTTCTTCAACAGAGAGATGAATCTGCTTAAAAGAGTTCATCCCTATTAGAATCTTTGGGGGACCATCAGTAAATTCACTTTCATTCAATTGTACTTAGCGAATTGTTTCCTCTTTGAGGCATGGTTTTCTCAAATATTTTTCCCCCGTTTAATTAACTTCATTTACTTTCAGCTTTTGAATGTGTTCCTGTTTTTCAGATTATCTACAGCTATGCTTTGGAGCATGCTCCAGTTTAGACTCTGGCTTTGTACCTGGAGTCTTGTAAGAGCATCGCATGGAGGGAGGAGTCACTCTCATGGTGATAACTACCTTAGAATTATATTGTTTATTGCAAAATAAAGGATCTGTTCATGAAACAGGCAAACGGGGACTGCTCCTATTCATCAAACACTAGGCGTGGCTTGGTCAGTGGTCTACTGCCCTAAAGAGACACTATGGCCACAGCAACTCTTATTTAGGGCCTGCTTACAGTTTCAGAGGTTTAGTTCATTATCAGCACGGCAGGAAGCATGGCAGCCTGCAAGCAGACTTGGTGCCAGAGAGAGATAACTGAGAGTTCTACATCTGAATCCACAGGTAGCAGCATGTGAGAGACACTGGGACTGGCTTGGGCTTTTGAAATCTCAGAGCCCACCTCCAATGACTTCTCCTAGCTAGGCTGCACCTACCCCAACAAGACCACACTCATTCCAACAAAGCCTTACCTCCTAATAGTGCTACTCCCAAATGATGAAGAACTCAAATACATGAGCCTATAGTGGTAATTCTTATTCAAACTACCATATGGGGTTTTTGGAACTTTCAGATCCTCTCAAATCATATGACTCTTGGTCTTAAATCTGGGCTGCCACCCAAAAGCCTGAGTCCTGGACACCTGACTAAACAATAGAAGATTTAAAAAAGACAGATATAAGTAATCTTAAACTATGCTTGGCTGAGCTGGGCACTCAGATGGAGATGCACCAGCAGTTCAGATACTCAAGAGTTTTATTATAAACAGCATTAAGGAAGAGGTAGGTTAGCTATCTCAGTAGTGGGTCTCTGAAGACTGCAGAGGATCAATTTCAGGGTTTTGTGATATTGCAGTCACTGGGGACTAGGAAGCAATGGTCTCTACTTTTTGCACATGATATCTTTAGCTGAAGATCAACAGTTCATCAGCATTCATACGTGGACCAGGGGAAGCTCTCGCCAATCTTGTGTACTTGAGGCATCAACATCCTTCGCATGGTTTCATACAAGGGGACACTCACTTCCCACAATTCCCAACATCCTTCGCCTTCCTATTCTGTTCTTAAGCTGGTATTCAAGAAATATGATTGGGCTACCCATTCAACCTATGCAGAATTTGGGGCAGACCACAAGATTAGATTCAGGATCTTATTTTTATTGCCATATTCTTTTGAATAATCACAAAAACTCTTTGATTTTTCTGACTATACCTGGAAAAATAATCTTGATTGATCTTATATGTACTTTGTTTTTGCTTTATATAGTTTCTCTATGTAGCTCAGATTGCTCAGAACTCATGCCCTTTCTGTCTCAGCCTTCTGAGTGCTAGTACAATAGCCACGCTACCCCATTCTTATCATGTTAGTGCTTAAGCTTACTACTAAAGTTATTGGTCAATTATTTTAGTTATACATTGCTATACAAAAAATACAGTGACTTAATACAGTAACAATTACCATCACAGAAATGTATATTGACAAGATTTATTGGCTACTGCTGAGACTATAATTATCTAAGGATAACAGGGCCTAGGCTATTAAAGATAGATGAAAGATAGCTGGTAGTTACCTCTGGGTATTGGTTAAATATTTAATTTTGACCATCAGTTAAGGACACTATGATTGCTTATCTTGCTTGTCAACTTGACTACTTTGGAATCAACTAAAATTCAAGTAGCTCAGTGTACTTGTAAGTACTTTTTCTTGATTAGATTATTTGAGGTAGGAAGACACAGTCTCAATCTGGACTACACCTTCTTGTGGCAGCTCATATTAAAGGACATAAAATAAGGACTCCCCTCTCCCCCGCAACATACTTTTTCCATACCTGCTTTTACTCTTGTGGGCAAGATCATCTATCCTGTTACTGAGGCATTCATTCACTGGTATTACAACCTACTTCTTATACACTAAAGATCAGTAGTATCTAGGAGTTCTCCAGGGCTTCACTACCAGACTGGAGCTGCTGAGACACCTAATCTTGGGGACTTAACAGATCTTGGTCTCCTTTCCTTCAGGATACAACTGTTGTTGGACCATCTAGACCAAAAAATCTGATAATCCTTTCTGTGTATGTGTGTATGTGTGCACACATGTGTGTACATGTGTATGTAAATATATAAGACATTTATTCTATTTGATATGTTACTTTAGAGAATCCAGACTAATGCTGTTACCTTAATCTAGCCTCTGAACCTAGAGCCTTGGATTTTCTTATACCATGGTTACTGGATCCAAATGGAAGCCTTTCTTTCTTTCTTTCTTTCTTTCTTTCTTTCTTTCTTTCTTTCTTTCTTTCTTTCTCTCTCTCTCTCTCTTTCCTCCCTCGCTCCCTCCCTCTCTTTCTCTCTTTCTTTCTTTCTTTCTTTCTTTCTTTCTTTCTTTCTTTCTTTCTTTCTCTCTCTCTCTCTCTTTCCTCCCTCGCTCCCTCCCTCTCTTTCTCTCTTTCTTTCTTTCTTTCTTTCTTTCTTTCTTTCTTTCTTTCTTCTTCCTTTCTTTTTTTCTTTCTAAGATTTATTTATTTATTATATGTAAGTACACTGTAGCTGTCTTCAGACGCCCCAGAAGAGGGCATCAGATCTCATTATGGATGGTTGTGAGCCACCATGTGGTTGCTGGGATTTGAACTCAGGACTGTTGGAAGAAGAGTCATTGCTCTTAACTGCTGAGCCATCTCTCCAGCCTGAAAGGAAGCATTTGAAGAGGCAACGTTGGGCATGCTCTCATTCTCTGAAGTTATATAGGATCAATTATGCCACATTTTTTTTTCATTGAGTCAGATAAAAAATAAAAAATCAGGTTCAAGTTTGTATGTCGATGTGTGTGGGGGTGGGAAAGTGGATGAATGAGTGACAAAGGAATCAGGAAACAATTTGTCACACCCTCAACCCATCATGCCATCTTTTACACCTTTATGCTGCTTGATGCTGTAGAGAAGTAGATGTTTATCTTCAAAAACCATCTATAGGTTCTATCTCTTAATGTTCAGTAGTTGGCTCTGACTTCAAACTTACCAACCTGTAGTCCTATTTTCCTCAAAGATTGGTTCTCTTCAAACAACTACTGAAATGTGTTGGGATCCTGACTGCAAACAATACAAATTACCTAACTGGAGCAGAAAGAAAAATTTATTTTCTCTTTGGCAGAGAGCTGAAACTCTCTGCCTATGTATTTATAAGAGAAATTTACAACGGAGGCTGCACAAATCTCATTTCTGATTTCCTGTGAAGTATGAGTAGAAGTCTATTTTAATTCTCTAGGAAAAGGCTCATAATTTCAACACTAGAGACATTTGAAACCAGATTCTGTCTGCGTGTAACCTCAATTCAACTGGAGACCAGCCTGCAATTCTCCACAAGATTCTTCATTGCTGGGGGTAGGTTGGGGGAACAGGGAGGCTCTTGTATGTTGTATTATATTAGGATGTATCTATGATCTCCATTTTTTTTGTTTGTTTTTCGAGACAGGGTTTCTCTGTGTAGCTCTGGCTGTCCTGGAACTCACTTTGTAGACCAGGCTGGCCTCGAACTCAGAAATCCACCTGCCTCTGCCTCCCGAGTGCTGGGATTAAAGGCGTGCGCCACCACACCCGGATGATCTCCATTTTTAAGAATAATAATATTAGCCTTATCCCAGGGCATAACAATCAGAAATCAGAAATGTTACCAGTCAGCCATTGTAAAATATCTCTTTAGAGGCAAAAATCTTGCATTTGAGAAGTACTATTCTAAGAGAAAGAAGAACATAATGGCATGAAATAGATCAGGGCTAACTAAGCCTCCACACTTAAGAAAATAGATTAATCAGTGTTATATTAGAAAAGAAGTTCCTTAACATCTGAATGATCATTGTTATAAATATAAACACTTAGTTGAATTAATTTCTGTAGAAATTCATTCAATATGGAATGAAATGACTTAATAAGACAGTGGGAAGTATGACAGAGGGAACACAGGAGCATTATTTTAGATGACAGTGACAATTAGAGTTTAGAATAAGAGATTTTCAACATGGTTTCCTTCTATAAACTTATCACAGAGTGTCTGTTTAGTCCTGACAACCTGGCAGGGGTGGGTTTTATTGCATATGTGAATACATGGTGCCATTAATCTGTCAGCATTTCTCTCCATAACTGCTTTAAAACCCTTCCCGTGAGTGCTTAAGTGCAATACTGATACTTGTATCAATAATTCCTCATAGCTTTTGCTCCTTGAGTCCAAGTTCCACTGGGAACATTTTTTTTTTTAAAGTGTCAGTAGGAGACTGGCAAACTAGAGGAAGAAGGCAAGGCACTGTGCGTCATTGAGAGCCAAGATTCTATTCCGTGTAGGAAGGATCTTAGTCTGACAGAAAAGTGTGCTTGATACAGGAATCCCTGGAGAGACAAACACAGAAGAGTGAATGTTACGCTCTATAACAATGCTTGATTAGAATGCAATCATTCTTCCAGTGTTGATCTCTGTATTAGAACAGACACTCAAACACTGACTAACTCTGGTTCACATCGCCTTGCTTAGTCTTCTTGCACTAATTGAGAATGGTGGTTCACCATTTCCTCTGTTTAGGGAGACCTCACAACAGACCCGACACTGGTAGAACTTCTTTACCTCCCTGATATAAATTTGCACTCATCATTCCTACTGAGTAAAGTGGAGTAATATTTGAGCCCAAAGACACATACTTGCGCCAGGAGGACTGTGCACCTGTGAATCATTGTGCTGGCTGATCTGGAGTTTCAGCTTGAATGGATTAAGGAATACCGTGCCAAGGGCAAAAGTGAAGCAGGAAAGAAGGGTCCTGGTAGGCCAACAGGCTCAAAGAAGAAGAATGAACCAGAAGATGAGTAAGAGGAAGAGGAGAAAGAAGAGGAGGAAGATAAAGAGGAAGAGGAGGATGAAGAATAAGTGACTGTCTTAAAGTGTAGAGTATATGTGCTCAGGCAATTATTTTTCTAAGAATGTGAAATTCAAGTGCAGCTCAATGTTAGCTTCAGTATAAAAACTGTACAGATTTTCGTATAGCTGATGAGCTTCTTTGTAGAGAAAATAACTTTTAAAACGAATTTGTAGTTTTTGGGGTTGAAGTTGAATGTTTCTAAATATGTAATGGATTCTTTACTTTCTTATGGTAGCCACCCCCCCAAATCCTAAAACAAACAAACAAACAAACAAACAAACCCAAACTTCATAGGAATTTGTGTTACCAGTAAAAATAATTTTTTTAGGATGTTGCATTTCTTTTTTTTTTTTTTTGTTTTCGGTTTTGCTTTAAAATTTGTAATGAAATAATGTATATTAAAAAAGAAATGCCTTATAGACTAGTGACACACACCTCTGAGTATGTCTCTGAGGGTCATTCCAGATACAGTTAGGGACCTGGTCTAATGAATGGTTTAGATCATTGGCAAACTGTAAATTTGAATTAATTATTGAGAGCTGGTGGATCTTCCTGCCACCTGATTTCCTGCCTGATTTTGAGGCAGTAGGCTATTGGAGACAAATGTGTGGAGCTATGTCTTGAGTTAGCCTTCTCTTGCTTAGCCTTCTCTTTGCTTTCTATCTGCCAAGAAGTGATGAGCGACCTCCACTATGCACTCATACCACGGTGATACCCTGCTCAAGTTTTGGGGGACAAGCATCTGAAACTATGAGCCTAAATGTTCTTTCAGGTATATTGGTTATTGTTAAATACACGGTAATTACCATAATTACTGTGCCTACTACATAAGCCTAAACTCTCTAATCTCCAGGCAGCATCTCCATAAGTTTCAAGCGTGGATTTCTGTCAGTCATTCTATTTTTCCCAATTGTTTCTACAAAAATTCCCATAATTAGTTCTGGTTAGGTCTTTTTTTGGGTAAGGGTCAAATAAGAAGTACAATGGTGAGCTTAACCATTCATACTCCACATTGCTGTGGCTGAACCGGATAACACGAGCAGAAGATAATCAACATATCTCTTCTACTTTCCTGAAAACTGCTGTCAGTAGGATTCAGAGGAAAGGTGAACCACCATTCTCAGTTAAAGCAAGAAGACTAAGCAAGGCAATGCGAACCGGAGCTAGTGAGCACTTGAGTGTCTGGTCCTTCCTGTTGAGTCTCTACCCACAATCCACATTGATAAAATGAATGAAGGACACAAGGAGAGACGGATGAGGCTTTATCTCTCCCCAGACAAGGCAAGCAGTCAACTCAGCTTTTATTCTTACTCTATTACTCCCAAGTGATGCGAACACTCTGCCTCTACCTTCTTCTTGGCCCCAGAGGGATCTGAGCTTATAATTGAACTTACAGGCAGTAAATTGATCTGAGGTGGATCCTACTTCTTCCAGAAAGATCAAGCTTTGAAGAGACTGAAATCCCCCCCCCCCTTGCATCTGCAATGAGGTGCTGGAAGTCACTGCTCCAACACATCTAGAATGGTGTCAGGGGCACCCGGTAGGAAGTCAAACGACACTTAGCTGACTCTTATACTACACAAAGAGTAATCCTGCTTTTTAAAAGATAATAAGATATAGGTAAATAGGATGGCTCAGAGAGTAATGTTGCTTGACACCAAGCCTAACAGCTTGAGTTCAATCCCTAGGACCTACATATTGGAAACAGAGGACTGACTTCTGAAAATTGTCCTCTGACTTCCACATGCATGGTATGGTATGTATCTCCCATAAAATGATGATAAAATAGGTTTCTGAGCCTTGTAGCATCATATAATAATATCCTTAATACAAAAAAATCACTCATCAAGGTATGGAAACTTACAAATTGTGGGAAAAAGATTATCAGTAAATGTTAATACCAAGATGAGTTATATCTTGGGTTTTAGAGCAGACATCTTAGGGGAAGAGAGAGAGCAAGAGGGAGAGAGGGAGGGAGAGAGAGAGACAGAGAGAGAGAGAGAAGAGAGAGACTTAAAAATTATGACTTTTCCTGAAACAAGGGAGAAAGTAATAAATCTGATTTAAATTAGACTATGAAAAGAATAGAATGAAAATTATACAGTTAGAATCTATAACTGAAAAACTCCCTATAGATCCTTAATAGTAAACTAGAGATGATTGTGTACACTTGAGGACTGCTCAGTCTAAGTGAGCAATGGGGTCTATATAGACTGTGGAAAGATAACATCTATAATAACAAAACAGCAGACATCCACATCATTGGAATACCAGACAGGAAGGCAGTACTAAAGAAGAATTTGAAAAAAAAAAGTCTGAAAAATCTTCCACATTTGGTAAAAATTGGAAACCAAGATAGTCAAGAAGCTCAACTAATTCTAAACAGGATGAATGCTTCATTGGTGGTATAGTAGTGATCATAGCTTCCTTCTAAATGGAGAAAATACAAAGAAGTCTGCAGCAAGGCACATTACAATGTCTGAAAACTAATGGTTGGGAGAGACTGTGAAAGGATCCACAGATGTCCAAGGTATTCTTCAGAGGGTTGGCCAATGTGAATAACATTTCCCTTTGAGCTAGTGGAGGCCAGGTTAATGACACCTTTCTCAAGTAGAGAAATAAAAGAAATATCAGCTATGAATTCTATATGCAACAAGTTATGTGGCCTGGAGGACAGGAGCTATGTACAGAACATACTGCCTACAGAAGGTGGGCACCCACTGGGAGATGAGATGTGCCTTCGTAAAATGTAAGTAGAGCCATTATAGCAGCTTTACTTTTAAATTTTCTTTTCTTATTAAAACTGTCTTGATAATTGTTTGTAGAATGAATTTTGGATGCCTTCCATCACTGACAGATCTACAAGCATTTAGGAATACATGTAGTACTTGTCATTGTAGTGTGTGGCCTTCTCTGTACCTGCTAGGGTACATAGTTTCTGATCCAGGATAAATTAGCAAGAGATGGGAATGACAGGAAGGAATTTCCTTTGGAGTACGAGGAAAGGCATCTGGGGATGAAATCCTTGAACGCTCTTTGTTAGGGACTGAGATAGAAAGTCAAGATTCTCTGGAAGAGAGATTGAGCTGAGTTCAGTTGAATTTTCATAATCAGCATGCCAAAGTCACATCAAGAATAAACTGTTACCACTCAATGTGTGGAGATATTTGTTTACTGAACACACACACACACACACACACAGAAAGACACAAAGACAGAAATACAGAGACATATTGTTTCTTTTAAGCCTCAAAATTCCAGAAAACTAACAGTGGGGTAGAGGGCAGGCAAGGAAGCAGGGTCTCTAAACATAGTTGAGGACAAAGGCCCAAAGCCTTAACAGGTAGAGACCACAGGTGGCTCTGCACCTGAACATAAGTTGAAGGGTTCCACCAGTCTCATCCCCTGTAGTGTTTCTTGCATTCCTTAAGCCACACACTATCACTGCCATTGCACAGATGGGAAAATCACTGCAGGATTTTAAAAGATATAGTTAACTAGCCTAGAGAACTTGACCAGGTTACATGGCCTCTAGGTTTTCCAATTTAAAATTAGCTTAAGTCTCTGCATATGTCTGCAGAGGTGATTCTGTCAATAAGATGAGGAATATATGTGGAAAGTATCCTTAATACATAAAAAGTATTCAAGATGGTTCATGGATAAGAGTGCTCACTGCCAAGCTTAATGACCTGAGTTCCATCCCAGGGATCCACATGATGCAGGGTGGGGGTGGGAGATTCCTGTAACTTGTCCTCTGATCTCCACACTCGGCACAGTGTTTCTCCTGACTGTCCCTTGGACCTCAGCTGTAGATTTAAATCTTCCTGAAACTTAATCTCCTCCTAGATCTTGGTCCCTGTCCAGCAGAGTGACTCCAAGTAGACTTTGTCACTCATGGAGGTAGTTCTGTCGTGACTAAATGGATCTTACACAGAATCACAGGAAAGTGATCCTTTTCATTTGGGAAAACTCAGCTTGAAAGCTCCCGAAGCTGGGAGAGAAGAATGAGCTTTCCCTCGGACTTCATCCAACCTGCCAGGCAAACTGGAAGTAATTATTTTATTTGGGATGCTCATTGCCATCACTGTGGCAGGGACTTGATCTCACCGCCTAGCAGAACCATCTGTTCTTTCCTTGGCAGGCATTCGGATCACATCTCACCTGGTGCCTTGGCATCCTTGGCCTTGAAGCAGAGCATGCCCAAGGCTAGTGTAGGGAGGAGAGAAGATGTCTCTTCTACATCAAGCACAGTTGGCCAGATTGGGATAAATACAAAATGATAAGTAGCATACTCAGAAGCATATTAGTATTAAAGTTGATCCAGTAGTACACATTCCACAATGTCTTATTGTCCAGCACGGGTCCTCGGTCTTATTACTTGTTACTTGTGTGATTTTGAACACATCACTTATTCTCCAGGCATCTCAGTTTTCTCAATGAAAAATGAGTACAATAATATTTACCTCACTGAGACGTCAATGCAAATTGCTTCACTTAGGTATTAGCAGTAACGACAAACTGTTCAGAGGAACAAGCAGCTGTGGAACCAAGAAAGGCTTGTGGTTCGGATTTCTTCTTTTCTGCTCTATGCTTGCCTCAGTCTGCAGATGTTAGGTGACCACCACACTAAAGACTCACCCAGTCAGGATTCTCTCAGAGAAATGCGGGACAGAGAAAGCCATTATGACTCCTGCCAATAAGGCTACGCCTCTTCCAATAATGCTGCACCTCCTAAGAGTACCTTTTCCCATGGCTCAATCGTATTCAAACCACCACTCTTTGTTCATGAGTTCTTTTTGGTGCAACACCAACGTAATGCTTTTCAACACCCATATAGAGAAACAATGTTGCTAATACACTACAAACTACAGACTAAACTTAAACTATAGAAGCCATAGCCCTGGACAGTTCTGTGTTGCTCCCAAATCTTGTGCAGACACTGGGCCCTCATCTGATTTCTCTGTTGTCAAATGAAACCTTCCATGCATAGCAGTCTAGAGTCAGAAGCTGCTTGCTAATACAGTCCCCTTCAGGAAGTCTCCCTCCAGGTGTTAAATGGGGGAGTTCACTACTTTTCTGCCATCTGTTCTTACACCCTTTGTATTTCCTTTACATTTATAATTTTATTCTTACGCCTCTGCCTAAATTCAACAAATCCACAGGACCCAGGCAGCCATTCCTCAAGATGTGCTTTGCTGAAGGAATGGCTTCGCAACGAATTTTGCCCCCATCTACTAGGAAGAGACTCTCCTGCTTCCCCACTCTACTCAACCATTCTAAGGCACCAACTTGGCAATGGCTCTGTGTATTCCTTTTTATGTTTGGAAAAGTTTCCTTTTTCTTACTCCCCAACACCCAATAAGAGCATTGGCAAAAGAAAGAAGGAAAAAAAAAAAACCTGCCTGGCCTCTAGCTTTCTTCTTTCCCTTTTCGCCTAGGTTTTATGTTACTTGAAGGAAGGGGCTGTGTGCTGACTGAACTTGCTGTGTTGAGCTATTTAAATGGACAGCGTCCCTTTCTTCTCTTGCCATGAGAAATCTTTTGGGGGCTTGTACATGCTCCTCTTTTGAGACAGAAGAAGGAGAGTGCTGATACTCAGGTCACTCAGAGAGGTGTAGGATTACAGGGACTCCTGGCACCACTCTCCTGTGAGTGACTCAGGCACCTTGTTCTAGGATGCGCTCACACAGATGGGTGGTTTTTCATCTCACACACAGTCTCCTTTTGCCCAGACATGAAATGAGGCAGAGTGGGGAGGTGGAGCAGGGAGATGCCTGTCTGGTACAAGCATTGTCTCTCTTGCCAGGATTAAGGTGGACTTTCCTTCCTGGGATGGGCAGGGAGAATGCTTGAAGGACAGGGTGACATTTGTGAATAGCTACTTCACACTTCCTTCAAACACTCCTCTTCCTTTTCTGCTCCTCTCTAAACGGAAAACGGCAAATGCAAAGCATCATGCATCAGTTTTACATGCCACCTAATCCACAGCCTGAAAAGATGTGGCTTCCGTAGAACAAACAAAAAGTGCTGGTGTCACTCATAATTTTCACCTGAATAATTATACCTTCAATCATTGTTAGTATTATCTCTGAACATTGAATTATATATTCTAGAATCTATCAATAGTGTTTTACATGTATAGTCAATGATCTCTGTATCCCATGTGATTAGCCTCCTTAGTTTGTAAGCAAGGACTGGAAGTGCTAATCCCAGATGTCTGCAGTGGACTCACAATTTCAAGCATGACACCTGCATGTCTTAGAAATATTAGGAGAGTGGTCTCTTGTGCAGTTCTCTCTCTCTCTCTCTCTCTCTCTCTCTCTCTCTCTCTCTCTCTCTCGTCTGTGTGTGTGTGTGTGTGTGTGTGTGTGTGTGTGTGTGTGTATAGCAGGGCAGTGGTCAATGTCTAATGACTTCTTCAATCACTCTTCATCTTACTTCCTGAAACAAGGCTTCTCACTGAACCCAGAACTCAGAGTGGCTACAATGCTGGTGAGCCAGCTGAAGGAATTCTCCAGTCTCTACCTCCCCGGTGCTAGGATTCCTGTGCACCTGCCTTTTAACACGCTGCTGAGGATCTGAAATGAAGCCCTCATGCTTCTGTGGAAGGAACAAGCCAGGAGCCATAGTGCAGATCTTCAGGAGAAAATTCCTATGTGTGCAAGGCAAAGCAAAAGGCAGTTTCTTTTTTGAATGTTCTGTGTGCTTTCCTCCGCTCTCATCAGGCTTTTCCCTCATGACACCATGGCACCAGGTAGATACTCTGAGAGGTTTTTTTGACACAGTACTGGGAATGTAAAGACTCCTTTTCACGTTTCTATGACCGAGCTCTTTGGGAAGACCCAGAGTTTGGATTTTTTGCTATGATTTTTCAGGACAGAGGGAACTTGCAGTTCTCTTATGAACCAATGGCAGCTGACCTGACCTTGCTGAGGTCTCCTGGGATGCTGCTGGACAATATGACACATGTGGAGAGCACTGCTTGCTCCTTGATTCTGGAACCTTAGATCTTAGGACAAAGTTACTAATGGGTAGATACAAACAGGCTGTTGTAGAATGTTTATATCCCAACCCAGAGTTTCTGTTCCACCTTTGGTTCTATGGTTCCCAGATAAAAGACACACATAACCTTCATATTTTCAATAATCTGTAATCAGCACAAGAGCTGGGCAGATATCTCTCCTCTATGATATTGTGTCTATTTCCCAGCCATAATCCCATTATATAATTTGCCATGTTTCATCTGAGCTGTTCTCAACTCCAGTTACCCAAACCGCTTGGCTATCATTTATGACTCACCTAATCCAAAGTGGCTTCCTCCTCTCCTCACCTCCTTCTGTCCCTCATGGTTCTCCTTTAACACCAAGCACAGCAACTCTAAACCTTTCTAGGCCTTTTCTACCCAGCCGTTGACTGTTGGCATCTTTATTTACCAATCAGAAAAAACTTGGGGACAAGGTCACATAGCATCACTTGGGTCTATGTGCAGACTCTCTTATATCTGGAGCCACCAGGTCTTGGGGTCACAATACATGGAATCACAATACATAGCAACAGACTATAAACCTCAATGGGTGTGGTGGCTTCAGGTCATGACAAACCACTGCTGTGCAGAGTGAAATCGTGTCATGATACAGACATATTCATTAGACTGGATTAGATGGGAAACTGAAAGACAAGGTCACCCAGCGAGGTGTGGATGGGACCCTGTAAAAAGCAGGAATCCGAAAGATGAGCTTAATTTGTCTAAGAAGCAGAAGGGAGGTCAGAGGGACTGCAGAACAGCCAAAGAGGAGAAGGATGGGGCTAGAGAAAGTTGGAGAAAGAAAGTGGTAGTTTAACAGAACAGCATTGTAATTACCCTGTTTAAATTTAGAAATGGCTGTGCTAGTTTGGAGCATACATTTTTGAGGGATAATCTTAGTCAAGATGACTGTCCGGAGCTGTTGTGGTCTGCCCTTCTTTTTAAGAAAAAACAAACAAACAAACAAACAAACAAACCCATGTTTGATTAGGAAATATCTTTATTTGTTTTAAATTTACTTCTTTTCTTCTTCTTTTTTTTTTTCATAATGTCTTTCAGTACTGAGAATTAAACCCAAGGCCTCACACAAACTAGGTAGTTTTCTACCACTGAGCTACATTCTCAGCTCTTTAAATATTAATGCAAATTAGCTGTGAATATTAGTGGTTCTCTCTGCAACATTGGTACACTTGAACGTATTGTGCTTTGATTGTACTCATTCTCCACAGTGTTGCTTCCTCTAACTCTCCTCTTCCCCATCACCTTTTTTTTTCCCTTCCTGTATAGCTACAGAGCCCAATGTCAAAGCACCGGCTGGGTCTGTTCCTTGCCCCCAAGATTGGGGCCTATTGCTGTGTCCTCATCTGGGAAAAGAAGGAGAAAATCGGGGTGCCCTCCTTAGCATCAACCTCATTTAGGAGAGTGGAGTCCTTATGACAAAGAACACCCTGATGACCCCCTTTCTCCACACTGGTCTACTGGGGACTAAGTCTCTACACGTGGGGTGGGTGGAGAATCTTAACATTTAGATCATGGCTGAAGGTCATCAGACTTGGTGAGAGATGGGGAGTCCTCTGAAGCAGAAGTAAAGGTGGAGATGCTAGGGGGAGATGTATAGGCAACTGTTTGCCTGCGATTTATTATTATCTGAAAAAAATACTGTTTTGAGAGAAATTTATTGTAGATAAAAATCTTACATCGCACATGACTACCAGTCTCTTTGTCCAAGCTTATGGTTTTTCTTTCATTCTCATTTTTATCTTTCTTTGAAGAACAAAGGTTTCTATTTTGAGGAGGTTTAATTTATCAATATGTTCTTTGGGTCTTGCATTTAGTGTTCTGTTTGAAAAAAATTCTCACCCAACTCCTGCACTGTTTTCTCCAAACCCACCGGTTTTAGGATTCATATTTCACTGTGCAGTACAGCCTTAGTTAATTTTATACATGTCGTATGCTCTGGATGGAGGCTGTTTGTATGTTTGGCATGAGGATATCTGATAGCCAAGACACTGTTTCCTGAAGGTAGACCTTCGTTTATTGACCATGGCTGTCAGTTTCTTTAAAAATCAGTTGTCTGCACACAAGCAAGGACTTCAGAGATTCCTTCTGTCCTATAACTTATTTGTCTTTCTTTGTGCAGATGTCACGCTGTCCTGAGGATGCCACTCTGATGAAGAATACTTGAGATGGGTGGCCTGGGTGCCCCCACTGCTTCTTCAAATTAAAAAAAAAAATGACTTAGAGTCGGTTTCTGAGGTACTAGAATGCTTGCTAGGTTGTCCTCCGGTTATTTTGAATGTATTTTTATTTCACTGAATGATATCTTTTCATTCTAATCTATTAGTTCCTCCAATCCATGAACCGTGAGTACTCTATCCATTTATTCAGGTTTTCCTTAATTTTTCTCAGTCATGTTTTCTGTTTGTTTTTTTTTTTAATATTACAAGCCTTTTTTTTTACCCCTCATAAGATTTATCTGCACATATTTTCTAATGTTCTGATGTCATTGTAAATGCTATTTTTCATTTTGTATGTTTCTGACTGATTATTTTTAGTAAAGAGAAAAACTTTGATTTTATCCATATGATGTAGTTCCTGTCTATGGCTAATGTGCTGAAAGTGTTTATTAGATCTGAATGCATGACTTTTGTCACTTTTTTCTTATAATCTATTAAGTGATTAAAGGCAGTTACAGTCTTCACTGTTGTTGCATGGTTCGTTGTATTAATTGTTTTCACAGAGAAACCCAGATGTGCACTCCTGGGATCTCATTCCAACCTGTGGATTGTGACTCCTTTGGGGGTGCACAGCCCTTTCACAAGGGTCACCTAAGACCATCAGAAAAACAGATATTTACATTATGATTCATACCATAGGAAAATTACAGTTACAAAGTAGGAATGAACATAATTTTATGGTTGGGGGGGTCCCCACACCATGAGGAACTGTATTAAAGGGTCACAGTTTGAGGAAGGTTGGCAGCCATGTTCTATGCAATCATGCTGCAGTTATCTTTGTGTATTATTTAACTCTACTCAGTAAAATTAAGTAAAAATATTTTGTGTGTATGTTCAGGAGAAAGAATGGTCTGTGGTTTTCCTTGTTCATAATCATTTTCTGGATTTGGTGTGTGAGTAATCTCAGCCCTGGGCAGATTGGTTCTCCTCAAAAGAAGAGTTTGTGTTAATTTTTTTCCCATTAAATGTTTGGTAAATTCTCCAATGAAATCCCTTGGGCCTGGCCTTTCTTTTGTGTGGGTGTTAGCTACAATCTCAGTTCACAGTAGATAATGAATGCATGTGTCAACAATACTCAGGGTGTCCAGTTCTTCCCAAGGGAGATGCTGTGTTAGTTGATGTCTTCTGAGGATTTTCTCTGTTTCATTTAAGTTGTGATGTGATAGGCATGCAATTATTTATGCTAAGCCCTTATAATTCCTGTAAAATCTGTAGACTCAATAATGATGTCACTTTTATAGCCGCTACTGGTAATTTGTGTCTTCTCTTTTGCTTGATCAATCTGGCAAAAGATTGTTCAGTTTTATTGATCTTCCCAAAGTACTGGCTTTTGGTTTCATTGATTTTTCCATTTTTATCTTTTTCTGTGCCATTGACTCTCGCTTTCATCTTGACTTTCTTTATTTGGGGCTTTTTTTGTAGTTCTTTTTCTACTTGCCTAAGGTAAAAAAAAAATGTAAGGATATTGATTTCAGACAATTTTTATACCAATATAGTCATTTGGAACTATTAATTTTTTTCCCTAAGCAATGCTTTATCGGCATCACGTTAAAAATTTAAAACGTCTGGTTTTATTTTTATTAATTTTGAAATATTTTCTAATACATGTTTTAATTTTTAACCTTGGTTTATTTAGTGATGCATTAGTTTTTAAGTATTTGGATTTTTTTCTTATACTGGTGTGTTAATAATTCTCTTATTAAACACTATTGGAATCTGAGAACATACGTTGACTTGAATCCATATAACTCATTTTTTTTTTTTTATGACCCATGATATGGGCTGCCTTGATAAAAACTCGGTGTGAGGTTGGAAAGCTTGGATTTTGCTGCTGTTTTCCTCAGTACCAGGAGAATGTACATCCTGTTAGACAGGCAGGTAGTCAGTGTCCCATTTCCAGCTTTACTGGCTTTCTGCTTATTTTTCCTTTGATACTGGAAAAAGAGTGTGCAGTTCATGATCAAGGCTCTGGGCTTGTCTGTCTCTTCTTAGAGTTCTGGGATTATTTTAAAACCTCACGCATTTTGAAACTTAGTTGATATGTTTATAAATGTTTAAGGATATTATATAGTTTTTATGAATTGATGTTTCTAATTGTGTATAAGCTTCTTTAACCTTTGCAGCTTCTGTGCTTTGACATCCTGCTGGATGCTAATATAAGAGCTTTAAGTTTCTTTGACTTTTTATTAGAATGACAATATATTAATCTATTCTTTGACTTTGTAATTTATTTACATATTTCTACTTTATATTATAAACAGCAGTCTTCCTTTTTAAAACTCAAATTTGATAACACCCCTTTTTATAGAAATTATTTAGATAACTTATATTTAATGTTATTATCGATATGGATAGGGTTAAACCCTTCATTTCTTAATTTTTATTATTTTCATTCATTTTTAAATTTTCATTTTTTTTCTTTCTTTTGGACCTATTTTTTTGTGTCTTTATTCTATCTCCTTCCTGGAGGATTAACTCAAATTTTTGGTTCTAGTGTCTTGATTTGTCTAAATGTCTATTTTAACATACCTGGCTCTACTCTTAAGTCCTATCACTTTATGTATACTACAAACAAATCTTATACTATTATCTTATTTACAAAAGCAACTTCCAGGGAAATGGTTTATTTTGGCTCACAAGCCTAGAGGGAGTTATACTCCATCATGGCAGGGAAGACCAGACAGCAGGAGCATAAGGCTGGCCCATCACATTCTGTCAATAGTCTCTTAAGCGGAGAACAAACAGGAAGTGGATAGAGAACAAACAGGAAATGGAGTTGGCTTATATAAAACCTCAAAGCCCAGCCCTAAGGATCTACTTCCTCCAGTCAAACTCTTCTTTTGAAGGTTCCTCATCAGTCCTCAGTAGTGCCGCCACCTGGGGACCAAGAAATACAGGGGCCCATCGGGACATTTTACACTCATTCCTACAGTGTTCACACTGTTTTTATCGTGCACTTCACTTTTATAGGGATTGTAAGTTGTAACCCCCTCCGATGCTTTTGTTTGTTTGTTTTAAAAGTCGGCTAATTCTAGAGAAGACTTAAATAGGAATAGATATATTTCCCCAGGCAGTTATCATTCTGAGCACTTGTTATTCCTACATGTGGGTACATCTGTACTTTCATCTCACCTTGTTTTGCTTTGCCCTGAAAGGTGTTTTGAAACATGTCTTCTGTCATCTGACAGGAGACAGAACTCCTTCAGATTCTGCTTCATTCTTTTAAGGCAGGGTCCAACTGAATAAACAAGGCTTGTTTTGAGCTTGGCATCCTCCTGCCTCAGAGTCTCAAATGCTGAGATTACGTGTGTATAATACCATGCCCAGGTACAGATTGTTTTTACTTTTGGTTCATCTTTTTAAAATCCTCATCTTTGGTTTTGGAAGATGAGAAAACACCTCAGTATAGAACTGTGGGCTGCTGGGTACCCTTGGCTGTCAGTCCTGTGACAATGTAGGTGTACTGTGTCTTCGGTGTGCTGTTTACAATGAGTCTGCTCTGAATCGCATCTTTCTTAATGTTTCTTTGAAGTTTTTACCATCCTCTACTTTCAAGCAGTTTGACTGGGTTCTGCTTGGCTGCAGTTTTTCCTTCATGTATCATATGCTTGAAGTCCATAGCTCTTGGAATTTCTTTTTTCTGGAGACAGGGTTTCTCTGTGTAGCCCTGGCTGTCCTGGAACTCACTCTGTAGACCAGGCTAGCCTCAAACTCAGAAATCTGCCTGCCTCGGCCTCCCAAGTGCTGGGATTAAAGGCGTGCGCCACCACTGCCTGGAAACTCTTGGATTCTCGTGCTTATATTCTTATTACACTGGAAGGGGGAAAATATCAATCTTTATTTTTAAACTTTTTTTTTCTTCTCTGTTTCTGTTCTCCTTCCAGCTGCCCGTTTCTCTTGTCCATGCTGATAGCTTCTAATTTTTTTTTTTGATCTTTAAATTTACTATTTTTTCCTTTTATGATGGCTCATCTGTTGGTAATCCCATCCACTATAGTTTCTTCTTATATATTGTTGGCTTTGTAATTCCAAATTTGATTTTGGTAAGTTTTCAAAGTGTGCATATCTATTTAGTGTATGCATGTATGTATTTACATTTTTCATTTATCATCTTTTCATGTTTTGAATATCTAGACTGCAATTATAATAATGTTAATACACTTTTGACAGAGACAATTTAGCTTCATTCCATCAAATTTTTTCTCTGTCTTATTTTTGTATGTCTGAGAAATTTAAATTATAGTTATTAATTTGTGTGTGTGAGAGAGGAACAGACAGACAGAGACAGACACAGAGACAGAGACTGACACAGAGACGGACACAGAGACAGACACAGAGACAGAGGGAGGATGCTCTATGGTGCTTGTATGGAATATGGCTTTTTTTTTTTTTTTTTTTTTTAAAGATTTATTTTATTTATTATACGTAAGTACACTGTAGCTGTCTTCAGACACCCCAGAAGAGGGAGCCAGATCGGAGGGTTGTGAGCCACCATGTGGTTGCTGGGATTTGAACTTATCACCTTTGGAAGAGCAGTCGGGTGCTCTTACCCGCTGAGCCATCTCACCAGCCCCTGGAATATGGCTTTTAAGAGTCACTTTACTTTTACTATGTGGGTTCTAATGATTGAACTCAGGTTGTCAGGCTTAGCGGCAAGTGCTTTAACTTGCCAAGTTCATGCTAGATCGTTGTGGCCATTTATTTATTTGAGCACCAGCATGCTAGACGCTTTAATAGACTCTCCGTCTATGTAAGGCCTCTGGTGATTTGCTTTTTGAATTCTGCTTTACCCTCTTGGACCCTCACATCTCCCTTCCCCACCAGAGAATCTAGCTGTCTTTACCTGAGCTTCCTCTTTTTGTACCCTGAGCTCAATATTCTGTCAATGAAACAAGTGTAACTAACTGGGGGTGATGTGGGGGTGGGAGGCTCCTCCCATTTGTTTCCAACCTCTCGGGGACAAGTATTCCTATTGACAAATATTCAATGTCCTGAGAATTATGGTAAAAAAGGGGCAAAAAATGCCTATTACTCTATCTTGTCTGGAAATCAATATCACATAGATTATTCTTAATGGTTGACTTGTAATAGCTGTGGAGGTGTCTAATGACTATGTGATCTCCTTAGAGTGTAAATCTCTTGGGATGATGTAGCACAGTAGGGACATATTTGTTGCACATCTGTTAGAAAAGATAAAGAACATTTCAATTTAAAAGTGATCTGAAGTACAACATACCTGTGCAGCAATTATGTGAATCCTGATTAATCTTTCAGAACTCTTTTCAGCTTGTCACAATGTCTGTGATCGTATCCCCAGGCTACAGGATAATTGCTGAGGATAGACCATGTAGGGTGGTAACAGAATAATGAATAATATGCAAATAATATGCGTGTGGAAAGTTCTAGAACAGATGAGCAGTCTTTTCTATGTCACACAGGTGATACTCGGGATAAAAGAGAAGACGCCTGTTTGGACAGACAGATCAGTAGCTAAGAGCTCTGGCTGTCTACATTGAGTTAGGTTCCTAGTTCAATTCCCAGAACCCACGTGATGCCAAACAACCATCTGTAACTCCACTTCCATAGGATCCAACGCCCGCTTCCAGTCTGCATGGATACTACATGCATGTAATGCCCAGACATATATGCAGGCAAAAGACCTGTGTACATACATATCATTTCTAAAATAAATGTTTTATAATTATTTTCTGTTTAAAATTAATTTTAATTGAATTATTTTTAAAGAATTAATAGATACTTTTAAAAGAATGAACTTATTTTCATCTAAATCAGCAAAATTTACGTGTTATATGGGGATTTTAAAGTTACATTAATTTATCATAATGAAGTGGAGTTAGCTTATTACTAACTGCAAGGGCTAGAAACATTCCAGGGAAACGCTCATCACTCTGATGGGCTTTTATCTAAAAAACAGGCAGCTGCCCACTACCAAAAGAAAAAACTGGCCTGGAGTATCCTTCTTGTTTACAATTATTTTTTTTAAAAATTAAGTGAGTTCACATAAAAACCCAGATTTTTAAAGATATTTTTTAATAAAGAAATCTTCCTTTTACCATTCTCAACACCTTTTGATTGTCTATATCACTCCACACCCTGTGCATTCTTTTAATCTTGAAATCCCTTTTTAAAAAAAAGATTATTTATTGGTTTGCTTATGGGAGCATATCTGTTTGAGTGTGTGTACCTGCGCGCACATGGCAAGGCTAAAAGTGTCTGGTATCTTTCTCCATCAATGGTCCTCAACCATCCTGGTTCTGTGACACCTCAACTCAGTTCCTCGGGCTGTGATCATCTCCAGCCATAAAACTATTTTCATTGCTACGTCATGACTGTAATTTGGCTACTGTTATGAATCATAATGTAAATATCTGATATGCAGGGAATCTTAGGTAAGCCCTGTATAAGGGTCATTTGTAACCCCAGAGGGGTCGGGACCCACAGGTTGAGAACTCATGTCATCTATCATTCTCTGCCTATTATTTTGAGGGTGGTTCTCTCTCTGAATTTGGAGCTCACATTTTCTCACCTAGACTGCAAGCGAGCCAACTCCATCAATTCTCCTGCCTCTATCCTGATTACTGAGGTAACAGCCCTGTGTGGGGTACTTGGCTTGATGTCTAGGCAGTAGGATTTGAACTCCAGTCTCCAGGATTGCACAGCTAGTGTTCTTAACCACAGAGCCACCATCTCCAGGCACTGAACTTCCTTTCTTAATACATCAGCTTCCTAATTTATGCTCATTGAATACATAAAGCTTAAAATGTTACCCATAATCAACATACATCATTGAAACTGGATTCTAAGACTTAAAAGGTGTTACTGACAGGCCCCATTTATGATGATTTTACCTGAGGACATTGGACTGTGAGAAAGTGAAAGTGAAATGCTTTCAGTAAAAATTATGTTGTTGCAGATTTTAAATTCTGTAACTATTGATATATTTTTTTTTCTTTTTGAGACATTGGGTAACATCAGAAAGCTACTGCTCACGGTTGGCCAGGTATCTCAAGAGCAAACAGTGACTACTCTGCTGTCTTGTTAAGCTATGACACTTTGTAGGGCTATAGCACTCATTAGGCCTATGACACTCAGTAGGATATATCATTTTATAATTGAAATAGAATTACATCTCTTCTCCCCACGACATCCTTCTGATCTCTGTGAGCTACCCTCTATCAAAAAGCTCCCATGCTTCCACTCAAGTTGATAGTCTTGATTTCTTAATTACTGTTGTCATGTGTGTGTGTGTGTGTGTGTGTGTGTGTGTATGTGTGTGTGTGTGTATGCACAAATATATACAAATACAACCTGCTGAGTTCATTCTTCTTAGTGGTGTGTGCATTGTGTCAAGGCTGACCACTCCGTATTTGACAACCAAGAAAAGGGTACATTAGTAGCAGATGACGAGTCTCTTTCTTCCAGCAGTCAGTACTTGTCTGTACTTTTTTGTCTAGGGCCGGAATCTCACAAAAAAATTTTCCCTTTCCAAGCTAACATGTTCACAGACACTGTCATGAATATTAGTGTAGAGCATATTCAAAAAAAAAACCTACAAAATAAATTTATTCTATCCACAATAGCTTGGAAACAGAAGCAACCTAAATTTCCTTCAACAGATGAATGGATGATAAAAAATGTGGTATATATGTGCAACAAAATATAATTAAGCTGCAAAGAAAAATGAAATTAACCGGTAAATGGATGGAACTAGAAATGATTATATTCAGTGATGTAACCAGAGAGACAAACACCATGTCTTCTCTGCAGTCTCTGGTTCCTACCTGAAAATTCTCAGTAGAATGTTAAATAGGCTTTTAATCGCCAAGCATTCTACCTATGGTAAGTTAGCCAGGATATTATAGCCTATGGGTGTTAGTTATTCACGTGTTGATCACCATGATATCTACAAAGAATGGAAGAAAAGTCTATTCAGGTTCACAGTTTCAATCCATAATGGTGGGAAAGGATGGTGGAGCAGATAGGTTCCTGAGGGCAGGAATGAGTGGCAGAGTCTGTTCATATCACAGCAGACCAGATAGCAGAGAGCAGGCATAGGCTAGGGGCCAGGTACCAACTTTGAAGGCTCATCCTGAGTGACCCACTTTTACCTGCCAGGCCCCATCTTCTCAAGATCCTACACTCCCAAGATAGCACAAATGCTCAAGGTATGAGCCTGTGGGAGATAGTTCTGACTTAAACCAAGACAGGAATCAAGGAGCATGCTGTCTTTCTAGCCCCTGGTGATTTTTAAACAGTGAATGCAAAATAATTGACAGTCCTTGTAGTGAAAGGAAAAGCCTCTGCCCCTCTCCCCTCACATCCACTGGAGTCCAGGAAGGCTCGAGGATCAGGTCAAACCGCAAGAATTAGTTAGAAGTAACTTGGGTATCTGCAGCTGCCGATCGGCAGTTCTGCTAACCTGATGTTTGCATGTTGTGGGAAACCCAGGACACGTGGAATAAGACGCTAAGGTCAGCAACCTCACACCGGTGTAAGAGAGGCTAAGGTCAACAGCCTCACCCAAGGGCCTAGGCAACAGCCATCAGGAGCTCTCAGACTTGAGTGAAGGCACCTACAGCTGATTTTAGAGTATGTTAGCCATCAAATCATTGAAAGGCATTAGACACTCCCAGCTAAAGGTCATGCCAGCTGTGGAACCAAGGCAAGTGGTCACTTTATAACCTATCTGGATTCATTTTACCATCTGAATATGTAAGTAGGAAAAAATGGGCACTTTAAGATAATAAATTATGAAGTTGTGATCCTCACAAAATGGAAATGGGAACATAATTATTTCAAAAGAATTATTTCAAGTAACTCTGTATTGTACACACACAGCTTGAATCTGGGAATCTGTCTGTAAAAATGAGGATAAATCCTATAAGAATAAAGAAACAAAAGTATATAATGTGCCTACCTTCTTCCTGTGTGTGGAAAATAATTAAAACAAGAACATCTATATATAAATACTGATTCTATAGCAGACATTTAGGAGTAATACTAGTACTGGTGAAATTTCCTTTTAGTCTGTTGTTATTCTTACCTCTCACATTTAACTCTTTGCTAATAGATGCAAAGATGATGGAGGAATTATTTGGATTTTGTGAACAGCTTGACTAACCTTGCTTGTCAACTTGGCACACCCTAGAAAAGGAAAAGGCAGCTGAGGAATTCCCTCCATCAGATTGGCATGTGGAAAGTCTGTGGGGGACATTAGTTAATTGTAATCAATGCAGGAAGGGCCAGATCACTGTGGGTGGTGTCATCCTTAGGCAGATGGGCTTGGATGATATAAGAAAGCATTACTTATTTCTGAAAGCAGTTAGAAGTTTACAGTATTCTTCTGAGGTCTCTACCTCAAGCTCCTGCCCCAGCTTCCCTTGAATGTGGGCTGTTCTCTGGAAACTGAAATCCTCTATTTAAGTTGCTTTTGGTCATGTTTGTCCCAGCAACTGAGAGCAAACTGGGATAGGTTCTGGGGGAAAAATGTGATCAGCTGGGTAGCTCAGGATATGAAGGCAGCATTCAAGGGAACTTCAGTAAATAAACAAATACGTGATTTTTCATATGTTAATTGGCTGTAGGAAGTTCTTTTAGGTTTTTCAGATAACTGAAAATAAAATCTGTAAATTTCAGAAATCCTGAATAGATCGATACCCGAGGAGCTTAGGTCTTCATTTAACCTAAATATAGCCTGATCACGTGCATGGAAGTGTAAACTATGTTTCTCAGATTTCACTCTGGGTCATAACATTTTTTTTTTAAATCAATCATGGAATCTTAATTAGGGTTTCACTAAGCCATGCACCTTTGTACATTACCTGAGATATTTATTTCACTTTCCTTAATAAGAGTGAGAACCAAGTGTAACTTAAGATTAAGCAGAGACTTTATTTTTGGAGACTTTCACAGTTTCCTCCCAGGCTCCTAAGTAAATGCCCAGTTTTAAAGTCATGTACTACAGATGTATTCTCAAATGTTTATTTAAAATTTCGGCATCTGTCCTCTTGTTTATCCTTATATTACACAGGCAGCCACACCTATGAGTTAGTTATGGACAGTCCCTCAAATCCTTTATGCTACCGCCTATGTGTTAGAGTTAAAAGCTGTGAATGGATTTAGTTATGTTCAACCTCTTATCTTCACTAAGACACAGTATTGTCATCTACAAGGTGGTGACACACCTGAGTTACTAAAAGCAAAATGAGAGAGAGAGAGAGAGAGAGAGAGAGAGAGAGAGTTGTTTCAAGTAAGTTTACAGTTTGTGTTGGCCATGTTCATAGCTTTCCTGGGGCTCCTGCGGCCACAGTGGTGGGGGATGGGGGATGGCTTTGTAGGTACTGCTCACCCAAAGGAAGGGAAAGTCACAACTTTCTAATGCACTGTTGGAAACATGTATACAAAGCCTTTATGAGGCAGGTGTCTTTGAAAGATGAAAGGGTTGAAAGTTGTAAAGATACAGAAAAGAATATAGTCTGCAGATTGGAAGGAAGGTATAAAGAAGAAGCCAAGTACAAGTTAAGTCCAGTTTAGCCAATGAATATTTACATCCAGTTGTCCCATGTGTTCTGACAACTGCCTGTTATACGAGATTCCCATTCAGTTTAGTGTTGATTCCAGATGGAAGTATCCTGATTAAAATAGTAAACCAGGTGTATTCCCTGCCTATAAGAGAGGATTAGAAATAACAATGGAATGTCAAGACAGAGGTTTTTGGCTTTAGTAGGCAACTGAGTCTCATGGAAGATTGATAGGATTAGGGATGAGTTCTAGAATGTTCCACATGATGATTCTGTAGATTACTCAATGTGGGGGGCAGTGGGAAAGACATTGAGGTTTCTGGTCTACTTCAGTAAAGCAGTCGGGAAGAAGGCAGTGGCTGGGGAAATACAGAAGAAATCCCAAGGAGTGACTGTTGGAAATTTATGTTGAAGCATCGTCTGTAGAGAGAACTTCTGATAAGCATCACCTGTCAATAGAAACGGCTATGGCCAGTGAGCTGGGGCAAGAAATAGGAAGAGGGACACAGGGAGGAGGAAAGAGGATTCTGGGAAACAGAATATAATAGAGAGATGCAAGAGAGCTGAGAGAAGATGGATAGTAAACCAGAAGAACTGAACTCGGCATAGAATAAAGAAGAGACGAGGGGAGTTTCAAGGAGACGCTGAGAGAGATAGGGGAGAGATTAAAGCAAGGCACTGAGGAGACAGGAAGGAAGAGGCAGGGTGGGACTGAAGGAGAGGTAACTAACCATGTGGAAGACATGGAATAGTTTGAATGGGCTAAATAAATTATGAGCTACTCAGGGAATGAGCCAAAGCTTATGGCCTAGGTATGTAATAATAAAAAAAATTAGTCTTAGCATTGTCATTCTGGAAACAGGCTGAAAGGAAAAGCATGTGTTTTTTTTTTTTTTAAATTTACTTATTTTTTTTTATTTCATCCTTGTTCACATGTGATATGAATAAGAAATGAAAAGGCTGGACTCCTTGGTCTTTCTCTGTGTCACTTGGTATCATGCTTTAATGGTGACTCCAATCCTCCTGGGTCTGCAGCTCTGCCAGCTTGGAGCTGGGCCTCATCTATGTGCACAACCCTGGTGCTGAGAATAAACCTTCGAGATTATATAACAAACCTGTATTATGGAAGCTGAAAGGAAATGAGGTCATTTTTGAGGGACTACTTCCTGGAGCCCCTTTCCAATTCCCACTGGAAACATAAAAAAAAAAAAAAATGGACATTTTCATGTGTGCTGGAGAAAGTAAAGGACGTGACCAGAAACAATCAACATTTTCAATCCTTCGGTGGGTGAATGGATAAAGAAAATGTTGTGTATGAAGATTTTCAACCATAAAGAAGAAAGAAAGCTAGCTCCCATGGAATCACAGACTAATCAGTGGGATGTTATACAAAGTGAAGTAAGCCAGGCACAGAAAGTCAGATGCCAAACATCTCACTTACGTGTGGAATCTCAAACACTCAGCTTCTGAACTATTCTTGGTAGTGTCCAGGGAGGGACTGCAGTGCAAATGTGGGAAGGTGTTAAGTGAGGGACAGAAAAATTCATCTGGACAGGAGGAATATGTTGAGAAGATCTATTACTGTATAGCTTGGTAAACACACCCACCCCACCCCCAGAGAGAGAGAGAGAGAGAGAGAGAGAGAGAGAGAGAGAGAGCGCACATTGCATAGTATTAACACAATTTTTATCAATTAAAATATATAATTTTTAAAGTGGAGTTGTCAATACTGTCAGAACATGACTTTTCTTTTCCCAAGGCAGAAAGAAGTATTGCATCATCTCTTAATTGTCTTTTAGGAAGGCCTTTGAGACCTCATACCTACCTGGTATCTTGAAGGCATTTAGATGCCAGTAAGGTATACAAATATAAGGCTTATGTGTGAAGGAGCATAATCACCTCTCTCCCCTGCAAGGTTCCCTCCTCAACTTCGGTGCCCATTTTTCTCAGGCTATAAAGACTCTAATCCAAAGCAGAAAATGTTGGTAGGTTGGCAGCAGGGAAGCCCTTTGCTTTTTTTCTAAGACTTGGGCGTAGGAAAGCTATGGCTACACAAGGTAGGCTTGTCACTTTTGTTGTTCTCTCTGCCTATTCATAACTGGTAGTCTTGAGTATGATTTGGCCAGTGGTTTTTTTTTTTTTTTTTTTGTCTCAGGGAGATAAACATTTTTAGGTGTTTTAGAAGTTGCTTGAAATCTGTTCAGATGGATGTTATAGTATATTTGATCACATTATGGACCCCCAAGATTGTGTTGTTTACTGGACAACCCTTATTCTAGTTATGGTGTGGCTCAACCTTAGGACACACCTTTAATCTCTTTGTCTGGAATATGGACATTACTTTAGTACACATCTTTAATCTCCAACAATGAAGGTAACATTAATTTGTAGAAGAAAGCATCCATGTTTGAAAGTGATGTTTAATTGAGTGGCAGACAAAGTAATGAATCAGAGAAAGATTTGACATAATAGGAGATGTGCAGCTCTCCCAAGAACAGAAAGGAAAGAGAGGTGACTTAAGAGAGAGCAGTACAGAGGAAAGAGGCAGTTTTACAGAACCAATTATAGGGAGACAGGTTATATGGCGAGAACAAGCTAGACACAGGTGAAAATTGAGCAGCCAGGAAAAATGAGAAGGAGACAGAAGATTAGAACATATTGCCAAAGTTAGTATGAGGCCAAGCAGGGCAATTCAGTCAGAGGATGAGAGAGGAGCCAGATTGAATCAGTGAGCTAGAAGAGGAGTTTGAGCTACAGCAGCTGAGTTGAAGCAGCCAGAGTTCAGAAAGAACAAGAAAGGGTGAGCAGATTCAGCAGTAAGTCTCATATTCAGTAAGACTGAAAACATTCTGGGCCTAGAAAATATGTACAAAGTCTAGAAGCTTCCAGGTCTAGGCCTGGGTAAGCAAACAAGAGGCAGTAAGCCTCAGAGATGACAATTCTACAGAGTAAAAGTTACCTCTACAGATGGAGGACATTTGTGTTTGGATGTTGTGTAGAAGGCCACCAACTTGTTGGAAAAATGGATTCCTATCAGCAAGATTCAATATGGCTCTTGAGACACAAGTCACTGTGGAAATAGCCAAGGTGTTGACCATTTCCTCAGTAAGTGTCAGACTGCCTCATCCTGCCAAGGACCATTCATTCCAGGCCTTGTGAGTTTTGCTATGAGCATATTGGATAAACATCCCTGTCCTTGTAGCACAGAGGTGTAATGTTGATAATAACACAGTGAACAAAATACACAGCCCATTAGAGAATGGTAAGTGTTATTGAGAGGAAACAGTGGGGAGGGAAAGGGTTTGGTGTGTGTTAGGGGTTTAAGAGACATTCTAGAAACTACTGGAAACAAGAGATCAAGTTATGTCTAAGGGAGAGATGTCCCCAGGCAAAGGACCCAACAAATATAAAACTGAAGTGACATTTTAAGCCCAAATCAGACTGTTCTTGTCTGTGCTATGGATTTTCTCACTATGATGGAGAAGTCCTGGATTAAGACTTCACACATCCATATCAGAGGGTTGCCCTACTCAGGAGCTGGTTAGAAAGTAAAAACACCCAAATCCCTGTCAAAGGTATCATATAATAGAAGGTGTCATGGTGATAATAAGGCCCCTATCTCTGTAAACAGCTTCCAAAGTAGAATAGATTATAAGTCATATCCAATGAGGATGGAGGTGAAGGGTCTCCTAGGTCTGGTCCTCTAGTAATACATTCAAGAGTATCTATATACATACAGATGTGCATGCCTTTTTGAGGGCAGGAAAACATTGAAAACAATATGGAAGGTGCAGTGTTTGGGTGTTTTCTCAGGCAGGCCTGATGATAACATGACAAGCTACTGACTTTTTGCAGGAATTACAATCCAATGCAAGACCCACAGTTACTTCCCGTGGCACTGTGGATTAGTGCTCAATTGCCCCATCCATGTGTCCTAGCCTCTGTCCTCATCACACTCTGGTTGCTCTTCCCATGATTAGTTCCTTCCAAGAAAGGGTTTAACAAGCCTCTAGGTATGGGCAGGCACATGTGGGACTCCCGGTGCCTTCCTTCTTTCTTTCGCTCTAACAAAAAGACTTACAGAAACAGGTAAAGGAGGAGAAACTTATTTTGCTACATTTTCAACAGAACATTGTGGTTCAGAGATGGAGACACATCCAGGAGAAGATCTGTTGTTGAATTGTGGTCCCCCCAAAGGGTCAAGGAATAATTTGCCCCCCCCCCAGCCCCAGGGCTCAACTCCAGTCACCTACTTTCTCTAGCTAAGCCCTGCCTCCTAAAGCTTCATAATCTGCCAAAATGTGCTACCACCTGAGGTAGAGTGTTCCATGTTAACCATGAATTAGGATACATCATAAAATAGTCTGCTACTGCTTTTGCAGCTCCCTGAATGTTGGCTACAAGTTCTATCATTTCAGAGTATAGAAAACATGTTCGCCTATGACTCCTGAATTTTATATCCAAGTTAGTGCCTTGACAAAATTTGACTTCTATTCTCTAGATTTCAAGCCTTCAAGTCTTCAAGGAAGAGACTTAGTGGACTGTGATTGCTAACTACCTCCTCCTAAAGGATCAAACAGGGCCAGCATTATGCAAGAACATGGCTGCTTCATTAGTAGTCAGCCATGCTGCAGATGATGGGTCCTTTGAGAAGGAAAGGTTAGGGGACCTTAGATCTTCATACCAGAGCTGACACTCTCAGCTCACTTACATTCTGAGCTGATTGAGAGCCATTTAAAACTAGAGTCCTAACTGAGTAAAGGCTTTACTAAATACAGTGAGTCTTTTCTTGTCTACATTTCTTAATACTTCTACCCCGGTGCTCCCAATACTGTCGAAGAACTTTATCCACAGCATTTAAACTGTACAATACATGATGTCTTCCATATTTGTTGTCTCTTTTATGAATTACAATATCAGATCTATAAAGCTGGAGTATTTCCTCGGTCTGTGTATTCCTATATCTCTAGTGCCTGGGACAGTACCAACACATGGTAGGCATTCAATAACTAGTGAAGGACTCATGACAATCATGCATGTCTGTTTGGACTCTGATGGCTGTTCCCCAGCCAAACTTCTCTATGTCTTTCAATAGTGAACCTATGAGAAGAAAGCCCTATCTCAGCTCAGCTTCCTTTGGATTGAATCCAGAAATGGCTCCAGAAGACATGGGAAAGAGCAGCGAGGCTGGTGTTGGCACAGCAGCTGCTGAGATGCAGAGAGAGGGTAGCATCTGTATTTCTCAGACACTGCAGCATCCCTGGGGAGCAGGTAACCCCAAGGTTCTGCAGGTCTTTTCAATATCTTGGATTAAATGAACTGTGAAATATTTGTTTTATTAGAGCTTGAGTTCATTCCTGAGGCCTTAAATTGTGTCCGTTCTGGGCAGAGCGTGGAGCTTGCACAGTGTTTAGTGAACTCACAGGAACTTCCCCCATCATTTTGGGAGTCTGTCTTCATGAGCCGTTTCCATTTCTCCTCTAAGACCTGAAATGCCTTCGGTGATACAAGGCACTGGGGAAAGATGAGTTTGCAGATGCTTTAAAAAGAACATGAAGAAGAGACACCACAGACAACATGCCACAGTGAGGAGTGTGTAGTGTTTCCTAAGGGACTGGTGCAGGTTGTTGTTGGTTGGGGAAGCAGAAACTTTTTGATTTAGGGTAAAACAGAGGACCGAAGAAGAGTTAACTCCCAAGCTAATAGAAATCTGTACACCATTCCAACAATAAGGAGAAAAGCCTTGCATGTGTATTATGTTGAGTACAGCGATATCGTGTCTCCTGTCAAATCAGTCGCTTTTGTATTTTCTCCCAATGTCTATGAAAGACAAGGGCCTCTCAGGGTCAGGAGGGAAGCTGTTCTTTCTGAGGTGGCAATGATGAAGCACATGTTCTACGATTAGTTCCCATGGTGAATTGAGAGGGAGCCTCTTCATTTGAAGTTGCCGCTTGCAACCTTCTTTCTGCATACTGGAGGTCTGTGATTATGTGGCAGCTGTCAGCATGTACATGGATGTGGATGGGTAGGTGTGGAGGAGGATGCATGAGTGTATGTCTTGATGTCTATGTAAATGCATGGCGCAAATTTGAGGATGTATGTTCAGCTAGTTTTAAAATGTTTAGCTCTGAAAGGGGTCAGAATAGGCAGGGTTGATGACTAGCCTTGGTTGTCAACCTGCCACACCTGGGAAAAGGGAGCCTCAATTGAGGAATTGTCTCCATCAGACTGGTCTGTAGATATGTCTGTTGGGCAGGGTTTTTTGTTTGTTTGTTGGTTTGTTTGTTGGTTGGTTTTTGTTTTCTCTGACTGCTCATTTATTTGGGAGGGCCCAGCCCTCTGTGGGCGGTGCTATCCCTGTGCAGGTGGGTCTGGATTATATAAACAAGGTCAGGAGGAACAAGACTATAAGCAGCATTCCACTATGGGTTTTGCTTCAAGCTCCTGTCCTTAGTTTCTGCCTTGGCTTCCCCCTGTCATTGGACTATAAACCCTTTGCTTCCCAAGTTGGCCTTGGTCAGTGTTTTATCACAACAGAAAGCAAACTAAGACAGGAGGATGAAATACAAGGAGACTTGGGGACAGGGTTTTATTTTTAGCTTTATACAGTTTTCACAGCTCTGGATGCCAAAATTCACCCATGTGTTGATTATACATGTAGTTAAAATATTGTAACTGTCAGACCGATGCTATTGTCCTCATTTGCTGAGTTATTGTTAGTCATACTGACTTTACTCTAAGGCACTGTCTTGGAGCACAATAAATAAATACATTAATAATAATAATAATAATAATAATAATAATAATAATAATAATAACAATAATTCTTTTCCAAGTCAGAAACAAGAAAGGACTTTTCTTCTGTCTCTGGGGACTAGTGTTGTTGGGGTGGGGGGAACTCCAGAGAACAGTTCTAACGTCAGAAACTGAAAAGGTGGCCAGAATGGAAAGGGAACCATCTTGCCTTTGTCTGCAAAGGTCTGGAATCTTAGGCTTAAAAGGAATTTTAAACATTCCACTTTCCCTCCTGTGCTGGGATTTGTTTATGGCAGCCCTGAAATCATCATAAGTTTCCCTCCTATTCAAATGTTGCTTGTGGGGAAGAGTTTAGTGCCTTCAGGAGGCACTGCTGTCTTAGGGAGAGAAGACTATGGTACTGAGTGATCTCCAGTTAGTCAGCGTTACTTCTTCATACCACTTTCACCCATAAACTTCCCTGTGACAGAGCCAGGGTGTCTAACAGCCTTCCAGTAATCTTACATATGCTTATTAAAGAGCTAAGGAACAAGTTTTATATGTGCACTAATTAAAATTAAATTGAGCTTTAAATCAGAAGATTTAAATTATGGCTGTACAAATTAACTGACCTTGGGCAGGTGTTTAATTTCTATGCCTGGATTTCTTCCCCTCTAAAATGTAGATAGTAATGACCTTACTAGAGAAGTCTAAGAATTAAATAGAGAGATGGGTAAGAAAGTGGCTAGGGTGTGCCTAACACACAGTAGGAGCTTACATTTTTTTTTCCTTCCCAGTCCAGTGATGAAGTACCTGGTAGAAGAACATAAGGAGAGAAAGATCTAATTTCAAATCCCATGGTTTGAGGCTTCAGCTTATTGAAATGGACAGGACGTGGCAGAGCAGAGTAATCTACACCGTGGTGGTCAGGAAGCAAAGTAGGTCAGGAAGAAGCCAGGGTGGAATCTAGCCTCTAAGAACAGTCCCACCTGGGTCTACTTCTTGCACTCCGAGCCTGCCTTCTCTTCTGCACTAACATTCAATAGTTGGTTCAAACTTTGGTTGGATCATATTATTCATTAGTTCAGAACCCCCATGTTTTAACAGGCTCTGGAAATGCCCTCTTAGACACACCCACCCAGAGGAACGCCTTGCTAATCACAAGCATCTCTCAGTACAATCAGCTTGGTCCTGAAATGAACGATCAGGGTTCACTAATACATTTCCCTTTCTGCCCCATTTCCTTTCCTTGTGATTACTTAAAGAGCTTGAGGGCAGACTAGGAGTACATTTGGTTATAAGAAACAGAAAGTCTAAAATGCATCAACTTGAATCATATGAAGGTTCATTGTTTATTTAACATAAAGGGTGAATACAGGCAGCCCTGTGGTTGGTCTGGTAACTCATTGAACCCATGGTGAACCCAGGCTCTGTATTCTCTCCATCATCACACTGTTGGCTTTCCCCTCATCCTCTCTTTCTGCAGTGCAGTATAAGAAGGCAGTAGGGTCCAGGCATCATGGACAAGTTCAAGGCAGGAAGAGGAGAGGTGGGGTGTACATCTCCAAGCTCTTTCCCATTCCCTTTCTTTCCTTGGGGGAGCAGGTAGCAGTTCCTTAAGCTTCACTGTGGACTTGTGCTTTTCTTCCACTGTGAAGACCAGATGAGATGGCGATCCTGACTGAAGTGTAGGCTGTGGGAGCAATGCAGGCAAGAGGGAAGGAAGACCATGCAGGACAACTCCTTTAGGCTTATCCCATTGGCTTTAGCAACTCTGAACATGATCTGATTTTCACAGTCCTCCAGTCCTCTGGTGTCCCTGGTTTGGCTGATTCATATGGTTAGAAGCAGGCGATGGCCACTTAGGATTCAACTGGGGAACAGACTATGGACATTTTTTTGAGACTTACTATGGGGTGTGTTCAGCATAGATAAAGACGTCCAGAGACCAGTGAGACCGCTAACAATGAGCTCTCCCAAGTGTGAGTGCCAGGATGAGCACTGCAGGAAATTGGTATGGCTGAAGAGTGGGATGACAGGAGTCTCTGGAAGGCTGTTACCTGTTTTGAGGTGAATCAGCATGACCACTACTCAGTCTGGAGCAGAATTGTCTTCAGTGACGAGCTGATGTCTACCAGCCCTTCTTGTTTTTTCATTGATCTAATCATGGTGAACTTCTGAGAATAAAGTCAGGGTGCTGTCAATGGACAGATTCTCCATTTCCATTATTTTTCAAAGAATTGGACAGAAGTGATATACCCAATGGTTCTCTGGCTATCAAGAGTCTACATTTTTTTTAGAGCAGCAAGGAGCATTTTCTGGTTGTGTGTCTTAGATTGTGGAGCTAGAGCCAATGCTAAAGGTTAGAACACGGGACCTGGGGCTCTGAGTCACTTTAGGTATGCACCAGGTAAAGAAACACTCTCAGCTGTGAAGAGAGCCAGGCCTGTGGATGTGTATTTGCGATTCCAGTACTTGGGAAGCTGAGGCAGGAGGATTGCAAGTTCAAGACAATATAACACATTATATAGCAACTCTTTCCAAACACAGGAGAGAGACCAGGTCCCAACAGAAGCTCTTCCAACCTTTAATAATTATTTTTATTCCTTTACCTTCTGTTTCAAAACCCTGTGACAAAGGCACTTAATATAAAGCACACTTTTTAAATGTAAATAAATTTAAATAAATAAATAAATAAATAATAACATTAAATCAAATTAAAAAGACAAAATACACTTCAATATATTTTCTCTCTGAAGTAAAATATTTTATCTTTGATTCTACTTATACATCAGCCATCATGAAGCAGTATGTTAGCTGTTATCATCTGTGTACCACAACTTAAACTTGTTTAGCATAATTAAGCCACCAGAGTCTCTTCTGCCCACTTTTCATTGAGATAATAAAAGCCAGAACAGTCACATCAAATTGTCACATGGTAACTTGAAAAATAAAGAGAAAGTTATCTAGTCATAAACTACTTTAAATGTATCCTTCCTTATAAATAAGAGTTGCTGGGTTTTTTTGTTTGTTTGTTTGTTTTGTTTTGTTTTGTTTTGTTTTTTACTATTTACAAGGCAGGCAGAAGATCAATGAATGGAGCCACTTTCCTCATGATGTATTTATCGTTTCTAAGATCCGTTCTTTAGGGTTAATTTGTCAGAAGGATGGCTTGACCTATGTCTTTGCTGCACAGCACACAGGATTTCTTCACTCAAAGATACTGTTCCATTCTATTTTGGTGAAAGATGATGCCGGTAGAATTCAGCCAAAGAAGCCTCTTGACCAGCCTGCCTTCTATGGCAAGGTTGTTTCCCAGAGCTTTACAGACAAGCTGACTTTTGATATAAGTTAAAGCAATGGTTTCCAGTCTGATTTCAAATTATTACTGTCCACATGGGGACATGCAAGTGCTAGGGTATCCTTATAAAAATTCCGACCCTGGAAATGTCACTTTTGAAGAGAAATCACAGGACTTAAGGGTATATACAAAAGCCAGCATTGTAAATTCCATATTGCTCTGGACACAGAGAATAAACAGATGGGATATATTGGAAGAGCCGAGGGCACAGATGTCTTCTTGGCTCAAGTTCAGAGTGAAAGAAGATGCCCATTTGTGACTGAGTCCTTGGTATGAAACGTTAAACACGCAGAGATGAAAAATCAAGGGTACAAGGCTTTATGATTTACTTTTCAAGAGGATGAGATGACATTTATTTCCAAGAGTTAGCTACTGCTGTGGCGTGTGAACTTCTAAGTCAATGATGCCTACTGCCTGAGATGTATGTAGAATGGCTTGGTGCTTCTGTGTGCTGTGGTATTTCATTGTTCTGGCCAAACAGAAAAGTCTACCTGTTGCTACCCTAAACTCAGTGCACATCACACACTGTCTGTGAGACATTCGGCCAAGTGGGAATGGGGAGTGACTGTTGGTTCTGTGAAGCTCTTCCTCAGTGCATTAGAGTTGCCTGCAGGTCTCAGTGTAGGGGTCCTCTTTCTAAGACAGATGAGGAGTGACTTTCAGTCTTTACTTCATACTCTATAAGATGTATGCTCTCTCACCGTGGATAAGAAAGAACACAGACTAAAAGGAAAAGCTGACATCAGAGAAGTCTTCATATAGAAAATTGTCACCGTTAATAGTTTATAATGAGCTGTGTTCTTTCTTTTCGTGTTCTTTCCTCCCAATAGAGGTTGTCCCTTGCAGAAACTAATTGTGATTTTTATCTAGTGCAACCAAATATGGGTGAAAAGGTTGTAAGGAAACACATTATTTTCCAGGCTAAGTTAAAACTAAAATATAGTATTTTAAATGAGGGAGAAGATTGAGTGTAGTGTAAACAAAAGTAAGTACCTATGAAAACACCCCAAGGAAAACTCAGGTTATATGTAAGTGAAAAAGTAAAATTTAAAAAATGTATTGTAAAGAAATAACTTGAATGTCTTTTTTTTAAATTTTGTTTTGTTCTGTTTTTTCAAGACAGGGTTTCTCTGTATAGCCCTGGCTGTCCTAGAACTCACTTTGTAGACCAGGCTAGCCTCGAACTCAGAAATCCGCCCACTTCTGTCTCGAGAGTGCTGGGATTAAAGGCGTGTGCCACCACGCCCAGCTGTTGAATGTCTTAGTTAGGGTTTCCATGGCAGTGAAGAGACACCATGACCTTTAGAATGCTTAACTGGGGCCTACAGTTTCAGAGGTTCAGTCCATTATCATGCTGGCAGACATGTTGCAGGAGGATCCAAGAGTTTTATATCTTGATTCAAAGGCAGCCAGAAGTATAGACTCTCCTCTGCAGGCACTAAGGAGGAGGGTCTCTGCCTTGGGCAGAGTCTGAGCATAGGAAGAAACCTCAAAGCCCATCTCCTCTTTCTCAAACAAGGCCGCACCTATCCCAACAAGGCCACATCTCCTAATACTGCCAATCACCACAGAGAATTTTAGTGGATGCCCATGTTATCTGATCCATCATTTATTCAATTTAGCTACCGTTTGTAGGCACCAGAATTACTTTTAACTACCTATCATATATCCAGCTACTTCTCTTAGGAGCACACCAATGGCTTTCTTCATAAATGTGTACCCGCATGCTTCCTGTATTTCTCTGGGTTCAGTTCCAGAAGGAATGCCACAGATTAAGGGGGTTGCGTAAGTTTAAATATGCCAGATTACTTGCCAAAATTGCTTGGTTCTTATGGTCCCTCTACTGTAGATTAGACTGTCTTTTCCCTGAGTGTTCCCTAACACTGGGCAGGGAGTACCCTGACTCACTTTCCACACTGAAACTCCAAAGCAGCTGTGGTAGCTGCACACCACTGTTTCCTTGTTTAAGGCTGTTAGTGGCATTGCCCAGCTCACTACATGTTAATTACTCCTTTGTACAGAACTCTGTGAACTTTCAGACTGTGGACTTCCGCTGATTGTATTTGCACATCCCTTGCATTTTAAAGTGACCGTGTTCTGCAGCCCAAAGTCTAGAAGGCCATTCTGCACTGTGTAAGAGATTAGTTACTACACCTCAGGGACACACCTGCAGAATGGGGGAAAGCCTAGCGCTAGAACAGCCACAGACTGTTTTCTGCCTGAAAGGAAAGTTTTGTGGTTGTTGTAGTTTTAGATTTTTTTTGTGAATGTTTTCTGTCCAGTTCTGTAGGAGGTCAACTATCAAATACCTCACCAAGATCCCACTTTCCAATATTCATACTCTTGGGCACAGTCTTCCCTTGACTGTCATTGAACCGAATTTCTCACTTCCAGGAAAATGAATTCAGCCAAAGGAAGATGAATGCACATCCAAGACTAAGTTAGTGATGGATGCTGGGATCCTTTTTTGCCCAGGCTCATTCTCCATCTCTCCACTGCTTCTTGTTGGAGTAGTCACTCTGAGTAAGGTAGCTGCCATGCTGTGAACTCTCGGTGGAAAGGTGGCAAGAAACTAAACCTCTTGACTAGACAGCAAGGAACTGGACTGCAGACAGCACATGACTGTTTAACAGTGGACTTGGCTTTGTCTGCCTGCAGGTGCCAGCTGCCCCAAGCTGTAGCCAGGAAGCCCTCTAAGTCACTGTTCTCCACTTGGGCTCTGAGGCCCTGGCATGGGGAGCTGGTCTTTGCTCATCAGAAAAGCTGATGAGAGTTGTGTTCCTGGGTTGACCATGTTTCTGCCTTCTGCTCACTGAATCTGAATGGATAGCTCCTGGCAGGGTGAGCCTGTGTGGGATTAATGGTTTACCCACAGTTTGCACTGTGAATGCTGAGCCCATAACTATCCACCTCCTTACAGAGTTCTCCAATATTGGATCTGCTGGAATTGTCTAATCCTCATCCAATGTTGCTCATTTCTGCTCCAAAAAGCTACAACATCAGCTCTTGATCCACTGTGTCTTCTTTCCCTTGGCTTCCTCACTGATCTCCATGCTTCTTTGTGCAGACCACAGATGCATGGGCATGCCTGTCTTAATGAAAGAGAATCAGTTTCTGTGGGAAGTGGATGAAGTATTGTTTGTGGATATGTTGTTATCAGCATGACCATATCAAGGACCCTGATGCCCCAGACCTAACAAAATGGCAAAGCCTTCCAGGGGTGAGACTCAGAGGCATGGCAAAGCCTTCCAGGGGTGAGACTCAGAGGGATGGCAAAGGGTTCTCTAAGGACTGACCAATGTGTATAGAGCTAGCATCCACAGCTTCCTCCTCTAGGATGATTACAACCTACCAGATGCTGCTCCCCTACAGACACTGCCCAGCAAGACTAACCAACTCCTCCTCTTGGCACTGTCTGTAGTGAACTTACTGAATTTCCATGTTGTGTAGCAGGCATCCTGTAGCACCGTGAGCACAACCTACCTGATGACATCTCTGCTGTCCGTGTGTCTGCACTTCCTTCAGTGGGTGTCCCAGTTGGGTTTCTAGGAAGACCCCCATCTACTTTTGCCAATGCACAAGATTAGACAGATTCCCTTGCCCAACAATATGTAAATTAACATCCCCTGACCTTCGTTTATTGCAATTTACAGGTTCTGCCATAGACCTTCTCAGTACCTAAGATTTAGAGCCAGAATTGCCCCGTGCTTGTAAGCTGGCTCTGTATGTTAGAGAGAGTGGACCACTTATCCTATATTTATATGATTATTACTGGGTTTGTATGTTTTAGTTTTTTTTATGTTTTTCTTGCTTTTCTTTTTGAAGGATGAGCAGTCCATGGTCTGTGACTCACAGTCATACCTAGGGTCCTTATTTTTAATGAGATGGGGAGCATATCTTAGCATTCTTTCTGTGTGCCATCATCCTGATTGCCCACATACTGGTTTACTAAACAGGATGCTGTCATCTGCATGCAAAGGGAACGTGCTTCGAGATTATTCCAGAAGTGATGGAGCAAAAAGCGGTGCTTTCCTGAGGTGCAATAGAACTTTGTCGGGATTTGCATGTAGCAAGCCCATTTGTCAACATTTCACCCTATGTAATGAAGCTTTCATCTACCCTTATTTGTCTTGGGTTGAACTAAATAGTATGTAATTTGCCAAATCACTAAAACATGGAGAAGAAAGGTGAACCATTTCTCCCTCTTTGCTTTGCATTTCATCGGTGATATGAGATGAATTTTGTACTTCAGGACTGCCAACCATGTGTATTTCTAGAACTGCTTAGATACAAATTAAGATATTCTGACAGGTTTTATTCAGACTTGTGCCTTTTGTTGTTGTTGTTGTGGTGGTGGTGGTGGTGTGTGTGTGTGTGTGTGTGTGTGTGTGTTCATGCATTTTCCTTTCTCTCCCCCTCTCCTCTCTTTGTTTACTGGGCTGCCTCTTAAATAATTCTCTCACTCTGTGGAGAGGGAGCACTATTGAGTTTTCCTGTTTGTTGACTAGCAAACACATACATGTGGAATGATAAACAGCGGGGTTTCTTTGGCTAAGTGAAGTTTCAAGCCCTTACATTGTTCAGGAAGCTTCAGTGTTTCTGATTGACCTTGAAGTTTTGAAAGAGTGATACAGGGAGGGGTACAAAACCAGCTTTGGTGCTAAATGTAAATTGTTAAAAAAAAAATGGTGCAGAGTAACATCTGCCTTGGAGCATGCCTTAATCAGCACTGTGAAAAATGAAAGTTTAACAACCTACTATAGTGGCTTCTAAGTGAAGGGTAAACAAAGGATGAAAGAACCTCTTGCATGGTTTGTAACTGATGCCCTGAAAAACGTCAAGAACCATCTGCCTCAAACTTCTCCAAACTGTCATCAAGTATTCTAATCCAGTCAAACGAGATGCAACTAGAACAACCTATGCAACTTGCTGAAGGCTTATCAAAAGAGTTGTAAATAAAGGAGGGGGGGGGGCGAAACCATCAACTGTGTAGCTGCAGATTGTATCCAGCTTGCCTATGGCTTGGAAATTCAATCCCATTTCTCTAGTCTGACAAACTGCACTAAATAGCAAAATGGATTTCTGACTTGAACCTCTTGGATTTCTCAGCCAGTTTCACTTTATTCCTACCAAGAGATAAAGAGATGGTTTCCTAATGGAACTGAAATCATGATTTGTATGTATTTTTAGATGCACAGGTTGGTTGGGACTTTAGTGCTTTATCCACAAGTACATGTTCTTCACGTGCTGAGTTGGTTACCATTGTATTTCCGTCAGGAAGAGATCACTCACCCAAGTTTGGTAGACTTTGCTGGTCTAAATTCTCACTTTATTTATTTATTTATTATTTATTATTGGAAACATGCTATTTGCTATATCAATTTTTTACAACCAACTCCTTAGGAGTTCAGGCTTTGGAAGGAGAGCAATAGGGCTAAATCCATTCTGTCACTGAGCACCAAATGCAAGTTGTCTGACTTCCCTCATATGGGAAAACCAAAATAACCAACAAGTATATAATAGACAAACATGAACTTGTACTTCTGAAGTTTCTAAAACAAAGGGGGCAGTGAGCACTGATTGTGTGTTTGTTTCCTTCAGTCTTCTGGTCTCCATTGTGATTGGGTTGAAATTAGTAACAGGGAAGCCAAAGCTTTTGAAGGATGGAAAAATAATGATTCAAATAACCATCTTCCCCCCCCCCCCCAAACGCTTTTACAGCCACCGAACAAGGGGTGGAGAGATGGTACATCTGGAAAAGTGCTTGACAGCCAAGCTTGAGTATAGGAGTTCTGATCGCCCCATACAGAAAGCCAGATGAAGCCAAGTGATCCTGTAATCCCAGCCCTGGGGAGACAGAGATAGGTGGGTCTTTGGAACTCATTGGTCAGCCAGCCTAGCCTGATTAGTGAACTTAAGGTCAATGCGAGTCCCTGTCTTAAAACATAAGGTAAGCCATAACTAAAGAAGATACCTCATGCCCGTCTCTGACCTCCATGTCATGTGCAGTTGGGCAAACACACACACACACACACACACACACACACACACACACACACACCATAAGAAAGGGATATATATATATATATATATATATATATATATAGAGAGAGAGAGAGAGAGAGAGAGAGAAGAGAGAGAGAAATCTCAACAAAATAGCTCTACAAGAATCACCAAGAAAACAGAAGAGAAGATCCTTACATCTGGTGTTTGGAAAGTCTTTATGGATGCTGAGTCCCTTTAGCTATCACTGAAGGACAAGGCTCTGGGGAGGACTTGAATGGTAGGGAAGAACATTTAGGTCTAGGGATGTGAATGCATCTTGCTTCCAGTCTCTTCCATCTCCAGAACTGAAGAACAATGAAGTATCTTCAGTGGAACAATAGAAGCAATGGCAAATATACCTATGAAAAGATATTTACTCTGCAGGCATCAATAATCAACTTAAAAAATCAAAATTGAAACAAGAACAAAGCATTCTTTTTTATCCATCAGAATGGGCAAAATGAGATAGACAACAGTCATAGGAGGTGACAGAGACTGGTATCTCTAACTTCAGTGGAAGAGCAGAATGCTAATATTTCTGAAGATTTGGGCAATAAATATTAAAATCCACATGAACAAGCTTTTCTTTCACACAGTAATTTCATGTCTAAAGTAATTTCACAGAGATAATGAGATGGAGCTGGTCATTACCAAGGAAGTTAGAAATAGCAAAACCCAATAAAACAATCTGTGAAAACAGGAAACAATCTAATGTTACTCAAGAAGAGTTTGGTGGGGGGGAAAAAGACCTTATGGTGTATATATGATAATAATAAATTAATTTAAAATGATATAAATATAAATCCACTGACAATGAAAGATCTGCAATATGAAGTTAAATAACAAAAATATCTTAAAATGCCAGGAGATTTATGATCCCATTTGAGTTTATAATTGTGAATCTATTATCTGCTTTCTATTTCTAAAATTTATAAAAATAATTTATGCAACTATATGATGCCTAATGTACTTGCAAACATATTGTTCTAGCTTGCTTTCTGTTGCTGTGAAAAATACCATGACCAGAAGCAACTCGGGGAAGAGAGGGTTTATTTTATCTTACTCATTATGGTCCATCATCAAGGGGAGTCAAGGCAGGAACACAGAGCAGAAACTGTAGCAGAGAGCATGGTGGAATGATGTTTACTGGCTTACTTCTAGGCTCTTGTATAGCTCAAACCCGCCTACCCAGGGATAGCTCTCCCATATCAATCAGCAATCACAAAAGTATTTCATAAACATACTTACAGGGTGAACTAATATAGACGATTCCTCAGTCAAGGCTTTTTTCCAGTATGTGATCAACTGAAGCCAACTACGACATACATTAGTGTATGTTTATTTTTATTTAATAGCAGGTATATACATGTGCATACTCTTTCTGAATTTGTGTCTATCAGAAGTTGAATAACAGTCATCTGTGGCAGTTTAAGTTAGGATCATAAATGGTATTTACTCTAATTTTCCACGTTGTTTTTCATATGTCTGTGTATGTGTCATAGTAATAAAAAGCTGCTCCACAAATAAAATGAGGAAAAATTGTCTTCATACTGCATGTGAATAGGGGATTTTCCAATGTCTTCATCCCATGTAAAACTGATACAGTAATGGACCTACTCTTTGTATAAGAGGATGTGCTGGAACATAATAACAAGCCATTTCTGCTTCTGTAAGTCACTTCAGACTGAAGAATGCTGCCTGCCATCATATTTTTAAAAAGATGTCCTTGAGTTGCCTTGGTCATGGTGTCTCTTCACAACAATATAATCCAAACTGGGGGTGGGGTGGGGGAGAGATACCCTTGAGGGGTAAAGAGATAGATTAGTGGTTAAGAGCACTCAATGCCCTTATAAAGGACCTGGGTTTCATTCCCAGCACATAGTGGTTCACACTGTCTGTAACCCCAGTTCCAGAGAATCTGATGCTCTCTTTTGACCTTTGAGGGCATGAGTCATCTATGTGATAAATATGCACACATTTAGGCATAATACTCATACACATAAATAAAATAAGTAAATATATAAGGAAGCCTTTTTTTTAAATATGATCTGTCATTTCTACAAGCAATCGTACCTCTAATTTTACAATAAATCTGAAGTGTTTGGCAGTCCATGGGAAAAAAAAGTTGGGTTTGACAAATAAATAACTGGAAATTTCTTGAAACTCTATAGTCAAGAAGACTATTCTTATGTAATTATCTTTGAAATAGCAAGAGCTAGCACAGACACATCCTATATGGCATGTCTGCACTGAGTTCTTGCTATGTAATATATTGTTTCATCCTTCCTAGAACCCCATGATATCCTACAGTTGTGATTTCCATTTAGTAGGTGAGGGGACAGGGAAAGGGGTGGTTCTGATGCTAAGGTCCTGTTCCTCAATTGGTTCTTGATCTGTCAGTAAAGACATCTGGAGGCCAATTGTTGGGCAGAAGGTATAGGCAGGACTTGGGGTCCAGAAAAAAAAGGCAGGGAGATACAAAGAAGGGGAGGAGGTTTTTTGTTGTTGTTTGTTTGGTTGGTTTTTTTTTTTTTTTTTTTTTTTTTTTTTTTTTTTTTTTTTTTTTTTTTTTTTTTTTTTTTTTTTTTTTTGCTATGCTTTGGAACAAGAAGAATGCAGCAGTCATGTGAGGTCTCAGGAGGAGCTGGGGCCTGTGGCCACTGCTACAGGTGGGTGGTCATGGTAGTCAGAAGCTAAGTTAGACTAGCCACTGAAGTTTAGGGTAGGTGGAAGAAGTGGAGATTAAAAGAGCATGCTTTTCTAAGTGAGAGTTAGTAATGTCCAGCAATTGTGTCCTAAACCAAGTGGAGGGGGAAAAAACGGTGTGTGTTTCTTTTATCTGGTCACTCAAGGGAAGTTAGGAGGAGCTGGTAGCATGGTCACTTCCTGGAGCTAAGGGCAGTAGCATAAAATTACGTGCAGCAGGACAAAATATGTAACTTGAGGCTTTGTTGCTAAGCAGTGACAGAGTCATCGCTTTGCCTGATGATTGGGGGATGATTAAAAGCTAGATAAGGAGACAGATGGAAGGATGGATGGATGGATGGATGGATGGATGGATGGATGGACAGGTGCCAAGTTTGAGGCATACATGTCAGAGGTCATGTGGTCCCTAGTTCTTGGTAAGTATTCTTCTTTTGGGTTGGAGTGAATATGGTAACTAGGATGTACATGTTTATTTATTCTCTCAATCATGAGAGAGTTAAGGCCATACATGTGGATATCTAAATGTACCTCAACCCCAACATGCAAGGAGAGGGAGAAACGTCAAACAGAGGTTAGTAACATATTGTGGGAAGACTGAAAGCAGAAGAGAATTGTGACTGATTCAGTGAAACAGAGATCTGTGACCTAAGTGCTTGGGCATGATGGAGGGATTGCTCAGAGTCATGGGAGGCATCCCCCAGGCAGCTGTCCATCATCTGCATCATGGGAGGCAACCAAAAAGCAGTCATCCATCAGAACAAACCAATCCCAGTCTGCATTGTAGACTCTTTACTCTATTACACTATTCTATGGTTTTACTTTTTCATATTTCTTGCAATTGAAGAAGTCTTGGGGTTCTTGAATTATAAAAGTGTCTAAGTTACTGCTGCAGAATTTCAAGCAATGTAGAAAGAGTAAGAAAGAGGGGCTCACATCTCCCATTCTATTCTCCTGCTGTACTACACCAGTCCCCTGCCCACCAGTGACATGTTTCTCCTTAAATTAGAATCAATTAAAATAAACTTAAATAAAAGTGTACTGCTCAGTGGCAATGGGTTCTTCCCAGATACCCAAAGGACACCTGTGACTGGTGGCAACTGTGCTGAACAGGACAGAAGTAGAACATAGCCAAATTATATCATCACAGAATTTCACAAGTGAATACTACCCTAGAGGTACTCACTTTAAAAGCATGCTAATGCAATATTTTTTTTTCAGTTATACAAAGAAAATCAGGGTAACACAGGCTCATGGTTCTGGCAAACAGTACAGCTGATTCTGTTCCTGTTTCTATACCCAATCCCCCCACAAAGTACCTACTCAACATGTTCTAATCAAAGCAGTCTATGCTGTAAGCAATTTAATAATGCAAGAAAACTACCATTCCAATCATCAACTACAGAGACAAATTAATGTTGGCTTTTGGTTATTTTCATAGCTGCTTCCACACACACATCTCTTGATTTGTCACTTAGTCAGTGGCTGTTACCTTCTCAATCTGGAAGGTGTGGGTGAAGCTCACCCGTATTGACCTCCCTCCCATCTGCTCCCTGCTGGCTTTTAAATTTACATTAGTACATTCTATTAGCTGTCTGTAACTCCCAGTGACAGGGCTTAAGTTCTGTCTCTTACTTCACCAACTTTCCCTTGACATGAAATTGTGGCATCAGCCCCCACCCCTTTGCTGCTTCCCTCCTCCCACTTCAGCCTCCCGCCTTCTGCTCCTGCCCCAGTTTTGTGCACTCTTTACATCTGTCTGCCCACCAGCTCTGCCTTTTCTCTGCTTTCCACATAGCCTGACAGTAAGAGTCCAAAATCAATTACCAACATTTCCCTGAACTAAAAGGAATAGAAAGTCCCAAGTTTAGCTATGCTACAACCTCCTTAGCTGAGTTGAATGTTAGACTATCTGATGTAACCCTTACATCAGTAAGGGAGTCTCTTGGTCCAACCTACCCCATACATACATGCATGCATGCACTCCTGTTTTCAGGTTAAATGATCCAAAAGCCCCATTAGTTCATGTTTAGTGCTTTGCAGAGCCTGAAAGAAGTTCCACATCAGTATTCTAATCCCTTTGATTTTACCTAAACACCACATCCCACATCTTTGTTCAAACACCGTCTCTCCGGCAGGTACTGGAGGTGGTGGGTGCTACCTAGTTTCCAGATCTTTTAGTATATTGGTCTGTTGACCTCATGGTACATGAACTAAAAGGTACATCAATTCCAGAGATCCATGTAAATGCACGAACATATCCATATTACATGAAAGTGGGTACAAATTATTCATAATTCCAACAGCCATATTGAGTTGTTTTCATACACACCTGTTGAATGAGAAAATTAACCAAAAGCTACTATTGGGACTTGATCTCAAGCTCCTGTGAGATTCTAAGAATCACTAACTGTTTTCTCTGAAGATCAATATCCCTTGTCCACTGAGCCAAGACCGAGTTGGCTTGTGCGAGCTGCTTTCAGCATTTGCCCCACCATGCATCACACATGATTCCTGACTTAAGCATGATTACTGAATGCATAATACACAAACTGCAAGGGACTCCACTAGTGATTTCAGGGCCAGGCCTACCGTGGCAGTGGATTGATACTGTGCTGGCTACTGTATAGCAGAGGTGCCGCTGAGTAGTCTCTTGTGTTTGTATTAATAGGGGTCTACTCTTTGAAGAGTGTGGCTCATTTTAAAAGGAAAAATATGCAAGTTGCACAATTATGCTACAGCGGTATGCTGTGCAGCAGACTCCCTCCCAGGACGTGTGAGCACTGCTCTTCCCACTATGACTATTCTTCCAGAAGGTAAAGTGATGTTCCTAAAGTGAGTCAACAGGTCAGGAAGAGCCAACACTTGAGAATGCATTTTTGCAATTTTAATGAAGAACAGGAGATAGAGATTTTGGGAACTTGCATCCTCGTCCTCATTCAAGAACTATACTCATCCCTCTCCCCTTTGAAGAGTCAACAAGATGCCAAAAACGGTGTCCATTCTGCTGTGAATTTGCTGGACTTAATTCACTGCTAACAGAGAAATTAGACTGTACCCAGGCCGTGACACTGGAAGGTGCCTGTATGCAGCAGGAACTTAGGGAATGCAGGGGATTCAGTGGTTGGTCCAGCAAGTGAGTTGGTAGAAGATGTCCATGCAGGAGGACAGGCTGGAATAAAGGAAGAAAGACATGAAACAACATGGAGGTGCGCAGGTTTATAAGGGAGTGTGTGGAGGGAGGTGCACACGAGAGAGGGTGCTTTAGTTAGATTCTCTGCACTCTCACAAAATGCCCAAGGCAACTAGTTTTATAGGGAGAAGATGGCCATTAGTTCACTATCAATTTGCTCTTTTGGAGATTCATGTCCAAATTGGGTACCATTACTTTGGCATCTGGTATGGGTGGCTTACCATGATGAGATTGCATGTGAGGGCAATATATTACAGCAGGAGGGTGAGGGAGGGAGAGAGAGAGAGAGAGAGAGAGAGAGAGAGAGAGAGAGAAAAGAAGAAGAAGAAGAAGAAGAAGAAGAAGAAGAAGAAGAAGAAGAAGAAGAAGAAGAAGAAGAAAGAGAGAGGGAGGGAGGGAGGGAGAGAAAGAAGAGGGAGGAGAAGAGAGGAAGAGAGGGAGGGAGAGAGAGGAGAGGAGAGAGGGAGGGAGGAAAGGAGAGAGGGAAGGAGAGAGAGAGAAAGAGGAAGAGAGAGGGGAGAGAGAAGAAAGAAGAGAGAGAAGAGAGGGAAAGGAGAGAGAAGGGAGAGAGAAGAGATGATAGAGGGAGAGGGAGGAAGAGAGAGGGGAGAGAGGGAGGAAAAGAGGAATGAGGGAGGGGAAAGATAGGGAGAGAGGAGAGAGGGGAGGAGAAGGAGGGAGAGAGAAAAGAGAGAGGGATAGAGGGGGGAAGAGAGGAGAGAGCAGGGAGGGAAGGAGCACTATCGACCAGTTTGAGGAAATTTATGCAGCACCCCACCCCCCTATGACCTATGAACTTCATAGGCGTCATGTCTTAAAGGTCCAAGGCACCTGCCCTGACTACCACCCTAGGAACCAAGCCTCTTTATAGAAATCTCTAGGGACACCTATTAAATCCTTAACTTTAAATAATGATAGCAAGTCAAAGAGAAGGAGTTTGCCTTCATTTCTTGCTGGAAACAGGACTCAAATTCACTGCATTCGAGGCTCATCAAGTACAGCCCCCTGCATCTCTCCACACGGCTGCTTCTCCTGTGCTGGCTCCACACTCACTCTGTCTGCGGAACATTCTTTTCCCTAGTCATTTTAAATATTTTAAAAGTTCCAAATGCATATTTGGCAAAGTAGTGCATCCTAACTTTTTATGAATATTACTTTTTAAACTTTCATTTTATTTGTATGTGCATTTTGCCTGCGCGTATTTCTGTGTGTCACGTATATGCTTGGTCCCTTGTTCTTACAGAGATCAGAAAAAGGTGTTGGATCTCCTCAAACTAAAGTTACAAATGGTGATGAGCTACCATGTGGGTGCTGGGAATTCCCAGTTTCTGGAAAAACAACCAGTACCCTTAACTGCTGAGCCATCTCTGCAGTACCACCTGCTATATTTTTTATAAGGTGAGAGGAGAAAATAGAAGTTCTCCTTACTACCCTTTTGTTCTCAAACCTTGGATGGTTTTGTTGGACATATTCTGTGTATTGTGAAGAATTTGGTGTAACAAGCGACATCCAACAATGTATAGCAACCTGTCTAAGTCATTTAGTTAATGCCGTGCATGTCCTTTTATGACCCCGCATTTACAATTCAGATTTTTAAAAACTGCTGCACAGTATTTCATAGTGTGGATTGGTTTTAAGACTTTAATTATTTAAATAGTATCGTATTGAATATTTAAATTCCCCACTATTAGGCTATAATAATATATTCAAGCAAACTTAAGTATGCAAACATATAGATGTATACTACTATATGGACATCACATACCAATTATGCATATACATTTATATATGAACAACACACATCTTAGGAAATGTATTAAATATAGACTGGGAAGCCATGAGAATTCTCAGCCTGAAAGAAGGGATGGGAAGAAGACCATAAGTGAAATAATCTTTATCTGTAAAGTTTTATTTCATATATGTGTATGCACACACATATGCATATATAAAACAAAAATAAATACATTGGTAGCTTGAGCATTATCTCTTTTACTTCTCGACATTTTTAAATTCTCCAGGTATAATTGAAAGATTTCGCACAGGAAGCATGCTGACATCTTCATCCTAAAAGACAAAATGTTCTGCTCCCTGTAGGTGTGCTCTTGAGGAAACTGCTTATGATATCAAGACAGAAGTCTTGGTGATAGGCACTGCTGTGTTTCTAGACTGAGGGACTTCTTAAAAGTTCAAGGAGCCCTTAAGGTTTGGGAGTGGGTGGGTAAAGGGAAGAAATTAGCAGACAGGACACATGCCTCTCACTTTACTACCCAGCCACCATGAGGCCAGAAATTTTGCTTTCCCCTAAACAGCACACAATGATATTCTACCTTATCACAGGCTAGAAGGCAGCAGACCAGTCAGTCATGGCTCTCGAATGCCATGACCAAATTAACCTTCCCCCTCTAACTTGATCCTCTCAGATAGCTGACCCAGGGGCAGAAAGCTGGCTAACTCAGTCTAGTAAAAATTCGCCCCAGCTTAATGATCATCTCCTGGTTTACACCAGTGTTCCCTCACCAGGCCAATGGGAAGTCAGGGGGCAACCAGATCCTTCTCTCTTATCTTTGTTCTTTGGTTCCTTCATGCAACCTAGACAAAAAATGTCTGTGAGTCAAGCAAATGTACTCGCTGCTGATACCTGCTGTGCTCCTCCGGGACTCTTTTGAAATGGGCATCCCACGTCTTCTCAAAGATGCATGGTTTCCTTTTCCACTGTGATTCCTGCCTTCAGGCTTCGGTTCTCAGCTCACCTTTGACCCTCCAGAGGGCTCAGCTCATACCCACAGCCCCCCACATAGCTAATGGTATCACATCAGTGTGGATTGCTGGACACTCTGTTTTAAAGTGTTTCTAGAGCTGAGGCAATCACTGTGCTGCTGAAACTGTGGATCCGGGTGACCCAGATACAAGCACCGGCTCTTGACTTTATTAACTGTAAGACCTTCAATCTCTCTTATCAGCCTAATGGAATATAATGCTACCAGCTTCCCTTATCTGAAAATGTCATCAACAGGATCAAGAGGATAAGGCAGGGAGAGCAATGTGGGGAGCCATATAGTAGTATACAAAGGATAATTTTTGCTGTCAAATATGGATTTGGTCCAATGCACTCTCCTGCCCTTTTCTGTCAATACAAGTTCGGCATTAAAAATTTATGATGCCGGGGGAAGCTTGAGGTAGCTCATTGTTAGATTTTAATGACTGCAGTAACAGAGTACTAAAATTGGGTCACTTAAGAAATGCATTCTATGTCATTCCTGTAGGCTTGACGTACATAGTCAAAGCACGGAGGCACGTGCTCCTTGAAAGGCTAAAGTCCTCATTTTTCCTGGTCCTGGTGACTCTAGTTTTCCTTGTTTGTGTTATTAAATGAATACGAATAGAACCTTAACTCTTTCCCTGTCACCTGGCCATCTCCTCCCTGTGTATCCGTCTGTCTCCTCATCTCTCCCAGACTCCTTGTAAGGATACCTGTTAGCTAGTTTAGAACCTTGCCTAGGTCATTTTGTTGTTGTTGTTGTTCCTGTGATAAAATATCTTGACAAGACAATTTAGGGAGGAAATATTTCTTTGTGGCTCACAATTCCAGGGTTAATTCCACCATGAAAGGGAAATCATGGCAGCAACAACTTGAGAGGAACCAGGTGACATTGTGCCCATGAAGCAGAGAGTGTGAGTACTGGCTCTCAGCCCGTGTTCTCATCTCACAGGGATCCCAGGCCAGCTGCCAATCAGAGTGATGGATCTTCCCACCTGAATTAACTCAGTCAAGATAATCCCCTACAGGCAGGCCAAGAGACCCACCTGTTCTCAATTTGACTCTAGACCTCTTCAAATTGGCATCTGAGATTGACCATCCAAAGCCTAATCCAGGAAGACTTTCTCTTCCCTTGATCACACATGCAGATTGTATTCTGAATAAATCACATTGCTAGCTACCTGGGATTAGGACTTTAGTGTGTCTTTTGAAGAGACAAACAAAACCTAGCATAACCATGTAGCCTGATGTGATGTCACTGTGCTTGAGTGTTTGAATGTGTGTGTGCACGTGCACACATCCAAGCATGCACCATTATATTGTAGTTTTTTTGAAGTTAAAAACACAAAGGTAAGTATGTGTGTCATCAGCTAAGATGGTCTAGTTCCTAGAAATCTTTCCTCCAAGTCCAATACGCTAACTCTTTTAGCTCAAAGTCCCCTTCCCCAAACACATCATAACTCTGGCATAGTTATAAAAGTCTTTTCCATGAAACCAGCCTAACACAGATTACCTGTCAGCATTCCATTGTCAAATAATCTTGGCTAAAGAGAAATAGAGACTCAACCTTGTATTTCCTTTCCATTTACTATGTACTTCTCAGGACTCAATGTTAAAATAGCTGTTCCATTCATCCACTATAGCCAATTTATCCATAAACAGTACATTGTTGATAGTTTGCTTTAGAAATTAACAAACTGAAGCTCAAACCATAAAGACTCTCATGCAAAGAGTCACCATAAGAAGGGGGGGGGAGCTTGGGATGCAAATGTGGGTGTTCTGATTCATAGCAGCCAGATAGATTTTCTTATTCCCAATTTAATTTTAAACATCACGGTGTTAACTATCTCAACAGGGAGGAAGTAGTGTGAAGAGTGAAGGACAGTCCCCTGGTGGTTTTGTATCCTTTGTTTCCATACCATTTTTGAGGAATTTCTGACCTAGGAATGTGCAATACACTGAGTCCAGATGACCCCACATACCTGGTCTTTGTTTGCTAATCTCTTTAGTAAATACTGTCTGGCATCTATTATATGACTGATATGGGACAAGACAGATCAGCAAAAGAAACCCTTACAAAGCCCATTATTTCAGGATAGCTTAAGCGCTTCCCATAGGTCAAACCAACATTTCGCTTACTGTGTCAATAATGGAAACACCTTTGTTTCAATCCAAAAAGTCAAGGAGAAAGAAACAATATTCATGGAGCTGATGTATACCAATTCCACTCCTTTCGTCCAGGCATAGAAAGTTACTTGGCTCTCAGCCCAGTAAATGATAGTTGGAAGGAGGAAGGCTTATAGAAGCAATTGAGAAACAGCCCCCCCCCCCTGCAATCAGAGCAAAAGAAGATAAAAGGAATATTCGCCCAGGCAAATGATGGCTTGAATGGTTGTAAGATGTCTTTTTTCATCTCACAGGTGACACCTGAAGAAAGCACCTTGTTTCTAAACACATAAATACTGGTCCATTTTAATAGTATGAATCAGAGCACAGGCCTTTGGTCTTACAGAATGCTGGATTAAATTAAAAGGCATGGAAGACAGGAAAGGGGGCAGTCTTATCAGAGGTACACAAGCCAGCCAGCATGGGTAAAAGGGGGCAGGGGGGCAGGTGACATCTTTCTGCAAAGTACCAGCAAAAGGTCTAATGGATCTTAGGAACAACTAGAGAGATGTAAGAATTTGGGAGGACTTCCGAAGCAACTCAGATTAGGGTGATCTTTTCTTCCTTCAGATGCACAGGTTTTTTTTTTCTCCCCTTTGTCTTTGAAAACTCATGAAAATGTTCAGTGTAATCCATTTGTCATCAAGGCAGAAAAGCACATTTGCAGTCAGCCAAGAATAATGCAGCAATGGCCCAGATGTGTCGAGGCCTACATTTCACAAGCTGTATGCACTTCTCAAACCTGGACAAGGCTGGAAGTAGGTCCTATCACCAGGCTTTACCAAGTAGCAAGTAGCGCTTGGTCTGCAAGAAAAGCAAATCCTACCTATTGGCTGTGCTACTGTGCTCTATAGTAAGAGGCTGAACATGTCTAAATATTTGTCAAAGGAGAATAGATGCATGCATTATTGCACAATGAATAGCAGCACAGAGGTGGGCAGGCAAAATATTCAACAGCACTGCAAAACTGCAGACTGTTTCTTAAATACTTCTGACTATTCGCCCCTAACATAATTGCTTATGTGTCTGAATATACATTATGTGCATGCTAAACCCTACTGGTGTGTTTTATCCCTTCTAAATATCTATTAAAATGAAAATGAATCATAAATAAATAGAAATCAGAGTCAAAGAGGTGGCTCAGTGGAAAATTGCATCTTCCACCAAGCAATGGTGATGTGAGTCTTGGGAACCCATCTGATGGAAGAGAGCTGGCTACTGACAGTTGTCCCCTGAGCTCCACCTGTGCTCTGTGGCATGGACATCTCACACACACACACATACACACACACACACACACACACAGCAACCACACAAAAGACCTAGAAAATTTTACAGCTATGGTTTATCTTTGTTCTCCTAGGTTGTTATTTATATAAAACATAAATATGACTTGTGAAAATTTTCACAACTCTGTTAATTTTTAACATAGATGTTTTGACATAAAGAAATAACTAAAATTCATCAGACTAAATTTCTGTGTAGTCACAGTAATTATCATGTATATACTTCTTTATGGCTTACATATTGCTTTCTCCACTTTATACTTTTTGATCATGGTGATGACACTTCCAGAGAAGGGAATCTGGCAGCATTATTTTCATTAGGCTGATAAAAGAGATTAAAGGTCTTATAGTTAATAAAGTCAAGAACCAACACTAGGTCACTGGACTCAACAGTTTAGCAGCACATTGCTTGGATTCTAGAAACACTTTAGAACAAAGTCCCCAGTGCTCTTCATGAATCCTATGTCATCAGCTATGGGAGGGTGAGGGGCTGGGGATGATCTGAGTCCTCTAGAGAGCCAGAGATAAACTGAGGACATACCTGCTGGTGTGTTTTTCTGGAAGCTTCCGTGTGAATCTGAAAGACAAAGAGAGTTTGCAGTGAATTCTGGAAGGTGGGTGTTTTGTTCGAGCACTTCCCACTGAGACACAGTGAATCAGGAGTGTCCACACAGTGCTTGGACATCGGAATTTTCCAGAAGAGCCAGGAGGAGAATTCATGAAAGAAGAGAAGAGGAGGGGGAAATGATGAGACTCCTTTCTTATCCTTGTTTCCCATTGGCCAATATTCACCCCATTACAAAATGACTCCGTCTTTCACCCACTTCGAAGGGACCTCATCTGTCCTCAGGGTCTGAAGGCCATACTGCTGTTCTGTGCTCAGTGTGGGATAGTCTTTTCAGAGGAACATCTGTAGTTTCTCAATACTTCTTGATCCTAAACAGAGTGGAAAAAGGAGGGAAGCTATGGGGCCCCACTGACACAGTAAGGGGACATGAGGAGCACAGGGATTGAAAGTGTGGTACCCCGTGCTCCTGCCGACACTGCTGTGAATTAAGGCTCTGTGATCCTTGTACAGGCCATGCGCAAGTGAGACATTTCAGCCAGTCACTGGGAAGAACCCGGGTACAAACTTCTGGTCTTGTGACACCCAAACCAGAGGTCAGGGCTGGCTGAGACCCTCTCTAGGGCAGAATGCTGCATTAGCATGTGCAAGCCTCCTTGTGGAGCCTAGCAGAAGAAAATAACACAAGGGCACAAACTCTGACAACAGCAAAAACACAGTGTAATGTCCCATGATAATTGCCATACTTGGTCAAGTCTAAGGCACTCAGAAAGGAGGTCACACTGTTGTTTGATATGTGATTAAAGTATTTTTACATTGCAAATTAAAATCGCACATATTTATTTGTTTTGTGTGTGCACATCTGTCATGTGTTGTATGTGAGCCTGTGAGCATGACATGGTCAGTGTGCTGCTCAGGACAGCTCCTGGGGTCAGTCCCCTCTCCTTCAACCAGTGTTGTCCTTGGGATTAGACTCAGTTGTCGGGCTTGGCTTGGCAGCAACAAGTCTGCCTTTTCATACTAAGCTGTCTCACTAGTCTGTGAAAGCCTTCTCTTGGGTATTTAGACACATTTTTATTTTGTGCAGAAAGAGAAAATATTAGCAAAATATAACTGTTAGGATATTCCTAATACACCTTCACTTTGGAACAACATTCCATGTGTGTTGTCTATGCCTGTACTCTCTGTACTGTTAAAGACTTGAGTGATTATCATATCCAACTGTGGCCAATAGTGATCTGTGTCCCAGATTTAGGCATGTAACAAAATGACTAGATATATTTTTTAAAATCTATAAAGTTGAAAAGATTTATCCTTCTCTATAATGAATAGTTTCTTCCACTTAGAATACAATGTTTTCCGTTCAAAACCTGGGGGAATTCTGGTGGCTGTATAGGCTTGTCTGGGAAGGCAGGGGATACAGAGAATCTTCTGGTTGCTAGGTTTTGGTAATCCCAGCAAAGGCATTAATGAATTGGATTATTTGATGGGTATACCTAACCCTCAGCATTCTTTGCAAGCCATGAGATTTAACTGTGTTTGAGAAAAGTTTCCCACTAAAACTCCAGGGTTTTTAACTTATATGGAGTCTTAAATACAATTCATCATCTTATCTAATCTGATATCCAAGGATGGCTTTGTCAAAGCAGAGTCAAGTATTGGCAATCCCCCAGAAATCTCCAAAGAATGAAGAAAAGAAAAATGATTTAAAGCTGAAAGATTTAAGTAGAGCTTTGAAATCTTTAAAAAAAAAAAAAAACTTAACAGCTAATGCTGGCTTTGGAACATGAATAGAAAATCAGACTGTGGGAGGAAAGGTGAATTGTGGCTATCATTTTGACTACTGATCCTGGTCAAATAGTAATGCAGCAATTATATAGAAGATTCCCAAAGAAAAATGAATTCCCTAACTTAGGGTAACTTACTTGATATGTTGACATATTATCTGTCCTTAAACAATGTGGGTTCATAGGGTACTACCTCTTATATAGCAAAGGACTGTATCATGTAGATGTTCAATGTTTGAGTCAGATTCAGATTTGAATCCCAATTTGATACTGCTTGGCTTACTTGATCTTGTGTTAACTCTGAAACCTCTCTGCATTTGTTGTCATAAATATCATGGAAAAGATACCTATGTTTACTGAAAGATACAGTTTGAAGAATAAATAGGAATAGTTATTAAGACCGAAATGCATGATAAGTGCCTAGCACTTGGTAATTATATGATAGTTTACTTTTGTTACTGGGAGAAAATGCCTAAGTTAATTGATTGATAACATAGAACATTTACTTTGGCTGACAGATTTGAAGGTTTCAGTTTGTGGTAGACTGGCTCTGCTGTTTTGAGACAATAGGGTGGAACGGTACATTGTGGTGGTGAGAATGGATGGGGTAGAAGGTCTGTTCACCTCATAATCAGATGGAAAAGCGGAAAAGGAAGAGACCAAGACCCCAGAACTCCCCTGAGGACATATCCCCCAATAATGTAAAACCTCCTGGTAGATGCAACCTGTTAAAGGTTCCATAACTTCCTAATAGTATCAAGTTAGGTATGTTGTGGATGGCCCTTGTGATGCCTGTATTTTGATGTTAGTTCCCGCTTTCCCAGAAGGGGTTGTCTGGACCAAGGAATGAGTCACATACTCAGTTGACTTCTTATGAACCTTCCCCCGAATGAATAAAGGGACCAATCACTGGGCAAGTAGGTGGGACTTCCAGGTTGGACAGAGGAAGAGAGGAAGTAGGAGAGAGTTAGGGGATTTTGGACAGGAATAGCGTAAGGACATAAGAAGATAAGAAGACACTAAGATGATACTAGCATAGCTGCTAGTATCTTCTGGTTTCAATGGTGGATCTGCCAGGATTTACCACCAGAGGATTTAGATTTTATATGGGTTACAAGATAACAATTGTTGTGCCCAGAGACTGAGTTACCATTGTTTCTGAACTAAGTCCATGTGGCACATTCCTTCATCTGGCAGTTTGACTGGGTTCAGGAGAGAAAGGTACGACAGTGAAGCATGGGTTTGCCTGATGCGCACCACATAATGGCCTGCCAGGAGAAACTTAGTGAGCTGGGTGGAGAGATTTTGGAGCTCTGAGTTAGAGAGTTTCTAGAAGTTAAGAACTGGCCGGTAAGACCACTAGGGCTGAGAGTAGTTGGGTGTATCATGGGAACATGTTGTTCTTTTTACTATTTCCTGCAACAGGCAATGTTTGGTACAAAATTTGTAGGAATTTTACTGCTTCCTTTGTTTTTTGTAAGAGAAACCTATAAGATTCAAACTATAGTTCTCTAAGTAAAACAAAAGTAACTAACACTCTTATACACTCAAGTTTCTCACATAGATGTGTATTGTATATCCAGTTCTTCATTCCAAGGGAAGAGTGCTAAACAAGCATGGTTGGCCCAGGTTGTTTCTTTCTATGCATGTTTACCTTAAAGTAGAGAAATGTTTTCCTAAATTCTCATAGTGGTGATGGAATTTCTGTTTGTTTGTTTGTTTGTTTGTTTGTTTAAATAACTCTGTATGAACACAATACATACATCAAACTTTCTTTTTGATTGATATTAAGTTTATATTCCATGCTACATCAAGATCCCTGGAACTTTTTAGGCTTTCTGGCCCTGGGAGCTTGAAAATTGCCTTTAAAAAGTTTTTTTTGTTTTGTTTTGTTTTGTTTTTGTCTCCTATGAGGTACAGGATTGAAGCCCTTTTCTCCAGTACTCAGCTGTGTGTCTCAGCCCCATGGCAGGGGCTGCTTCGCTCTGTCCTTCTCCATCTGGCAGCCTCTCTAGAAGATGGGATCTAATGAAGAGTATCTTTAGATCCATGAGAGTTTTCTCATGGTCGGGCTCCTGCTTACTCTACCAGCTAGCCCTACCTCTCTGGTAACCCAAAAGGGCTGCCTTCATGGCTCGGGGCCATGCTTGTCCTGGACTGATTATGAAAGCTGATTTATTTTTTTCTGATAGGAAGTCAACTGACAAATCCATTGTAGGCCCTTTGTACCTACTTGGCTCATGCATGGGAGGAGAATGTAGCACATGGAAGCAAAATGTAACCAATCATAAAAAGCACATCTATTTTCTCTAGAAATTTCTTGGTCCAAACTCAGAATTTGTAGCCCAGTGATCTCCATCGGTGCAGGAGGTGTGATTGATCCAGTCTCTTAACCTCTGTGTCTACAATGTCTTCATATTCTGCAGCCCATGAAGGTCCCCCATTTGGCACTAACCAGTGTGAACGCACTGTTTCTTTGGGTATGGTTTACATTTTAACTTCATCTTGATTAGACTACTGGCACAGTGGCCATAGATGTGCTGAGTTATCTTAAAGAAAGAGAGTGGAAGTATGGGAGCCATAGGAAAAGGAAGAGGAGGGGGAGGGGGAATGACAGATAGATTCCACACTTTCTAACTCATAGAGTTGAGAATGTTTTTCTGCTTTCTGCCTTGGTGGCTGTGATCCCGACCACACTTTATTTATTTATTTATTTATTTATTTATTTATTTATTTATTTATTTAGTTTAGTGGCTCAATAACTTGTCCTAGTAACTGCCAAGAATATCAGCTGGGTTCTAAACAAATATGAGACTCTGAAATGTTCTTTGTGATAAGATATTAAGTCCTCATGAAGGTTTCTAAGACCTTCTCCCTGCTATGGTTATTGCTGAAGTGCCCACTGTGTCTACTGACATGGTCCCCTCCAAATAGCCTTGGCAAACTCTTCTTGAAGCAAAAGTGTTCAATTAGGAGAAGGGAATGGTCAGAAATACAGAGAAAAAATAATGTTTATAATCCAGAAAGATATTAAATCCATGCTTCTACAAAAAGCAGCAACAGAATATAGCACACAGCTGTGTCAAAATTAATTTTCATTTACTCACAAAACTATCACATGTTTACTATGGGGTCATCATGGCCAATCTTCTCTTTCTGTTACTGAATTAATAACTTTTGAAAGAGAAGCATGAGGAAAAAAAATGAGCCTACCTCTTGGTTGGTTTCAACTGGGTTTGCATGGAAGTCTTAGTTAATAAATCCTTTCTGGTGTGTTCATAACTGTACTTCAAAACATCATCATAAATACGACAATATCAAAAATGGGCAGTTCATTCCTTGGACCTTGAGAAGGGTTCCAACAGCCTTGGAAAGTGATCTCTTCTGTTTGCTCACTAGGTCCCCTGACACTTATCATATACTCTCTCTCTCTCTCTCTCTCTCTCTCTCTCTCTCTCTCTCTCTCTCTCTCCCCCTCTCTCTCCCTCTCTCTCCCTCTCTCTATCCCCCCTCTCTCTGACCCTGCCTTTATATTTTCTTTTCTTTCTGGCTGTTCTATTTTTTCTTTCTTTTCCTAGTTATATTAGAAGCCCAGCTCTCTCTAGTATGAAGGACAAAAGTCCTTACTGAATCTGCACGCAGCAAGGATCTGGCACTTTGGACACTGCCAGTGACCATCTTTGGTGGTTAAAGCAGCAGCACAAACCTCGGGAGCGTGATAGAACAGAGAGGCTTTGAAATTTGAGCAGTTCAGTTTGAACCTTGTGTTAGAGGCCCCAAAGTAGGCGAAATCTGGATGCGTTTCATATCACTTCCCCAATTCCAGTTTCAACCAGATTCTGAGTCTTCAGCTAAGTCAGGGAACTTCTAGAGATTCGGGATTCACAAAGAATTTCGTGCAGCCTGCGAACATCCATCACATTATCTTATCTGATTGCCATTTCCCCTTCTGTTCACCAAAATAGAAAAGTCAGTGCTTTTGGGCGACGTGCCCTTGTTACTGCAGTAGAAGGTGTCTTGGCCAAACTGACAAGGGCTGGTGATGTAAGAAGTCAATTTTATCTCTCGGCTCTCGACATTTCTATTCATGGCAAACCTAGCTGCTCGCTGAAATCTCAGTATCTTTACACTTTATCTAAAAAATAAGCCTCTGAAATTTATATTGGTGTACTTAGTAAAGCTAGATATCATTAAATTTCATGCTAAGAAGAAAGAGAAATAGGATGAAATACTTTGTCATTATAGCACTTAGAACATTGATGGCTTCTTGCTATTATCTATTTTAATGTTTTCTGGTTTTGCTGAAGATAAAGCTATGAAAATTGTGACACATGCAGTCTGTGACACTCCATATGATTAGGCTACACAAGGTGTGCACACTTATTTATTCTGAACCCATGCATACTTATGTGCTGGTGGTGGTGGTGGGGGGGCTTGGATGGCTGTAGAGGTCATCTGGGTGGCAGTTCTCAGCAACCACATTGTTGAGAGAGTCATTTTTTTGTTGTTTTAGACACTGTGTTACATTTTTAAGCTAGCTGGCTCCCAGGCTTTGAGGGAATTCTCCTGTTTTCACATTCCATCTTTCTGTAGGAGTACTAGGATTACAGAGGCTCACACCACATCAAACTTTCCTGTGTGGACTCTGGGATCAAGATCCTGTTGTCAGGTTTATGTGCTTTCTGTCTCCACCTCCCATCTCTGGCATTCAGACTGTCACATCTAGCTTTTTATGCAGATTCTGGGGATTGAACTACTGTTGCCAGGCTTACAAAGATAACACTTTTATCTGAGGAGACATCAACCAGCCTAAGGTGCACACATTTAATGTATTCAAGCTGGCTGAGTTTGGAGACAAGTATATAACCATGAAATCATCACCACCCTTAAGGCCATAACCATATCTTCTATCTCCTCCAGCATTTTGCCACCTCAGAGAGGGTGTGGTACTCTTTGTGACCCCACATGGGTCATAAGAGAAAAGCCTCAAAATTGTTTAAACATACTAGTGCACTTTCACACCCCACCCACACCCACACCCACACCAACTTGCTATATGTGTTATAGGAATTTCAGGACTCTCACCCAAAGTTCCTAGCTCCTTTTCTCTGAAATTCTCATCAGCTTTGTGCACTGAGGTCTTTGGTGTCCTTTCAGAACGAGTGTCAGTGAGGAAGTTTTGTTTTAAGCTGAGACAGGGGCTTAGACACAGAACCTCTCTTTATTTTCATCTCCATCACTTTCTCCAAGACACTTCCCTTCTTCTCTGTTCCTACTAAACATCAGATTGCTTGACAAAAACTCTGATCCGTTTATAGCAGTGTTCAAGGCAGTGGCAGCTTAAAGAGCTCACCTGGTGTCTCCCACACTCTTGCCTCTCACATTGTTTTTGATGCCCTGGAATTGATAAGAATGACCCTTCATTTCCTTTTCTTCCTTCCAGAGGACTTTCCCTACACAAGGCTCATTTGAGCTATCCATTTCCATGTTTTTACTCTAGGCATTCAAAGATGCTCCCATTCTCCTCTACTCATCAGTGTTTGGTTTCTGGACCCCAGGACAAGGGACTGAGGTGCATATTTTACATACCAGAGCAGACCTGGCCTCCAGGTTTTCCCAGTTTCTCTCAATCCCTACCTGGCATACCCTGATCCCACCTCTGAAACTTTCCAGCCTAGGGACTGGACGGTCCTCCCTATATGATCCAAACATTTTTATCTCTTTCTCTTTCTCCCTCTCCCTCTTCTTCTCCTCCCCCTTCACCCTACCTTTCCCCATGGCAATTTCCCTGGTCTTGGTCTTGGGGCCAGTGAATTCACCCACCCAAGAGCAGCTTCCCAATAAACCTGCCTTTAATCTAATCTGTCTTGAATTGGCTCATTTCACTGATGGTGGAGAAATGACCTATCAATAATAATAGATTGTATGTATTTCTGTCTATGTATTGACCATGAGTAAATTATCACACCACTTCAATGCTCAGAGGTTAACTTTGACCTATTAGTAATGTTTTGGGGAGTAATTCCTGACAGAATTTTTACATTTTCCCTACATTTTCTTTTTTTCTTGATGGGTTCTAATTAATCCAGTCATCTTTGAAACCTGAACTGCTGTAGATTCCTCTTGAGAGCAAGTTTGAAACATGCACCAGCTTTTTTTTAATACATTCAAATGTAAGTTTTGATAATTCTTAAAAAAAAAAAACAACTGGTTAAGAGAAAGTGTATAGATACCAAGGGTGAGGGAACATGGATTATTCTTATGAATGAGAAGATTCATGGCTTGCTTAATACCAAAAATTGTAAGTTTTGTTCCTCCTTAAACTTGCCTCTGTTAATGTAGCAGCTTTATTCCTGGGCCTGGCTCCTTTCTTGGGAGTTCTTGGGGTGGGGATCAGAAAAATACTTTGCTTTATGTAGAGACCAGATCTGCTGACCTGCCCGCCTGCTAGGCTGTTCATCAGAAGGCCAATTTTCTTTTTCTTCCTTTTTTCTTTAACATGAATAATTCTTTTCTGATTTTTCTTCTGATTAGTGGCATGAATTCATAAGATGGCTAGCAGTGTCCACAGGCACAGACCAGCGTTGAGGAAAGTCCCTCTCCTAGTTCAAACCTAATTATGTTCTGTACAGACTTTGGCCTCATTAACTCGTTTTTTTCTGAGCAATTCAGTAACATGATCCCAGGGTTAAGAAGCATGGAGCAAGGCCTTCCCAAAGGTAACCTTCTCTGAAAATTTAATTTTATATTTGAGGAAAATGTAGGGTCCCTGAACCCTTTAAGCTTCCTTGTACTTTATAATCGACCGTATCCAAGAAGTCCCCAGAACAGTCTAAGTGAACAGTGCTGGGGTAGGGGGCAGGGTGAGAAAACATGAAGGGTTTTCACTATGGGAGTAAACTCTTAGGTTGTGGTAGAAAATTTTAGAATTCAGGCTGGAGAACTCTTGGCCTTAAACATTAATCACTGGCCTGCTGAGGGAGGTAAGATATTAATAACACAAACTCTCAACTTCCCTATGAAGGGGAAATTCATGAACATTAACATCTCCTCCCTCTGATTATTATGCTAGAGAAAGAGAGAGAGAGAGAGAGAGAGAGAATATGACTACAGCAGAGAAACATGGTCAGAGAGGATCAGAGCCAGCTTTTTTATTAGGAAGTGGTTGGTATGGAAAATCACGTCAAATATAACAACAACAACAACAACAACAACAACAACAACTACTACTACTACTACTACTACACATTTGAAGAGAGGCCGTGTGTATGTATGGTTTCCTTATACAGTATTGTCTGAAGACTGTAAATGTGTGTACTTGAGAACATATAAACTATTTCAGACAGGTTTACTATTAAAGTTACTTTAAATTCATCGATTACTTTACCATTATCATCACTGTGCATGTGTTTTGAAACTGGGCCTTATACATCCAATGCTGGCCTCAGCATGTTATGGAGTCCAGAGTGGCTCAAACTTTGGAACTGATGATACTCTTGTCTTGACCTCAATGCTGGGAGTCTTCACTCTCTCCAAGACACCCTGGTTCCTCTCCACAGGACTCAGTGTGAGTCTGAGGGGCCCAGGGCACTCATACTCCAGAACCTTCCATATCCAGCAGTCAGCTGCTGCTTTGTTCCTGAGTCATCCTCACTTTCTATCTATCAAACGTCTAGAAACACAATGCATCTACAATAATTGTTCCAGAAGATGGAGGGGCAGGGAGAGGGGAAAGGGAGAGGGGGAAGGGAGAGAAGGGAAAGAGGGGGTAGGAAGAGGAAGAGAGATGGGAGAGGGGACGGAGGGGAGAGAGAGCAAGAGGGGGAGAAGGAAGTGAGAGGGGAGAAGGAGGGGGAGGGAGGGAGACAGAGGGAGAGGAAGGGAGGGGAGGAAAAGGAGAGGGAGAGGAAGAGAAAGAACTGAAAGCAAGATGAGTGGATTACTCAACAGTAAGAAGCCCTAGTCGGAGGAAGACTGTGGAGACCCAAGTCCTCCCCTCATCTTCACAGTTGTTTTAGACTTGAGGAAAGAGAAGAGGGGGAAGGAATGTACCAGAGCAGTGAATGAAATTCATGGTGGCTGAAATTCATGGTGGCTGAAATCTGTTGGTTGCCACATTTGCACATTTCCTCCCTGCCCTGTGGTTGATTACATTACAAATAAAATATATAATATTATTTTCATTTCAGTACCAGATGTTTGCAATTTAAGACACAATAAATACTGGGGCAGGGGAATGGCTAAAATGTCACACCCTGAAACCGAGCTAAGTCTCATGCCGGTGGCTGCATTTATCTGCTTGAAAATATTAAATATGGAATCCATCAGCCCTCCTCCCTCTCTCCGTGCTCCACAGTCTATTGTGAGTGTTGTCAATCACAGCTGCCCCGTCTCTTGCCCACTCACATTTATATTGAATGCACTTGTGTGACTTTAAGGTACAAAGAAGCTTAATAATAGGAGACTTGAAGTATTTCTTTTTTTCTCCCACTGAATTTAGAAGCCCAGTAAAATATTGCCTTACAATAACTGACTGCAGGATGATGAACGCATTGATCACCTTGGCAAATAAACAAGATGTGTTCTCTTAATTTTCCTGTGTGATATAAGAGCACAGAGATGCTGTGAGCTCGTGATTTCGGTGAGTTCTCCATGCTCATTCATCCAATGGTAATTTACCACGACAGCCTTGAACAGACCGGCCCTTCACTTCAGACATCCTTGCCTGATGCATAGGTGGGTGATGAACGTGTGAATACAGAGGTGATCGCTCAACCATGTGGTCGATCGGAGGAAATGTGAGAGCTCACTCTGGGAGGAGGAACTTCAGCATCCAGATAAAGAAATTGTTCTTAGGAAAGTGTGACGGTCAGTGGTCTCCAGAGATACAGAACCAATTGGTCTCAGACAAATGTGTAAACACATAGGCAGGCATACAGACAGACAGACAGACAGACAGACAGATGGACAGACTACAGACATTTTAATGATCTGGCTATCAAAATTGTGGGGTATTAGTTATGTCAAAGTTAGGAACTCTGCTTTTAGTTTCCAGTACGCCCATTTCTTGTTTTATTTTGTTTAAAGAAAGACCGGATAGACTGCATGTTTTAAATAATTGGTATTTATTTTCCCCCGTTTCTGAGAGTTGTAAGTCTAAGATCAAAGTGTCAAGAAATTTGGTTCTATTGTGACCTCTTCTTAGCTTGTGTTTGACTACTGTGTTTTCAGGTCCCCATATAATCTTTTCTTTCCGTGTGCCTATTTCTGGTGCTTCTCTGTGTGCCCACATTTCTTTCTGTCATAAGGACATCAACAATATGCGAGCAAGGCCCACTGTAATGGCTTTATTTTAATTTAGTCATCTCATGAGAGAGATTCCATTCTTCAGTATAGTTAACATTAAGATGAACTAGAAGTTAGGACTTCAATGTGTAAATTTTAGGGATACACAATTTGGCCCTTCCCAGATGAAATCTGATTTATAACTAGGACTTGCAAGATGAGACAGAGATTTAAAAAAAAAAAGCTCCCCTTTCCAGAGTGGATAAAACACCAAACTACTCCATGGCTAGTTCAGCCATGCCTCAAGCTACTTCAACTTGCTATGATGGTTGGTTTTAATCAGCTTGACATATCTAAATTATCTTGGGACCAGAGGCTCAATGAGGATCTGTTTGGGTCAAGTTGGTCTATAATCATGTCTGTAGGGGGATTATCTAGATTGTGTTAATTGAGATGGGAAGAGTTACTGGATATTTGCCATTCCTTAGGCAGGGAATCCCGAGCTTCATTATTAGAGTGCTGGTGTGTGCAGAGCGTCCACACACATTTCTACTCTCAACTGTGGATGTGATGTGGCTAACTGCTACATGTTCCTGCCGCCCTGACTTCTCTGTTATGATGGACTGTAACCTGGAAGTATGTGTAGAAATAAACCTTCTTTCCACTAAGCTGTTCCTGTCAGAGAAACACCAAGAGAAACAAAGCTGAGATACTAACATAATCCTGACAGTATCTGTTCCCAGGTTATTTGGCTTTTTTGATTGTGTTTGTGTGTGTATTTGTTATGTACGTGTTTGTATACTTGTGTGTGGAGACCAGAGGGAAATCCTCAGAGATCATCCAACTGGACTTGGCTGCCTAACCTGGGGACCCCAGAATTCTGTCTCTGCCTCCCCAATGCTGGGATTATAAGCAGTGACTGCCAGCATTTTTTAATATTTATTTATTTATTTATTTATTTATTTATTGGTTAGGGGTTTGAATTATGATTCTGGTGCTTAAAGGGCAAATGTTAATGTACCCTCCCCAGAACCTTAAGCTGCTTTTGTGAAAGCACCTGACTGTGTGGAGACACTCAACTCTGAGATGTGTCATCTTGCTCAAGATGTTCACAGCTGGACTGCCCCCTTTATGGAATGGATTTTTATTACTAGTAAAAACAAGAGCTGGGGCCCATGGATGAGATCCAGCAAGATGCTCTCTGTATACTTGGTGCATTCTATCTGTCTGGAGAAAATGCAACACCCAGTGTGTGGTAAACTCCTTGAATCTATCTGAGGTACCCCCACCAGACCATTTTGCAGCTCAGCTTCTCATTTACAGATTTTCCCAGCACTTTCACACTAGAGAGGAGGGTGGGGTGTGAGTACCATATTGAGTTCTTCTAAGAACTGTACCATTGATGACAGAGATCCATGCTGGGCAAAAATAATTCTGCAATGTTGGATGATGGCTCTGTCACTAGAGAGCTTGGTGTGAAGACCTGGGTTGTATCCATAGCATCTTTACAAAAGCCCAAGAATGGTGGCATACAGTTGTAAACCCAGTGCTGGAGAGATGAAGGCAGTAACATCATTAGAGTTCACTGTCCAGCCTGAGTAGCCTAGTCAGCAAGGTTGGAGCCAAAGCAGAGACTCTGTTTCAAAAAATAAGGTGGGCAATGCCTGTCGAATAACACCTGAGGTTAGCCTCTGGCCTCTACAAGCAGATATACACTTCTTATGTGTACACACATGTGCAGAGAGTGTCTGCACACACACACACACACACACACACACACACACACACACACACACTGAGTAGGGGAGAAGCAATTAAGTAATAGAGATGGGAGAGTAGGTAGAGCATGTCCCCCTGCTTCTCCCCACAGGTTGTTTGAACATCCAGCTGTACTGGCCATTGCTTCTTTAGGCAGACCAACCCTAGGCCCCTCCTATAGCCACAGCCTACCACGTGGTTCTCTTTCAGCAGGTAGACAAAAGTGCTCAAACTTTGGGATGCTAAGCACGAGTACTGTGTCTTACTCTGCTCCCCTCTCCTTACTCCCTCCTACTCTCTGGGTCTTTCAGGAATTTTTCCAGGTACTTGGTGATTGTAGAAAGCACATAAGCATAGCATGAAACACCCACCAGAGAGGAAAGTTATTGCATCCAAGTCTTTATTCCTTGCCTTAATTTTTTTAGGACAAAGGTGCTAGAGAAATGGCTCCATGGTTAAAAGCATTGACTGCTCTTTCAGAGAACCTGGACTCAATTTCAGCACCCACATGGAGATTCACAACAGTCAGGAAAGCCAGTCCCAGGGAATCCAGCTTCCTCTCCAGGACTCACAGGCAATTTGTGTGTATGGTACACAAACATGCATGCCAGCAAAACACACACACACACACACACACACACACACACACACGAAAGCTTAATTTCAGGTTGTGTAATCACATCACAATACTCGCAAGGTATTTTTTTATGTAAGCAAAAGTGTGCAGGTCTTGGGCATACAGTTGTGCAGCAAGCAGAAGAACTTAATAAAAATTGAGTATTTAATGATTTTTACTTATTCTTTGATATTCTCACACAGGCACATAATGCATTTAGGTCATACTCTCTGCCCACCCTACCATGGGCAGAGAAGTCCTACAGGATTTCAAAAGTATTGAAGGCAAATAGAGAAAAACTAGGCAATGCTTTGAACATGTTACAAATAGTGTGCATTATTTTCACATAAGAACATGTCCTCTGTGTATGGCATAGTGCACAGACAGGAGCTTGTCTCTTTTTACATGGAAGAACATGGTGAGAGAGATGTGAAAGACATATGTATGATAGGCAGATGACAAGAGCTTTAAAACAGTTGTCTTTTTTTTTTTTTTTTTTGAGTCTGGTCTGTGTTCTTTAATGTTTTCTCTTAGTTGTACATACAGTGATAGAGCGAGGCTTTCCGCTACCTGGTAATGGAGGTCTGAGCACTCTCTCTTTCTAAAACCCAGCTGTCTCTCATGGAAGAAGAATCTAAGGAGCAAAGCATGTAATTCTTACCCACAAAATGCTGCCCATGCCTGAACTTCACTGCACCATGAGACTGGGTTCTGTAATAGTTTCACATGCATTTCCTTCTCTCCTTTTTTTTTTTTTCCTAATGCAACATACAATAGCAACCACCAGCTTTGTGAATACTGCTGTCACCATAGACAAGCAAGGCCAAATCTGCATGGCAGTGGTATGTTGATCTACTTGGGGGGGGGGGTGTCTTGGAGAACAAGTACTGCTTGATAGTGTTAGGTGTGAATAGGAAACCATCATTCTTGAGGACTTTGTTGCCAGCTGATGGGCTTAGAAAGTCATTAGATCTGGAGGGCTCTGACCTACTCCATGGATTCCCTCCTAGCTAGGTTTTTATGATACTATGATTGGAAGGAAGTGGGGTGTTACTGGAGGAGATAGGAACCCTGATTTCCCTGCTCTAGAATGTATCTTGTCCCCCCCCCCCCGCCACCTGCTTCCTGGACAGGATGAGGTAGAGGGCATCTGGCATACGTTCTCTCAGCCATGTTTCTACCTCACTGCAGGTCCAAGGACATGGATCCAGCTACCCAAGGTCTGAATTCCTGGAGGCTGTGAGATTGAACACATCCTTCTTCCCTACCTGTGCTGGTTTCCAGTGTTCCGTCACAGCAAGAAAGGACTTAGCATTGTCCTGGAAATGTCAAAACACCAGTGGTTCCTGTGTATCTCTGTACATAGCACAGGTTTGTATGAGAGCTGTGTATACTACGTTCATGCTGCAAACAAGCTTGTCACAGCCAGATGCTATTTTATATTATTGATGAATTAGTGCATGTTGTTTCCTCAACAAAATCGTAACTCCCTACAGTTAGGGATTTCTTGCTGCTTCAGCCTCCTGTTTTTCTATACAGGATGGAGAGGGGTATTTTTTACTCTTCATATTTACCCCATCTTCTCTTTTGTATAGAGTGGCTGTGTTTCTCCTGAAATGTCATACTTGGTTTTATTCATGTTACATAGGTGGATGGCATCTTTATGTTCACAACTAACCCCAAACTAGCTAAGAATATCGTTGCAGTCTATTCATCAGTAAACTTTATGTATGGGTAAATGGTCCAGGCTTGACCAATAAGAATGCAATCTCGGTCTTTCTTTGCACCGTCAGGCTGAAGGGAATTTTTTTCCCAAGTAAGATTTAGTGTGGAATTCCAAAGGCTCAAAAAATGAGGCCAATGCAGGGAAAGCTGAACAGCAAGCGATGGTGAGCGTCGTAGGATCCATGTAACTTCAGCACCTAGATCCAACCATTCCTGAACGCATTGATCTTTAACTTTTCAGCTACATGACCCATCATCAAGTCATCCTCCATGCCCGCTTAAGTTACAGAAACTTGAGCTGGAGATTTGCATCTTGCTTTTCAAAGAACTCACCGTGCTGATAGCGTGGGCAGCCCTTCATAAACGGAGGGCAGGGCAGGGATGAGATAATGCATGGGAAATACTTACCTCGAGGACCTCTGTGTGTGGAGAAAAGGATGATGTCATCTACAGGGGACTGGAAAAAGAACCAAGAAGCTTAAATCATTTCTGCCACTTAACACTTTTGTTGAATATCCATTGTATGCCAGGCACTGTTCTAGATGCTGGAGATAAAGCAGCAGACCAGTAGAGAAAGTATTGTGTTAACAGAGAGAGCTCTTACATACATACATACTGTAGAGAGGTTTGCTGCTGATTAGATGTACAACTCTGAGTTATCTTTCTCAGGCTCAATCTTCTCATATGGGTAAAGAATTATAGGTGCAGGTTTTGTTCTTTCCTTTCCCTTTCATGGCCACCAGCATCAACATTTCCATTTCTTGACACATCTTCACAGGCCTGAATCTTATATTTCCCTGTTTTATTGGTACCTGTCTGTCTGCATAGTTTCACAAGCCTGCAGACTCTTTCTTGTTCAAGCCTTCCAGAAGAGAGTGAGATTCCCATGGGCCTGGTGGGGGTGGGTGTGCTGCCTCCACTAGCTCAATTCCCCTGAGGTCCTCACCTGAAAGCAATGCCTGTGTCGCTGCATCTGTGAGCTTTCCCTGAGATTAGTGACAGCCGGTCTGCTCCATCACCTTTCATTTGGTGAAAAGTTCTGTTATCACGGAAGGGAGAGAAACTGAGATGATTCTAACCTCAGTCCCAGCTCCTCAGTTAATCACCTCACTTATCACCGTGTCTAGTCTTGGCTACCTCCTTCCACGTGTTTTCAGAATCTTCAAGCTCCTCTCCCTGTGGAAATGGTTTCAGCAGCATACTAGCTGCTGCTTTGGAAAGCAAGACAGTGAACAGAAGTCTGTCTCTGAAGGGTAAAAGGCATCCCTCTTCATTTCCAAGTGGTGCTTTGGATCATATTTCTGCTTCTGTGTTTGTAAATTCCTTTCTGTTATTGGCTATACACTGTGTACCTATGGATACTTGGGCTTCTCTCTGGCAGGGCTAGGAAAGGTGTAGATTCAATTCCCCATGGTTTTACTCCTTTTTTACACAATTCCTGGTATGCCTTCTAGGCCACTAAAAATATCAAAGTCTTGGCAGTAAAAATATTTTCGTTTTCCTTGAAAGTCTTTTAGAGGATGACAGTAGACTTTCTGGTGTTGAGTCTTCTAGGTGTCACTCTGAGCTCAAGCAGGTGATGACCCCTTCAGGAGTCCTTCCTCTTCATCCTGCTTAGAGAACAAGTTCATCCTAGGCTGCAGGCATTTGGGCTGCCCGCCGAATAGATTAAGCCTCCACTTCATTCTTGATTGCCATTACTTTGGGAGCTCATTGTATTAATGTATTTACTGTTGTTATGACAACCACCTTATGAAACTGGCCTAAGAATTGATTTTTGTTCATATAGCTTCTGAGATTTCAGTCCTGGTTGGCTGGTTCTCCTGATTTTGGGCTATGGCAAGGACCAATATGGTAGAAAGGCATGGTAGAGGAGAAAAGCAGTTTGCCTTAGGGAAGCTAAGAACCAGAGAGACTGGAAAGGGTCAGGGACAATATGTGTGCTTCAAAGACATGCTCCTAGTAACCTCCTTCCACAAATCAGTGTCCTTCATGAAAGCCCATTCAGTTATTGATGAGGTTAGCATCCTAATGAGCCTCTCAGTAACACTATCAGTGGAAGATCAAGTCTTAAACACATGAGTCTCTTGGGAACATTTCCAAATTCAATCTGTTGCATGTAGCTTTTGCTACCCTGCCTATGCTCCAGGAGAGGTCAGTGCTACCAGCCTCCACCCAGATTCCCTTGAATCCACGGATAAAAAACACAGACACAGACATTGTTCAAGCTCAACATGCCATTTTGGCACAATTGCTGGGCACTATTTATCTCCCACCTGGTTAAGTGGCCTTATCAATATTCTTAGCTCCGCACCTCTCCATCTGTACTCAACTTTAGTAGTTCAGTTACATCTCGTCCCAGCTAAACACTTCCAACCCCTCACCTGCAGGAGGGGCCACAGGCCACAACTCCACATGTCTGGGCACCTTTTTTTCCCTCAGAAGCATGGTGAACACTTTTCTCCCTCTCTTTTTATCTGTCTGCTTGCCTCCAGGGACCCAGAAGTCTCACCTATTCTGCCACCCAGCAATTGGCCCATGGCTTTTTTATTGAACCAGTTGGGGAACAGGACCTTAGCATCAAAACCACTCCTACACCAGCCTTCCACAGCTTTCTTATTTAGGTCTTTAGAATAAACTAGTTTGTCTAATCCTATTACAGCTCCATCCTGCTGACTAGGAAACATGAGCTTTACAATGTGTTTGGGTTGCTTTGGGTAGTATAGCCATGTTATAGTCTGAAATTTCTCCTACAGAGACAGAATGTCTCGATTGCTCTTAAAGTTCCTAGCATCTGGCTCACTGTTTTGCATGCAGTGAGCATCCAGTGAATGTTTTGACAATTGGATTTTAAATCAGTTACTTTCTTGGACAGCTGTTGACATAGTTCAGGTTCTTGATAAAGTAAAACCTTATGCTAGTCATTGAGTTTCTATCAAAGGCATTATGAACTGGTTATTGATTTATTTTTAAAGGAAGTTGATCTACCACTTGATGCTGTTGCTCTAATTTGTGAGCTAGGGCATAACTCCTGAGTCACATGATACCCTTATGAAACTAGCAAAATAAAAATAAGTGAAAAATTAGTGATTTAGTTACCTTTAGCCAATATCTAATTATAGTACTTGAGGAGAGTCTAGAACCTTCTCTGTAACATGGGGGGAGAGTTTAGCATTTAACTCTCCATGGATTTCTATATACTCTCTTCCTCATTCATCCACACTACCATCAGCTTATTACATTGTATATCAACCCAACATAAAGCTCACATTCTCTAGCTTCCACTAAAAATCTATGTGTACAAAAGCATCTGATGAATTCAGTAACATTTTGAGGGAACTGTGGGAATCCACAGAGAGACATAGCGACCAACACATTACAATCTTTCCTTTTCCTTCCTCAGGCCTCCCTCTCTTCTCTTTTCTTTCATTTCTTTTCTTCTGTTTTCCTTCCCGAGGGGAAGACCACTTAATTCTTCCCCTTGTTTTAGAGCCAACTACCCCCCCCCCGCCTCCATTGTTCATGCCTCCTTCAACTGAAAGCATTCTTTGAAGCAGGAAAGCCGGGGAAATCAAAATGTCACTGTGTCATAGTGTTGCACCATTTCTCCAGAAGAACTTATTGTGTTCATGTCAGGATACAAAGGGTAAAGATAGGCCAAGGATAAAGATAGGCCAACATGTCAACCATTTGGATAAGCTTTGTATTAGGGGGAGGGCAAGCACCTTGTGAAGGGGCAAAGGCGGTGGGACATAAGTAACAATCAAGGGAGCATCTCTATCACACCTTACCACAGAGGTGGGGTTGTGTATATGTAGCATGGCCATCAAGGACACTAGTTGCCATCTGAAACTCCATTTCCTTGCTGACAGTGGGCTTAGTCATGACAAAGGAACTCACAGGCTGGGGAAGTGCTAAAAGATCAAACAACGAAGGTACTCCATATGAAAGCTAGTCAGGAGCTGACTTATTGATATTGATCAGCATCGTCAGAACAGAGCTAAGAGGCCTCCCAATGTTGATCAGCCTGAAAGTACAACAGCCATGCATAGGTTCAGGAGGTGAGAGTAAGGTATATGTGGGGTGTTAAGTTCCTATCCTGGAACTTAAGTGAGTACCTTAGCATCATTGGGAAACCCTCCAGACAACTTACCTGCTCCTTGAGAATGAGGTTGAACATTCTTCAGAAAGGTCCTATAATGAGCCTTCTTTAGTGAGTTCATGAAGCAAACTATACCAAAGCAAGTATCAGACCCCACAGGGCAAGGGCCCATGCCCAGGAGACCATTCCTGATAACAATTGATTCCAGGGTTTGGAGGATACTTCCTGAAGTGCCCCAGGATTTGCATCTTAGAGCAAAGAATTGAGCAGACACATCTGTATCAGAGACAAAAGAAAGAAAATTTTCAAAGGAGGAAACAATACACTTCAAATAGAAACCTGAGGAGCCTAGAGGCCTGCACGAAGCTTTATGTCTCAAAGCACACAAGCCTAGCACGGGCTGCTCCGCACATGCTCAGTTATATGGAGTTCTACATACAATTTCAGGCATCACACAGCACTCTCATCTCAAAGCCAAGGCTTTTTCTTTGTGTACTGTCTCATCCAGAGACCCAAGAGCAGCGGTTCTCAGTCTTCCTAAGGCTGCAATCCTTTAATACAGTTCTTCATGTTGCCGTGACCCCACCTATAAAAATATTTTCGTTGCTACTTCATAACTAATTTTACTACTGTTATTATTTGTAAGGTAAATAGGAAGAGAGACAAGGAACAAGAATTCCTGTCTGGTATTTCTGGCCTCCAGCCAAGACAAAACCCAAAACAAAACCAGTTTCTTGACAAGAATCAAAGTCCTTTTCCCTAAACTGTTTTGCCAGTTTCTAGCTCCTGTTCTCATCATTAAGACTGAGTGATACCTTTTATGTAAAGGCAGTTGTGTATTAGAGTGAGGTTCCAACCTGCAAGAGAAAGAATTCTGGAGGCCCATTGTACCTCTCCCCCAAGCAATAAGGTCTTCTTCTGAGCCCTGTGGGTGGGGACAGACCTTGGTCAATAGGGCTTAATTTTGTACATCTCTTTCTCCTTGCCCAGTTCTAGCTCTGTTTACACCTAAAACTTATTTGAGTATCCAAAGAAGGCCTGTGGGTCACCGAGTCATCTTATTACTCCTCTTCCCAGTGCACTAATGGATGACTTGATTTTGTTTCTTTCCTTTTCTGTGCAATGGTCTTCTCCAGTGGTGTATGGAGACAGGCGGCTCAGCCTAGCCTGCATAGCTCCTGGATTCCAGGCTTTTGCCCTCAAATACCAGGAACAGTAGCCCTATATGTTCAACAAATCTGAAGTCCTCTGAACTTTCAAGTCCAAGTGAACTTTCCATAATCCATTGTTCTGCAGATATGATGAATGGTCCTCAACCATTGGTGATTCACTCAGCCTCTGCCTATGCTCTTTCCAGGTCACCAGAGTAAAACAGGAAGCATCCAGCACCCCTTCTTTAGGGACTTTCCAAATGTCATCTCACTAACAACTTATGTAGGGGAGGGGAGATCGTTATGAATATCACAAACTATGCTTGCCTTATCCTGATTGCTCCTGAGGCTTGGAAATAGCACGGATTGGGGAGATCCTATCAAGATCCAGATCCAAGACCAAACAGATCTCTTAAAAGTCACAGTATTAAGTTGCTGAGAATGATGTCAATGGACTCCTTAAAGGAGCCTTGTCCTGGCTGGTACTTAGCATCAAGCAAGTTCCAGGTCTACACTGAAGGAATTGCAGGCTCTCTGGCAGGTGTTTGGGGGTTGGGCCTTACGTGATAGAATGGTTCTGAGACATACTCTATCTCGTCCAGGAGAAATCAGAAGTGTTACAAGGCAACTGGTATTTATTGGGCATCATTGGAGTTGTTAGACACTTTTTTTTGCGTAGACTTTCACAATCATTCTTTTTTTTTTCCACTCTTGACAGTAACACTAGACCATAAATTACCATCTGGCAAATGAGGCTTAAGAATGTTAATTCATCCAAACGTATCTGGTTATCCAACGGCATAGCTGGGAATTACCACACATGTACTTTGGGGTCAGGTTGTCATTGGGTAACTGGAGGCTGGGTGGACAAATCTTGGGAGAGAATGGAAGCAGTGTTGAAATGTCCCATATTTCTGCTCCTCATAAAGCTGCAGGCGCTGGTGGGGTTGGGTGGGGATGGGGATGCAGTGGGTTTTTCGAGGGTCGTTTAGAGAGGAATGAGGGGCTCCCAGGTTTAAGCCTTTCACTCATCTGAGATATTTCTCTGGCTTTTTAAGTTCTCACTTTTTCCAGGTTCACACACAGACCTCTTCCTCCTCTTTCAACCTGGGGTGTATCATAGACAACTTCGACAAAGACTCCAGAATGGTTCCAGGAAAACCTCAGGTGAGACCTTAATGTTACCCAGGGGAGCGTCCTGATACAGGGGTCTTTGTGTGGCTTAATTCTTTGGTTTGTTTTGGTGGAAACTAAGCTTTAGAGCTGTTATTGAGATTGCTTTAAGTGAAGTGGAAGGAAGAGGGGCGTGGTCTGTCCAAGACTCATCCTTTTTCTGGGATGCTATGGCAGTCTTGCCAGTTGACCATTTGTGGACCAGCCTGATTCTGAAAGGTCCATCTTCCCTTCTCCTTCCATTTCTCTGGAAATTCATCCCAACAAAGGACCTGCCTAGTGAATCCTGGGGCCTCCGCAAAGCTGTGTGTGAGCTGTACCCTCTTGGACCACTCTGTGGTCTGGTCTCTGTTGAAGATTTTTTTTTCCCCTTCAGGAGGCCCAACTGCTGCCACATTGTCAATTGCTAGCAGGTTACTATGGAAACAGGTCTCAAGAGGGCTCTGCTTTTCTCCCTTCTTGAATGAGGAGTAGGGCTTTGTGAGGGGCAGTGCTTCCCCCTTCATGGCCAGAACTGGCTTTGGGTAATGGGGCTTACATAATTTTACCTAAGGACCCCACTCCTTGTTAACAAAAGATTGTCTGCTTTTTTTTTCTTTCTTACTTGTAGAATATGTCCTTTCTCTGACAGTTCAGATACATTCTCTTTTATGAAATAATCATGACAGAAGAAGGAACAGTTTAGAGGATGTTAGCCCTTGATGGAGTAAGCTTGTTGATGGACACAATATGGATGAATCTCAAAATCACCGCAGAGAGAAAGAAACCTTGAAAAAAAAAAAAAAGAGTGCGCACTGCAAGATTCCATTTATATAGAATTCTAGAAAGTGACACAGAAATCAAATCAGATCAATGGTTGCTAGGGGATGGGGTAGAAGGAGGGGTGAATTATAAAGGGGGCATGTAGAAATTTTGGAGGGAGATGAAAATGTTGCCTGACTGCCATGCGGGTTTCACAAGCAGGTACAGATTTGAGAACCGAACAAACGAAACGGCTTGCTTTCAATGTGCACGGCTTAGCCTGCATCCCTTAGATCTCAGCCCCGTTAAAACAAAGCAGCAACCTTCTGTTGATCCTTAATTTTTATTCATCCACTATTGTCATTCCTTGTGTCTGAGAAGGACCACAGCTTTGGTAGCAACAGGTCTGGATATGATTACAAAGCTAGCAAGGCTTGCATCTGTTCCCTTTGTGTTTGACCTGTTTCCCACCCCGGGACTCCTGCTGTGGTTTGAGTATCATTTGTTCCCTCTAACTCATACAGGACTTTAATCTCTAAAGTCTTGTTGCTAATGGTATCAAGAGGGTGAAATCTTAATCGGACTATCGTGCTTAAAGATAGAATTTGGGGAAGTGATTAGATTAGACGAGGTCGCTAGGGTGGAGACCCATGATTGAGTCCTAGTGGCTTTATAAGGACGTGAAGGGGCACCACACAGAGCTGTATATGTGCTCCCTTCACTGTGATACAAAACAGATGCAAGTTGGCAGTTACTAAGTTGTTTTGACCTCACAATCCCAAGATCATGAGGGAATAAAAGTTAACCTCTTTTCTCTATACAGAAGTTTATCTTCACCATATTGCTATGCTGACTAACATCAGTATCCAGTGGTCATATTTTAAGTGCTAAAACACCTAACTAAAGTAGGATTTTAGGATTCTATTTCACTACCATTGCCAGATGTTAGAATTAATGATTTCTTCTGTGTTCCTGGAACCCTACCTTGTTTTCAAGATTAACATTTCCTTTTCTATAGTTATCATTCAGCCTGGAGTTTTAATAAGTAGTGTGTGTGTGTGTGTGTGTGTGTGTGTGTGTGTGTAGCCATACAACATATAATGACATTTCAGACAGTGGCAAGCTCATATATTATAATGGACCCACAAGTGTTATTGTAGAGTAATACTGTAGCCACCCTACTTGGTATAAGAGTATAAAATTCATTCCATGACGACAGTGCCTGATAATACATTTCTCATAATATAACCTTATATATGCATGTGAATTTGCTCATCTATTTCTATTGAAAGCTTTAGTTTTTAACATAATTGATGGGAACTGAATGAAGCCCCCCCCCCAACCAGGAGAGAATAAGACAGTAAGTGTGCCTAAAATTAAAAATCTGAGTGGTTTTCCTGCTCGTGGATGTAGAGAATTAAGTGTTGTGAAAATGGCACCCTACCAAAAGTGATCTACAGATTCAAAACAGTCCCCATCAAAGCTCTAACACCATTTCAAAAAGAAATCTGAAAATTCATAGGAAAGACCTAAGAAAAGACTCTGGACAGGCAGAGTGTCCTGAGCAAAGCTAGTGCTTGAAACACCACCTACCCGATCTGAAGGTGTGCTACAGAACCAAAGTAATAAAAACGCCATGGTTTTGGCCCTAAGTCAGACATGGATATTACACATAGATTAATGAAATACAATGCAGGACTCAGATAAAAGACTACACAGCTGTAGACAACTTTGTCCTTGACAAAAATGTTTAAAATGTACATTGGAAAACAGTCATGATCTTCAAAAAATTTCACTGGGAAAACTAGGTATTCACACACAGAAGAATGGAGCTATATCCCTATCTATTTCTTGCACAAAAATCAACTCCAAATGGACTGCAGACCTCAGTGTAAGATCTGAAAGTTCTAGAAGAAAAGTTTTCTGAGTAGAACTCCTCTCAGTCAGGCCAACAACTAACAACTGAGACCCTATGAGATTAAAAAGTTTATGTAGCATGATCTGTTAATGAGTGCATAGATGCCTACAGAATGGAGAAGAATATTTGTAAGCTATACATCTGACAGATGCTTAACATGTATAATGCACAAAGAATTTAAGACACTAAACATCAAAAAAACCCACTAATCTTCAGAAAGTTCTCAAAAGAAAAAAATACAAGCAGCCTCTAAATATTTTTAAGTGTTCAATAATTGAGAAAATGATAATATATTTGATAATACATTAAATATGACTTAAGAAAGCCACCAACAGGAAAACAAAGGCTGGCATGAATGTGGGAAAAGGGGAACACTCCCTAGTGGCAGAGTAAGAGCTAGAGAAGTCACCTGGCATCCAGTGTGGAGTTTCCTCAAAAACAAAAAGAAAAGAAAAGAAAAGAAAAGAAAAGAAAAGAAAAGAAAAGGAAAAGAAAAGAGAAGGAAAGAAAAGAAAAGAACATCAACAAACAAAACAAACAAACAAACAAACAAACAGACCACCACCAACAGTAAGAGAAAACTTAAGGTAAAACTTCCATATGACCAGCCCTCCATTGTACCACACAACTACTTGTACATTCATGTTTATTGCTATTTAGTTCCTATTTTCAAGGAAGTGCTATAAACCCAGTTGACCATTAGCTGGTGAATGGATAATGGCAATGGGGCACAGTGGATTTTTTTTTTCCATTTTGAGATAGGATTTCACCATGTAGCCCTGTCTAGTCTGAAACTGGCTATGTAACCTCAAATTTTCATAGATCTGCTTGCCTCTGTCTGCAGAGTCCTACCACACTTAGCCACATCAAGGAATTTTTTTTGGCCATGAAGAATAAAGCTATGAAATTTACAGGAAAATATTATGGTATGAGATAGTTTCTAATTGTCACATGCATTTATAAGGAGTGAGTATGCACAGAACTTGGAAAACAGGAACTTTGGATTTTTGTTCACTTTTATAATTTTATTGACTTTTTCTCCTCACATTAAAAAAAAAACACATTTTATTGATTCTTTGTGAATTTCACATCACACATCCCAGTCCCATTCATCTCCCCATCCCTCTATATCCACATGAAGGGTCCTGTCCTGCAGAACCAAAGCTGCAGGACCTCCATGACACAGGGCAACTACAGGGTATCCAAGATGAATCCCGGTAAGGGTCTGGTTTTGATAGTGTAGCAGAGACCAACGACCTCAAACCAGACCAATGCAAAGAACACTTGCAAGTAAAGCAGTTTAGGCAAAAAGGTATCCTGGGTAACACAGAGAGTACAGCAAAGCCATGATTCTTTAATTAGGAAGCGGCCATGGAGTCCACGTGATATGAGAATGGAGGGTGGAAGCTGGGGAAGGAAAGGGTTAATTGGAGAAAGCACAGTGAAACAGGGGTGGGGGATGGGCGGGGCGGGGGGGGGGGGAAGAGTCAGCTTGATCTAACAACCTATGAAAAAGCCACGTGGAAATCTGATATGTTATGAGCTAATTAAGAAAATGAAGATTTTTCAGAGTGTCAGTGAAGAAAGCACCTTCTGGAATCTGTTTGTTGTTGACAATAAGTGAAAATCCCAGGTTAGGCATAGACAACTCCCTCATGAGTTGTTTGCTGGTCAGGGAGGCTCCAGAGACCCTTCCAAACAATCTAGGCAATGGCCACTGCTGCTGCTTACACACGGGAACTAACTAGATGGTAAGATTCGATGGCTGAAGACACTCTATATCTTGAATACAAGACATAGAGAAGTCAAGTTGAAACTAGTCAGAAGATTTCTTTCTGGTGGATTTCCCTCATAGTGCCAGAAGGTGCTATGCAGGCTATTGGGAAGTCGTTGACAATACAAATTGGCCAGACTGAACGAGCTCACTGTTAGCACTGTTATGGCTGTAACCTAATGCTTTCTGATTGGATTTGATAGCCATGCTACAGGAGGAGATGCACATCTGGTACTGTAAACCTGGGGAGGTCATCATCCCTGACTAGAGAAGCTGCTTTTGTTTTTTATTAAATGAACATGATGTGCCCTACATGAAAAACCTCCAGCATAACCTTCATTACCAAAGAATAGTGTTTCTGTCAGCTTTGGTCAGAGAAGTTTTGTTTTTGTTTTTGTTTTGCTTTATTTGTTTGTTTTGTTGTTTTTTTGTTTTTTTGCCTTGGCCAACAGCGAATGTAGAAACTCATCCCTGAAGTCCAGGGAATAAGTAAGTATTAAATGTCCAGTCATAAATATGGTATCCATTTCAGATGCCCACCACCACCACCACCACCACCTAGGCTCAAAGAATATCATGGCAGGAGAGGCAGAAAGAATGTAAGAGCCAGAGGATGTAGGACAGAGGTATAGAACTCTGGATTCTGGGCATGACAAAGCTGTTGCACTTTTAAGCTCACAGCTGCTGTAAGTGCCATACAAGGTCAAACCCATGAACACCCTATCAGAAAGTGGAGGGACTAATAGGACCTCACCCTTCCCTGAGGACTTACGTACGGTTAACTGTTGATGGGAGAGGCACAAATATTTTCTTCAGTGCCGTAGCCACTGGTAAGGTGTCCAGACTCTTGTGGACAAACTCTCACGAAGACTTCTCTAAGCCCTAATGAACACCCTCAAAATCACCAAAATAGAAGGAGAACTGATTAAGAGGAAAGGAATTACCAAGGGGAGGAGGGGGACAAGAGCTGGACAGAGTGGTAGGTGTGATAGAGATAATATTATCTATATGTACAAAAATGCCACAATGAAACGTATACATATGTGTTGTTAATATGTGCTAATAGCCATTTTTAATTATAGAAATTGTGGGGCCTTCGTAGAGACCGTCCCATGTTCATGATTCACAAGTAATGTGGAAAGAAGTCTCTAAATAGTGCCAGGTGCGATGGAGAATTTTTTTTTTTTATGATCTAATGATGACAATGGTGTGGCTTCTGAAAATGGAAATGTGGGGTTTGGGTGTGGGTTATACACATCAAAGTCCCTACTCCTCAGATTGGGTGTGATTGGACAGTTTTAAGAAAGTGTCCCCATGGTCCTCCCACTGTCCTCAGTTCCCTTACATGACCTTCTTTTTTCTTTTCTCTTCTTTTTTTTTAAACCAAAGCCAATATTACAGATGTAGGCAGCCCTTATTTCTCCGCTCCTTGCACCAAGCCTTTAAGGTCGAGTACCAGCATGATTTATTTAAATTTTGGCATGTGATAAGGGGTTGGTGAGCAAAATCAGTACTTCCTCTCCACCGTTCCCATGCTGAGCTTTGTAGCAAATTGTTCTTGACGTCCCCATTGACATTTCATGAGAGCACATTTAAATGGGGAGGTATTCGTCTGCACTGAAAGAAGAATTTTAGTCATTTCCACATAAGAAAGGAATAAGGGACTGTTGTATATGTCTAGGTCTGTAGGTATGGCTTTGCTGCTTATAAATCGAAAATCTTATGTTCTCTCGGTTTTTGTGCAAACATTCAGGAGATTCTCTTTTGTTTAGCCCTTGGATTCTTTGATTTCTCCTTAGCTTGCCAGACCAAATCATCGTTCCGCCCAAATCACCCAGAAAAACATAAGTAATTCCCCGTCTTTGTTTCTGTTAAATGCTAAGAGAAACCAGTCATGTTAAGTGAACGTTTTTTCATGTTTACAGTCCCCATTAATTAATGTAGGGCATCATGAAAATGGTTTTTGTGTGTTCTGGGTGAGTTTCCTAATGAGCAGAATTTCTTCCAGGATTTCTTAATCATTTAGTAGTTGAGAACATGCTATTATTTTATAAGCACTCCTGATAAATCATTTGACAAATACTCCTTGGCCCTTTACAATAATTTTTATTTCCTGTTATTTCAATTGTCTCTGCATTTTTTTCCCCTTGTAAATAGTCAGAGAGTAAGCACATTTTCAAAGAGCTGCAGGGAGGCTAAGATGCCAGTTGCATTTTAACGATATAGGGCATTATCGTTCCTACTGTAGCCAATTCTCCTTTAAATCATTGCAGTTTCTGCTCCAGCCTCCAGCTATAGAATTCTTTTCAAGCCAGCAGTGAACTTGGCAGGCTGCCAGAAGAAATATAAAGGTGTTTTGGTCCACCAAAGTATTTGGAGTGGTTCTTAGTGATACAGTGTTCTTCAGTACATCTGCACAACATTTTTCCGAAGTGAATTTTCATGTGAAAAGCCTCCTTAATCATCCCCAGTATTGTTTATCTCAATGCAGCTATGGCGGTGCCCCCCCCACACCCCCGCACCGGGGGGTGCCGACAAAATAAACAAGGAGATCCTCTAAAGAGTTTTAAAAGTGGCAGGTGCTGAGGCTGTGCCCTATTCACTTAGTAAGCAATGACATTTCTGTGCTAATCTACAGACAAACAAGAGACAGGTGACACACCGAATCTAGTACAATGCACAAGAGAAGCTGGTTTCAGACAATGGGGTCAGCTCTAGATAAGAGCTTTAAAGGCCAGTGTGTGTGTGTGTGGGGGGGAAGCAACTGTGTTTTTAACTCTCTGCCTCTCTGTGTTCTCATGGTAAAACTAATGTTTAAACTGAAGATGTTAAGTAAACCTGGTTTAAGGTGGAAAAAAAAAAGGAGATTCAAGAATAAAATGTCTCATGATTGACTATCATAAGTGTGTGTGTGCATGTATGTGCATATTTCCATATATACAGGCACATAGGAACATATTTGCATTAAAGAAAAGAAATACATCAAAACCCATGGAAATCACTATCCATTTGCTATTTGGGCTCTGAGTTTGAACCAAATATGTCACGTTTTCAAAACAAACCAAGGTATTTGCATGCCAAACACTGACACACACACACAGTGGAATTTAAGAAATAAATGATTAAACACATTTTATATTCTTTCCCTTTCATTGATTGCCACATGTGTAAAAAACCAGCTCTGAGGCTCTGTGGGAAGGTGATGGTAGGAAGCGTCAATGTGGACCACTGTTAACACACACCCTCCCACCACTTTTCGAAAGTAAATTAATCAGAAACTGGTCACGAATGGTGTTTTGTGAAAGATTGTTTTCTTCAAAATACTTTTCTTTTTTCTAAAGTGAAGGTTAGCTCTTATGGACAACTCAGAATGCACAAGAGCATTGAAAATTAATTAAAGTCCACTGCACTGACTTGTAGAGTTTGGGGATTTACATAGTGCTCAGGAAAGGCTGAAGGCTTTGCACAGGATCTTATAAAACAAAACAAAAGCCAGACACTGGCATTCTTCCTTGCCTTTTTTTCCTTAGGAAGCCATGGACAATTCTGTTTTGACTACTGTGATCAAGAGTAGGAAGTTGTCAACATTCTCGTTACATCTTCACCATTGACCATTGGTCCTTTTCAAACCCTGTCTTGGTTGCATGGGTTCAGCTGCTTCCAAGGTGGTCAGCCCTTGGTTAACCAAAAATATTACATATCAAGTGGTGAATGACTAGAAGGGAACTGTGTCTCCTTGTAGTGAACATAGCAATTAGAACCGAACATCGGGTAGAAACCTTGATATTTTGACGACACTTTGAGAATATGGACTTCAATAAAATGGAGCTGAGACTCTATGAGGTGAGTGTGGTACATGTTTATGGACGTAGCTGGCTGATAGCTTGAGATAGGGGTAGAATTCTTGCTAAAAGTAGAGATGACTGTCAGCAAAGCAGTACTAGCTGAGGCAAAGGGCCTGCTGCCCTAACTCAGAGGTTTGCTATGGTTAGTGTGCCATTAAGAAGCCACCAGTGCTGGTGTGTAACAAGCAGGGTCTGCCTGTTGGCAACCTTGAATCAATACCATAATAGAAAACTTTGGCTTTCAAATATTAAGCATGCTTATATATGGAGAAGAATAATGACAATTTATCCATGAAAAAAAAAATGGCTTGGGATATTGAAAAACCAAACCAAACCCAAACTAAACCACACCAAAACAAACACATTAACTTCAGAAGTTTGGTTGGCAAAATCACCCTCCAACATTCACGGAAATTCTGATGTTTTATTGCCTGCCAGAGAATGAAAGTTAAATAAACTGGAAGTGTGAGGGGATGGCAGTGTTTTACAAAAATAGGTGTATCAAGGGAATACATCATCTAAGCTTTGTTTTTAAAAGTATTCTTTTAAAAATGGGAAGAATAACAATGAAATAGAGGATGTAGGTGATAGTTAGCTACTGAATGGAAGCCATTCCTGGTGGTAGTGATTAATCCACTCTACTCTCCCCAGTGGGGGTGGCATGTGTTCTTCAATACCTGCCCCAATGTTCTGAGTTCTCGAATGAAAGACACACACACACACACACACACACACACACACAGACTTATCTTTAATATGCCTTAATCAGCTCAATGGTTGGGCACTTCCAAACCTCCATGTTGCTAACACCTCTTCTCTGATACTCCTGAGTTACTATCTATATCCCATCTTTGCTACCCTAGACCCAATGTGGGAGGGACTCGAGTCCCTCCTCTCTGGCTCTTACATGATTGATATGCCTCTCTTCCTGCAGCTCTCAGGCCCAGATCTTATTCCCTTTCTGCATGGCAATTCCTCTCCTTCCTCCTGTGATCCTTGCCCAGAAATTCTAAAAGTCCCGCCTCTGTCTCCCGGCCCAGCCATTGGCCACTGGCAACTTTATTTACCAGTCAAAGCCAAGTGTAGGCAGGGACCCTCAGAGTCTTAAGAGCAGATTCCTGTGTAATTTGGGGAACCGAATTAACATAAATAGCATTAGACCCAATCTACAACAGATACTACTTGCTAATAGGAAAAGTTTGGGGCATGAACCTGTGGTAATGATAAAAATGCATGCCATTCTATGGGTGGAAGTGCATCTATCTATCTATCTATCTATCTATCTATCTATCTATCTATCTATCTATCTATACATAAACACACATGGACAGTGCAACCTCAGAGAAAATAGAGACTCCCTGTAGAGAAACCATGGGCCTTTCCAAGGACTGCGGTCATGAATGAAAGGATTCCATGTAAAAGCACACAGAATCTTGCTACCACATAGACCTAAGCATTCCTTCTGCTCTACGAACACAGGCTGAAAGGGTGTCTTAAGTGAGGAAAGACCTCTGATCATGGTTTCAGAGGGTTTAACTCATGGTCACTTGACCTCACTGTGCTTGGGCAGAACATGATAGCTGTGGGCTACAGAAAGGAGGTACATGCTAGCCTGGAAGCAGGATGAAATAGGTATTCAGGAAAAGCCAAAGGTGTAGGCAGAGACCTTAGGCCACAACTTCAGTAACAACTAGGCTCCGCCTCCTACCTCTCACTACTTCCCCTTAATGCAATGTATTACAAATCCAAAGAAGGAATTAATTCGTTGGTTAGGTCAGAGCCCTCAGGATCTAATGTGATCTAACCATCTCTAGAGATGATCTGGACAAGTGTCTACTGGTATGTTTCATGGATCTCCTGGATGGGTATCAATTCATACGTGGTTCATATTCTATGGGGGATTCGCTAAACATTACCTTTATACCTGAAATGTTTTTCCTCTGATGACCAGTCCACAGTGGGAGCCAACCAACCAACCAACAACTGCCTGAACACTGTGTTAGTGTAACCAAGAGCACCTGGGCTTCCACAGGGCTTTAGACATTTGAGACCCTATGCCTATCTACAGCTTTGTTCAGCCAAGTGCTGGGCTGGTGGGATTATCCCCCTCATTTCAGAAGAATAAGCAAATTGGGAGTTAAACATCTGTGCCCAGCAAGTGACTCTATTCTTCCCACTTCACTGAGAGAAGGGTTGTTTTTTTTTGTTTTGTTTTTTGTTTTTGTTTTGTTTTGTTTTGTTTGAGGTGGAATCAAATTCTTGTCATTCTTAGCATTTCTTTCTGAGTTTTCAAGCACTTATAGTAGGCTATGGCTTTAATATAAACCGCTTGTCTACTTTCCTAGGATCCCTGAGTAGATGATATTGATTTTAGGTATTTTAGACAGGCCACTAGTTGGGTAATTTATAGGTCCCTCACTCTTCCCTCCCCCCCCCCAAATCCCCACATCTTTTTTGACTTAAAGAAGACATTTGCCATTACCTAACTACTATACTTTCCATTACGATGTTATCACCAGAATCTTTCCAAAATGAGCTGGCGATTTGTGCAGCCGGTTTGTTTCATTTCTGACTGTCAGTAACAAAGGCAATGGAGAACAGCGACAGTCTTCCAGCTGATTCATGAAAACAAAAGAAAGAAAGAAAGAAAGAAAGAAAGAGAGAGAGAGAGAGAGAGAGAGAGAGAAAGAGAGAAAGAAGAAGAAAATAAAAGAGGGAGGACTCACAAATTCTACTTGATATCTGTAAAATGTGAGAAAAATCTGAGCCACATGATGAGACATGGCTGCTCTCTCTTTAGCTCTTCCTTCAGCTTGTTGGCAATGGACACCTACCTAAGAAGGGAGACAGCGTGCTCATAAGGAATGGCCTACTGGACACCTGTCCTCTTCTTTTCATACGGCCAAGGACATAGTCTCTCTCGTTTTTCACTTAATGTATCACTGACGCTCGCTTCACAGGATGCTGCCCCACCCTGATACCTCAGAAGCGACTCCATCTCTTGCTTTTCTGAATACCAATCATGGACCTGAAATTCTGAAAGTTCAACTAAGGAGGTAAAAGGTACTCTAACCTCGCATAGTTTTACGGTGCCTGGCATCTATAAAGTATTTTCTAATTTGTAACTGTGCCATGTGGTGCTGGAACTCGAACTTGTGGCTTCCTGTATTCTAGGTCAGTGCCCCACCACTGAGCTACACCCCAGCCATTATTACTGCATTTCACGGTCCTCTATGGGATTGTGTCTTAGAGATGGGACAGGATAGGTTGAGAGAGACTAAAGAGCCAAGCAGGAAGCCAAGGTCTTCTGAGTCCCAGCCTCCCTAGGAACTTAGCTGCCCTCCCTTTTACTGACACGACCGTTATGCTGGGGAAGAGCCAATGAAGCCACTTCCTCCTCTGGACTTATTCCTTCTGACCCTCCCATGTCCTTGCAGGCAGCACCTCAATTGACTTTCAGGATCCAGGTAACCAATTTTCTTGCTGTTTGCTTAAGAACACTCCGGTTGAAGCACACAGAAGCTGGCTTTGGACCTTTTGACAGATTCCCCAGGGATGACTTATGTGTGTAGTGCTGAAAGTCGATTTAACAAAACCATTAATTTGAGTTTCTGGGAATAAACAGTAGCTGTCACCTGCCATCAGAAAATACACAGATAGTGCTTTGTAATCCAAATCACAAAGGGCCCAGGCAGACAAAAGAATCAGGGAAAATAACTTTGCTAGTTGTTCCAGTCTGTGTACTGTTTTAACTCTCCGGCCAGGATGGTTCATTTCAGTGAGGTTTTCAGAAAACTAGATATTGTGTTGTGCCTGCCACATTTCATCAGTCACGCCGTATTAAGTGCATTAGGAGGCCCTATGAATTCTTTTACTCTCAGATTTACTGCAAGATGGGGCAGAAATCCATTTATGAATCCAAGGAAAAAGACTGTTAAAGATGGTCCCCTTCACCAGGGGAGACAAACCTCACTTATGCTCACCATTCTCCTGTGACAATCCTCCTGCCAAACGCAGACACCCCCCTGCCCCAATCTTCCCTCCCCCGTTAAAAGAATTGGAACTCAGGGAAAGCTAAATTTAAGTGTACAGGGAAAAGAATTTTCAAAGATCCATGGCTGATCTTGAGGTTACATTTGTGTTTTTTAAAAGGATCACAGGAGGTAGCATTACTATGATAAATTTAAGAAAATAATATTAACTCCAATCACTGATGAGCTGAGAGAGAGAGAGAGAGAGAGAGAAAGAGGGAGAGGGAGAGAGGGGAGAGAGAGAGAGAGAGAGAGAGAGAGAGAGAGAGAGAGAGAGCACTGATAATCCCAGCTGCCCAGAGTCTAGGTTACCACAGGAGCATGTCTGCTGACGCTCTACTTTGAAATAATAAAAGATACTTAATACGAAATATTTCAAATGCACAGAAAAAAACAGAGTGTCCCATCTGGAAGCATGGTTCAGATAAGTGTGATCCTTCTGACAGTCTTTGTTGGTTTTCTTGTTTTGTTCTGTGTTTTTAAGACAGGGTTTCTCTGTGTAGCCCTGGCCATCCTGGAACTCACTTTGTAGGTCAGACTGCCCTTGAATTTAGAGATCCTTGTGCCTTGGACTCCTGAGTGCTGGAAGTAAAGGGGTATACTCATTTCTTTTAAAGTTTCCTTCCTTCCTTCCTTCCTTCCTTCCTTCCTTCCTTCCTTCCTTCCTTCCTTCCTCCTCCCTTCTTTCTTTAAAGACAGATTTATTTTTATAGTATCTGAGTGTCTTGCCTGCTTATACACCAAGTGCATGCAGTGCCCTAGGAAGCCAGAAGAGAGCACTGATCCCCTGGAACTGGACTTAAAGACACTGTAAGCTGCTATGTGGGTGCTGGGAACTGAATGCTGGGTCCTCGGCAAGAGAAGCCAGTGCCCTTAATGAGTGAGCCATCTCTCCAGCCCTAATATCTTCCATTTCTTCTATGAACAACCAAATAACCCATTTATATATATACATACGCACATACATATGGACCCAAATACTTTGTACCTGTACATGCAAATAGGCTTGCATAATATACATTTGCATAATACACATTTGCATAATATGCATATATACCTTTGTCTAACAGATTTGTTCATATCATTTGCTAGCTGTCATACACATTGAAGACATTACTAGCCAACATCTAGTCTCTGGAGTTGTGAGACTCCCTGTATATATTTTAAGGTTGACATTCATAACTCAGTATGCTTGCAAAACATTACCGTAAGAAAGTAAAAGGCCATGTAAGCCTGGTGTGGCAGAACATGCCTGCATCTTAGCCAAACACACCTGCATCCTAACCATGGGGAGGGTGAATCAAGAAGATCACAAGTTCAAAGCCAACTACAGCCACACACACACACACACACACACACACACAGAGAGAGAGAGAGAGAGAGAGAGAGAGAGAGAGAGAGAGACTACAAACAACTAAAGAGCAAAACCAAAAGTAATACAAACAAAAACCAAGAAAAATTCTATCAAACACTTTAAAATCATTGTCTACTCCAAACCATATTTCTTTGGCCTTCATTTAAAGTATAGCAACAAACAAACAAACAAACAAACAAAGCAACAACAATAAAAAACACCTAAAACAAAACAGAAAGCCAAACAGAACATTCTAGGCTGATCAGCCTTGCCCACATGCTGCTCGCTGCTTTGATTCTCTTCCGGTTGACATTCCCAATGGTTTCCCTCTCAGGGACCCTTCTTCCTGACTCTGGCCTGCTGTGGTTACAGTCCAACTCAGTGCCCAACAGGAAGCAAAACATTTTCTGCTGTGGCTCCTAGCTTCATCTTACCTTTTGTTATAAATTTGTTTCTCCTTTCGGTCAAGGTGAGATGAATCTTTCAGTCTCTGACCTTGTCTGGCTCCTCCCACCCCGTTTTATGCTTTATTACTAGGTGAAACTGGTCTAAAAGGGGAAAGGGGACTACGAGCTAAAACTTGAAAATGTGACTCTTATTAGGATTGATTAGGTAAGAGCCACTCACCCATGCTTCAAAAGATGTAGGGTAACTGGGGATAGAAAGAGTTCACAGGAAGCATATGTCACACAAATTAAAAATAGAAGAAGTAAAACAGCTGAATGTTAAAATAATAAGCTTTTCCTGTCATTATCAAGGCAAAGTCTTTCTCTGAAACTAGAACTTGTCCGTTCCAGCTAGTCTGTTTAGCCAGCTTGCACCCAGGGATACGCTGTCTCTGCCTTCCAACTGACATGATTGCACATGAGCCCTACACCTGACAGGCTCTTATCTTTCACCTGGGTCTGGGATTCAAATTTTAGCCTTCCTCCTAGCAGGGAAAGTGAGCCTGTCTTTCTAGCCTCCAAGATGGAGATGGAGTGGTCTCTCTCTCTCTCTCTCTCTCTCTCTCTCTCTCTCTCTCTTGTTCTCCCCTCCCCGACCCCATTTTGGTTTTGTGTTTTTGAGACATGATTTCTCTATGTATCTCTGCTTGTCCTGGAACTTGCTCTATAAACCAGGCTGGCCCCAAACTCAGAGATTTTCCTGCCTCTGTCTCCTGAGTGCAGGGAATAGAAGTGTGCACCCTCCACCCTCACCCACGTGCTCCAAGGTGGGATATTTCAAGTGGACACTACAGAAAGAGAAAACTGCAATGAGGAAAAAGCAACAATAGAACACATGGAACTTTGTTAATGAAATATTTATTCTATCTAGCCTTAAAAGACACAAGAACCTGGGCATTTATTTACAAGCTGTAAGCCAATTGGGGCAGGTTTGATGCTACTGTTACCTCTATCCAAATCACATGCCCCTTGTTACTTGTCCTTTGAGAACTGCGTTTGTTCCCTCAGTCTGTCCTCAGGATGCTGTACTTCTCTGGACCATGAGCTCCTGGTATGTCTCATCTAATGGAGACCTCCTCTCTTTTTTGTCTTGTTTTCCCTTCTCTCTCAAGTCCAATATACCCCTGTGGTCTCTTTTGAGCCCCTCACTCGATTCTTAGGTCTCTCCTTTTTCTCTCTACTGCCCAATCCCAGGTTCTAGCCTTTATTAACCAATAGCTTTAAATTGGGGAGCAGGGCTTACACAACAAAGGCCAGTGTATTCGATAATGTACTCCTCTGGACTGCAACCAGATCTTGGGAACCAGTATTTAACATTCGAATACCTAGCAGCAACCAGACCCATTGGTTTCCAGGTGGACTCTTGAAAGAAGAAAGACACACATGTGCACACAATAGTACTGTGCTTTAAATTATTGGAGTATGTAGCCAACAATCTATACAACCTCAGAATAAAGAACATGGCCTGCATTGAGGAAGGAATTCATCTTGCTATGGCTGGTATATGTATAGTATGCTGATGTGAAGTGTAATCACAGTGCCCAAATCTTAAGAGTCTCTAGGCTTAGCACTCTTCATCCTCTTGAAATTTTCCTTGTGAAAGAATGGAAGAAAGGAAGCTCATTTAAAAATGATTAGAGCAACAAAGTCAAGGAAACGATGTTTAATTACAGCATGATTTTGCCTAAGGTTTTAGGCAGGGTATGCACATATGCTATTTAATTCTTAACAGAGATGTATAGATTTGTTTACATTTATTGATGTTTGAGTAGAGAGTTTGGTTGTGTAAGGAGAAGAATGCTGAAGCTAGTTGAGGAAAAGAATCTTATTTTAAGGACTGGAAAGCTGAACTCAGACATAGCTAGCCCCATAAGAATTAGAAGTTAAAATCCAATGGAATCCGGAGTCCCACCCTCAGTGTCAGAGGCTACTTGATCCTTTTTTTTCTCCCTGCTAGAAGCCAAATGGTTTATCTTAGCTTTGTTTTTCTTGGTGACCTCTTTTTGAGTTAGTCTGTATGTTCATAACTCAATGATGCCACATATCATAAGTCTACAAAGTTGAGAGGGCCAGGACTGGTGACAGACCAGCTACATTCCCCCACTCTTCTTTCAAAGCCCCATGGACAGGAGTTCCACGTGTTGGCCTCAAGATCCAATTAGCCAGGCTATCTACAGAGAGGAATGCGTATCCACAGCCTCCCCATCATTCACTGTTATCTTCACCATGTTATTGTTCACTTTCTTTTCCGAGAAAGAGAAATACAAATTGGCACTACGTTTGGTGCCATGGACACTATAGTAATTCTAGTTGGCTCACTGTTGATCATGGCTTACTGCTGTGGTGGTTTGAATAGAAATAGGAATAGCCCTCAGGTCGTGTGCATGAATACTTTGTCACCAGAGAGTGACACTATTAGGACATATGGTCTGTTTGGAGTAGGTGTGGCCTTGTGGGAAGAAGTGTGTCACCAGTGTGGGCTGTGAGATTTCAATGACTCATGCCAGGCCCAGCCTCTCTCTCTCTCTCTCTCTCTCTCTCTCTCTCTCTCTCTCTCTCTCTCTCTTTCTCTCTTCCTTCTGGCTGCCAATCCAGATGCAGGGCTCTCAGCTCCTCTCCTTTATAAGCATCACAGTGGCCATGGTGTCTTTTCACAGCAATAGAATATTAAGACACCTGCCTCAGTTCCTGAGGTATTTTTTCCCCTTGCTTTTTGTTTTTCATTTTTTTCATTTTTTTTTATATTGTCCAATGAACCTCTAGCAATTTGGCTCAATGCCAGGAACATAATGGCTACACAGAAGACTGGTGATATTCATCAAAAAATACATGTTATTTTAAATTGGGTGTTTTATTTTATGATTCTTGGTGATCCTTTCATGACAAGATAGATGGGCTAACTTAAAGAACATTTCTGCTTGTAAGCTCTGTGCTTTTTTGGTAAGTAGCCCACCTTCTTTAAAGGTAATTCCAGGCAAATGCCCTCTCTACGAATCCTTCCCAGTTTTCCAAGGCACAGTCCAGAGACATAGGGCCAATTTTCTGCAGGCTTGTTTAATCACTTGTAGAGAGTAAGGGAAGGAAATGGAGCTCATTTTGACTTGGCCTTCTGGGATGCTGAATGACAGGGACTGGTTTCAAACATAATTGACATTTTCAAAATCAAACCAACATAGTTCTGATTTCTCAGACTGAGTAGCCCTGAGAGTTCTGGGTAGCAAATCATAGTTCATGGGATTTTCAACTACTCTGGACTCTTGTGTCCTGTGCCGCACAGCACAGCAATCTCCTGTTGATTCGGAAGAGTGAAGTAGCTTATACTTGGACTGTTAGGGTAAAGAACAGGTATACTGTTCCAACACGACACTGGATATCCTTTACAAGGAAATTTTCATCCACTTGCGTCTGCGCCAACTAGAGACAGCGACTCGATCCAAATGGAGCAAGCCATTTTCTGTTCTGCAACCACAGTCAAGGGGCTAAGGAGAAATTAACACCAATGCCATTGCTGACAGGATTCAGTGCTCACAGCCCAGGCCTGCTTATTACAGCCTTCCATTGTTTCTTATCTGACCCAGATTTTCAGTGCTGCTCTGAACTTAATTTAAGGAGTGGTTCAGTATAATGAGTTTCCAACTCTGTGCAGAAAACAAATTTGCATTTTTTCCAACTGATTAGTTTCTCTACTGATTAACTCAGCAAGGTCAGCCTTTGGCCACTGATGCTGACGATAGGCACAGCTGAGAGTTTCCATTTTCAGAGTGGGGAGGTCTACCTTGAAGCCTGGTTTTCATTGTTGACAGACAAATTACAATTACAGAAGAGAAAGAAGCACTTGTATGTTTCCATTTTGAAGGGCTTAGTAAACCTGAAGATCCTTCCTTCCTTCCTTCCTTCCTTCCTTCCTTCCTTCCTTCCTTCCTTCCTCCCTCCCTCTCTTCCTCCTTCCCTCCCTCCTTGCCTCCCTCCCTCCCTCCCTCCCTGTCTCTCTCTTTCTCTCTTTGCTTTTTTCTTAAAGGACAGGGTCTTCTTTATAATTGAAGTTGTTCTCAAATTGGATATCCTCCTGCCTCATCCTTCCAAACACAGGGATTACACAAGGATGTGCTCACACCTGAGTGTTCTCTTCATTCTTAGCATCAGCCACAGAGCTTTTAAATGAGACATGTTATCTCTATTTTGTTGGAAATAGTGTGAAAAAGCGTGGGCTCTGGAAGCATAGGACTCTGGAACGAAACTACCAGCCTAGCTTTTGTTGTTTGTTTGTTTGTTTTTGTTTTTTGTTTTGTTTTTTTGAGACAGGGTTTCTCTGTATAGCCCTGGCTGTCCTGGAACTCACTTTTGTAGACCAGGCTGGCCTTGAACTCAGAAATCTGCCTGCCTCTGCCTCCCAAGTGCTGGCATTAAAGGCGTGTGCCACCACCACCACCCGGCTTATCCTACCATTTTCAAAGCTTGAATCGGTTTCATTTCTTGGTTTACTCATCTGTAAAATGGGGACCATGACAACTTCCTTATGTTTGTTAGGATCTGAAGGAAATGTTGAAATGCTTGGGACCTGATAAGTGAATGCTAACTTTCTGCCACTGTTAAAGTCCTAGACAGATAAACAGTGGGTTAATACAAAAGCTTCACACACTTACCACACATTCCTATGTCTGAACTCTTCTCTAAAAATAACGCAATCATTTCTGCTCCCAAGTCCAGCAGCTAGACAGCTCTATGTAGTCAAAATGTTCTCAACTCTTGACCTGTTCCCCACAGTCCCTAGCAAGTCCACATACTATGTATCATTCCTCTTCCCAGTCCCAAACAGCATGTCGGTGAGTTGAAGATACCCTCGCCTGACACTCTGTTATCATTTTGGTCTCAGTTACGTGTTGTACTTTCTACTCTCTGGCAGGTGACAGGAGGTTTCCAGGTTGGGCAGTGTTATCTAGCTTCCTCTGACTCGGGGCTACTTAAGAAAAGAGGAATGATGTCATTCATAAGACGCTGATGTGTACGGATGCAGAGTGAGGGTGGCGTGGGAAAGTGGCAACCGGAAACTCATCTGATTATGTATGTTAGTGAGAGTAAAGAACGTACTCCTGTTTCACTCATGGGGTGCGCTTGAAGAGGCCGCTGTCTGTCTGTCCCACTCTGAGTCCTCCTCAATGGGAAGCATATTCCGTAGGAAAGAAGTTGTCTTTCTGCTTCCCACCCTGATAGTTGTTTCACACCATCTGCATAAAAAGCTAGCCATTACACGATTTAAATAAGACTATGAATGGGTGCAGAGATGCCTTAGAGCACTTACTATTCTTCCAGAGGTCCTGAGTTCAATTCCCAGCAACCACATGGTGGCTCACAACCATCTGTAATGGGATTTGATGCTCTTTCCTGGTGTGTCTGAAGAGAGCGACAGTGTATTCAGATATATCAAATAAATAAACAAATCTTAAAACAATAAAAGATTATCCTTCTTGATAGTCCTATGTACAATGGCTTTTGCTCACAGCAGCATTCGAAGGAACATGCTTATGGTGTGAACAATTAGAGATTATAATAAAAATGAGAAGCGTCCCTCACTCATGCCTGGTTTTCTTCCTTGCTAGCATCCCTTAATGCTTGTGGGAGGTAGATTATGACTGAGATCTTAAAAATCATGAGAAAGGCTGGAACACATTCTGATTGGATAGTAGATTGAAAGCAAGTTTGCTTTTGAGGTTGTGCCAACAGGGACACACCTTGTCACTCAGGCATGACTGGCAGTTGGAGGGAGGAGCATTCTGGTGAAGTAGCTCTCATCAGTTCCTATTCCTCATCAATATCACTCTCTACTTGGCTATTAAGGGAAGAGCTTTAATTACTGCAAGGTGCCAAAGACCATGCAGGAAGTCCTATTAAATGTATAAGAGCATGCACTCTTACACTCAACAAGGGTTCTCACATCCTCTCCAAGAGATAAAAGAATTTATTTATTTATTTATTGTTTAATTTGGGAGAGATTACCTTCTGGGAGTTACTCAGTTCTTTATGAATATGGACATACCACATGTGAACATACCACAGTGGCAATGTGAAAACAACCATTTTACTTAAGGTAGCCTTTCTAGAACTTTCTAGTCTTAAAAGCAGGAGTGGCTACATCCTTTCCCCTCCAGGGTTCTGAGGCTGGTGTTTCCATCAAGCTGGCTTGTAAGATGTCCTCACAGCATGCACACGCTGGCTGCTCAGCCTTTTCGTTCTAGCATTTTGATGTATGTATGTATGTATGTATGTATGTATGTATGTATGTATGTTGTTGTTGTTTCTGCGGTACTAAGGATCTAGGCCTGGAGTTTGCTCATCCGGCACTAGGCTGCCCTGCCCAGCAGCCATTCTAAATGTGTGATAGGCACTTTAGGTTTAGCATTATATCCTACTCCCTTTTAAAGGTTGATGCAATCCCCTTGGTATAAGATAACAGGAAGGTCCTTTCCATTGATGAGCTTGCTTTGCTTTGAGCTGTGTAATGGGACATGGTGGAAACAAGAGGCAGACAGTATCTGTGGACTGGTCTAACTTATGCTTAGCACAGAAGAAGAAAACATGATTCAAAGAGTGAAATCTCACTAGATATTACACAGTATTGAGCTTCCTTCCTTCCTTCCTTCCTTCCTTCCTTCCTTCCTTCCTTCCTTCCTTCCTTCCTTCTTCTCTCTCTCTTTCTCTCTTTCTTTCATTCTTCCTTCCTTTCCTCTCTTTTTCCTCTCTTTACACCCCATTATCAGACTTCCCTCTCGTTTCAGTACCCCATTCACACAGGACCTCCCCCATTCCTCCCTCTCTGTCCTCTTTGTGAAGGAGAGTACCCTCTAAGCATCACCTGCCCTATTCCCACTACCCTCATTGCCCCATCCCCCTGCACATCAGGTCACTGCAGGACTAGACAGAATGCTCTCCCATTGAGGCCAGACAAGGCGGTCCATTTAGTGGAACGAGATTCACAGGCAGACAAGCAACAGATTCAGGGACAGCCCCTGCTCCTGCTGTTGGAGACCAAACTGCTCATCTGCTACATATGTGCAAGGGGCCTAGTTCCAGCCCCTGCTTGTTCTTTGGTTAGTGATTTAGTCTCTGGGAGCCCCCAAGTTGAGGTTAGTGATGCCCTGAGCTCCATCTAATGTTTGGTTGTGGTTCTCTGCATCTTTTTCCATTGGATCCTGGGTGGAGCCTCTCAGAGGGCAGTTCCTGTCTGTCATAAATAGTGTCAGGGATTGGTTCTTGCCAATGGGATGGGTCTCAATTTGGAGCAGCCATTCCTTGGTGATTCCCTCTGTCTCTGCTCTATCTTTGTTCCTGCATATCCTATAGGCAGGACACATATTGGGTTGAAGGTTTTATAAGTGGGTTGCTGTCCTTATCTCTCCACTGAGAGTCCTGCCTGGCTACAGAAGTGCCATTTCCATATCACCAACTGCTAGGGTCACCCCCATAAACACCCCCTCGGTCCTCCTCACATCCCTGGTCTCTGGCAGGTCTGAGAGATCTTCCCACCTCTTTCCTGCTCTCTCTAGATTTGACCTACCTAAACCTCCCACCATCCCCTCACCCACCTAGTATCCTCCTTCCACCCACCTCCAATATCGATTTTGTTTCCCCTTCTGAAAAAGATTCAAGCATCCTCCCTTGGATCCTTTTTGTTATTTGATTTCTTCATGTTTGTGGACTATAGCATGGCTATCCTGTATTTCATGGTTGATATCTACTTAAAGTGAATACATACCATGCATATCCTTTTGGGTCTGGGTTACCTCATTCAGAATGATGTTTTCTACTTCCATCCATTTGTCTGCAAAATTCATGATGTCCTTGTTTTTAATGGCTGAGTAGTATTCCATTGTGCAAATGAACCACCTTTCCTTTATCCATTCCTCAGCTGCTCCCGTTCTGGCTATTACAAATAAAGCTGCCATGACTACAGTTGAGCAAGTGTCCTTGTGGGATGGAGGCACATCTTTTGGGTATATGGCTAGGAGTGGTATAGCTGAGTCTTGAGGTAGAACTATTCCCAATTTTCTGAGAAACTGCCAAATTGATTTCCAGAGTGCTTGTAGAAGTTTGCTCTCCCAGCAACAATGGAAGAGTGTTCTCCTTGCTCTACAACCTCACCAGCAGGTGCTGTCTTTTGAGTTTTTTATCTTAGCCATTCTGATATATGTAAGGTAGAATCTCAGAGTTGTTTTGATTTGCATTTCCCTGATGAATAAGGACGTTGAAAATTTCAAGTGCTTCTCAGCCTTTCAAGATTCCTCTGTTGACAATTTTAAATTTAGATTTAAATTGTGTACCCCCATTTTAAAAATTAGATGATTTGGCTTGTGGGTGTCTAACTTCTTGAGTTCTTTATATATTTCAGATATTAGACCCTTGTCAGATGTAGGGCTGGTGTTTCTCTTCTACTTATTTTTAATGGTGTGAAATTACTTCTTGTGGTTTTTTTGAGCATAGTTAGCCTCATTGGGTTTTTGAGTTTTTTTTCTAGAATCTTTGGTGTCTAACTTCTTGAGTTCTTTATATATTTCTGATATTAGACCCTTGTCAGATGTAGGGCTGTGTGTTTCTCTTCTACTTTTTTTTAATGGTGTGAAATTACTTCTTGTGTTTTTCTGAGTATAGTTAGCCTCATTGGGTTGGAGATTTCTTTCTAGAATCTTTGTAGTGAAAAGGTATTGTTAAAATTGGTTTTGCTGTGGAATATTTTGGTTTCTCCATCTATGGTGATTGAAAGTCTTGTTAAATATCATAGTCTGGACTGACATCTGTGGTTTCTTAGGGCTTGAAAGACGTTTGCCCAGGCTTTTCTAGCTTTTAGCATCTCAGTTGATAAACCAGAGATAATTCTGATAGTTCTGACTTTATAACTTAGCCCTTTGCTTTTGCAGCTTTTAATATTCTTTCTTTGTTATGTACATCTACTTTTTCATTATTATATGGTGGGGGGATCTTCTTTTCTTGCCCAATCTATTTAGTGTTCTTTAGACTTCTGTACATTTATTTATAGGCATCTCTTTCTTGAGGTTACTGAAACTTTCCTCTTGGTTTTTGTTGAAGATGGTTTCTGGTCCTTTGAGCTAGGAATCTTCTTTTTCTACCCTATTATTCTTAGCTTTGGTCTTTTCAAAGTGTCATACATTTCCTGGATGTTTTGCATCATGGAATTTTTTGATTTTGTGTTTTCTTTGACTGATTTCTTTGATTGTTTTCTTCTATCATATCTTCTACACTGAGATCCTCTCTTCCATCTCCTGTATTCTGTTGGTGATGCTTATGTCTGTACTTCCTGTTGTTTTTCTTAGGTTTTCTATCTCCAGGATTGCCTCACTTGGTTTTCTTTTTCACTTCCATTCTCCCTTTTGGGTCTTGGAGAGTTTTGTTCATACCCTTCACATGTTTGATTCTATTTTTCCTGTATTTCTTTATATTTATTTACTTCTCTTTTTAATGCATTCTGTTTGAATGTATTTGCCTGTATTTCTTTAAGAGATTTAATCATGTCCTCTTGAAAGACCTCTACCATCTTTTATAAGATCGAATTTAAGATAATCTTTTTGTGCTTCCATTTTATTAGCATATCCAGGGTTTCCTCTAGCAGGATAGCTGAGCTCTGTTGGTGCCAAATTGGCCTGGGTCTTGGTGATTGTGTTCTTACCCTGTCCTTTAGGCATCTGGATTTCTCTGGTGTTTGCTGAATGATCCTGATGACAGGAGAATTTCTCAGGAAGGCAAGGTGAGCTGTGGGCCAGACAATGGAGCTCAGGGTAACTGACTACTGGCTGGGCCTCAGGGGGACTTGACTGGGAAGGAATTGCTGAAGCAGGGTTCCAAGCTTCTTAGTCTTGAGGCCTCACAGAACTCCATGGTGAAGCAGGATGCTCTTGGTGTCCCATAAGGCTCCATGAGAGTGAAGAGTGAGCCCAGAGCTAGACAATGGAGTTCAGGGGACTGTGCACAACTTACCTCTACCAAGTAGGAACCAGAGGACCAGACTGGGAAGGGAGTATTGAGTTTTCTTAATCTTTGTAATTTGGCTGTTGATGTTCCTCAATGGATGGCAGGAGCAACTAAAACTTCTTTAAAGCAAAGGCAGGCATTATTATCAAGGGTGTTAATTTGAAAAGAGCAATGGTCAGGAAAGCAAGGTGAGCTGTGGGCCAGACAATGGAGCTCAGGGTAACTGACTACTGGCTGGGCCTCAGGGGGACCTGACTGGGAAGGAATTGATGAAGCAGGGTTCCAAGCTTCTTAGTCTTGAGGTCTCACAGACCTCCATGGTATAGTATTTTATACTAATTTCCATATCCATTTTACACTGACTTGCAACAAAATAGTGGTTTTTGTGGTTTTTTTTTTTTTCTCGTTTTCCCACTTTAAGAATTAGATCATATGGCTTATAAAGTTTAGGATCCTGTCTTAAGCTAAGGAGAGACAAGGACAGAGCTTTTGTACTTTCCTATCTGTATACTGATGTTATTCTTTCCAGTTGTAAAAGGTATATGCAGTCCATGGACTATCTTACAGTTCTCTAGGGACATGCTAGGGAAGAACTCTTACCATCCCAGCATGGGTCACAGGTGTATTTTTGGTAAATCACAATGTTGATGGAGTCAAGGTCATTTATTTGGATGAATTTCACACTTGGAATACATACTTGCATGCTTTTCTTTTATTCTATCTCCTTCCCTTCTTCTTCTCTTCCTTCCTTCCTTCCTTCCTTCCTTCCTTCCTTCCTTCCTTCCTTCCTTCCTTCCTTCCTATGCTCTATCCTTCCCTTCTCCCTTCCTGCTTTCCTTCCTACCTTTCTTTCAATAGGGCCTTACCTTGCAACCTAACCTAGGCTGGCCTCTTACTTCCAGTGCTGAGTTTTTACAGTGCTGAGATTAAAGTCATGACCCCACCAAACCTGGCCTTGAAACCAAAATTCCTGGTGGTGGGGGTGAGAAGCAGGTAGCATGAACAACAATAAACAAACAGATGAAAAAATAAACAAAGGAAACATTTAAATAAGCCAAAATATAAATTTTGGCTGTGACATCCATTTGTATGAATCTTAGTGGATGGAGGAAAAGGAGAACCAGAAGTAAGTTAGAAGACTGAGGACATGGAAAAAACAATAGGGCAAAAAAGTACGTGTTGATGCAGTGTCTATTCAGATCCAAGATGTCAGCTGAGATGAAGTCTATATTTCTATAAAAAGGGGGGACCCTTAAACACAGATTAACTAGGTAGAAGCTTGTTTCTGTCTGTCAGTGTAGTCTGGTAGATGTAAAGGTTTCTGAGTTCTGTGTTGAGTCTGTCCATCTAAGATCCAGAGTAAATTCTCTCATGTTGTCTTGCCCTAGGTGTAGCTTCACAGAATTAAATCTGGGCCTCATCGTCACATTCAGACCCCAACCTGCAGGAAGGGTAAAGGGGGAAATGAACAGGAACCACACACACACACACACACACACACACACACACACACACACACACGTAAAAATCATAATCCTTTAGTTACACACTCAGCTTCTGGCTTCATCTCCTCCATCCAAACATAGTCAGATGGCTACCATGATTTACAAGGACATCTGGGGAACGTGAACTTCAGCTTAATCTTGAGCATAGGTATAGTTCTGATGATACTATTGTTACAGATTTTGGAACTCCTAAAGCACCTCTGTTCCTAAAAGGTAAAGGATCTCAGAGCTAGTCTACCTTCAGGGATGGAGAAAGGAGAGAGTGCTCAATGTCGTGATTCTGATTAAAACACACATAGGCAGGGAGGTAAGAAGCCTGCTAACATGATGACATGAGTTTCTACACCACTGTTGCTGGCCACCCCACCTTGAGACATACACACTTTGCTTTGCTAATGATGTTTTTCTTTTGTTCTCTGCCACTTGTGTCTTAAAGCATTGGCTGGATCTATCTGCCCCGGTTTAAGTGTGAGTAATGCCATGTTAATGGTGGAGAGCGGATTCCTGAGCATGGAAGCAATGACACACGTCCTGGCATCTCTAATGAACCCATTTGGATCGCCGTCACTGTTATGCCTCTCCTGTAATGTTTCCTAAACATTCACCGCAGTTTCCAGGAGCAAGGGAGCATTGACTCCTCACAAGCCCTCTCCTGTCTCAGGTGCTGCCAGCCTTCTCTTTCTGGGTCTCTAAGCAACAGAATCTTAAAAAATGAAATATTCACTTTCTGAAACCCAATTTAATATCAGTGATGACCAAGTAAGTTATCAGAATAAAGACTCTAAAAAATTCTTTCAAGTAATAATTCTCTGCTAATGATGGTCATTGTTTATTTTATTATTATCACACCACCACCACCACCCCGCCGCTTTGTTAAAATACACACACAGAGCTGTAGGTTTAACCTTGGTTTACCTGGTAGTAATTTCCTCATTTGAGATCTCAGAGTAATGAGAAACATTTCAGGCAATCACCATCCTGTCAATAAATGAAATACATCACTACTTTTCTAAAACAAGGATTAGTGTTTCTCCCCAGTGTAGCTCCAATTCTGAGCGAGAGATAAGCTAATCTTTAGTTTTATTTTGGGAGCTTGTTCTAACGTCTGGTAGAGAGGCATTCATGTTTCATAACTTGAGGGCTGATGAGTCTTTGCTGACGTGGAACATCCCGTTAGAGCAGTGACGGATGTAATTGTGTGCCATGCACCATGGGGGTGATACATTGTGCCGTTCTGAAAGGCGTGTTCTGGTAAATGCTGTTTTGCTGAAAGACTGCAATTACAGCTTGTTTTCAATGGGCTGCCTTTGTTTTAAACACAGGGTAATGGAGTTCTAAATAGAGAGATTGAGTTAAAAGGCATGTCAAAGGGGAGTTTAACCAGGATAGCTCACAACTGGAGTTTGGCTAGCCCTATTATTTTCTACCTGTAGCTATTATCTATCCAAATGCCTTACCGATGGCTATACCTAAAAAGTTTGGTCCAGGTGCCTGAGGTTTTCTTGAAATCTCTGGGACCATTGGATGGGTACTAGCTCCTTGATATTATTAACTCTCAAAACAAGATAGAACCTCAGAAGTCATTTTGAAAGGTTGATTGGATTCAGGCAACCAGGAAGTTCTTCCAAAGTTGCCTTCTTCTAACCTGTTTAGCCATTAGATGGGCAGCTGAGTTTTGAACTGAGCAGAGACTTTTCCACCTCTTGGAATAAACCTTCTAGAGTTTTATGGCTGCCACTCTCTTATGTGTGGGTCTGGTCTAGAGTCCAGTCAATCTTGATTTTAGTAAGAAGATTAAGGGAAGTGAATGAAGACTAAGCCCTGTGCATTCTTCTCTTTTCCCATCAAACTAAGTGTGAAGAGTGTGAAGCATCTAAACCATTCTCAGACAACTTCAGTACTGAGCAGATGTTTCTTCTTCTTCTTCTTGATGGTGGTCATCTTCAGAAAATATTATAAAACATATATAAAATAATGATAATAACGGGTTACACTGATCAGGAACCCTGCTATCCTGAAATGATGACAGTTTTAGTGTTTGAAAATTGCTTCACTAAGCATAGAGTACATTAACCCAAATATCTCTATTCAGAACTCCACAGTCTCTACCTTTAAGAAGAAATAGAGTGCTATATAAAAATGCACCCATGTTTCTCCCGCAGTGCAAATAGTTCTAACAATATTCAGATACAAGTAGATTATAGTCTCCAATTTATTCCTAGCAGTAAGATGTTTATTTTATCACTGTGGAGATGGTTTTCATTTCTCACAAGCATGGATATGTACTTCACACACAGATATCTAAGATAAACCATCTTATAAAGAAAGAAATTAATCTGGGTTCACACCTTTGTGCTTTCTGTCCATGACCATTTAGCCACATAGCTTTGGGTCTTCTGCAGCAGACTTAATTTTGCAGCCAAGGAGGTCAGGTCTGAGTATGAGAAACAGACCCAAGAATCACAATCCTCTTCAAGGACACACACTGCAGGAGACATAAAATTTCTTACTAGGTCTCATCTGCTAAAATATTTATTTTTACCTCTTTCCCATAGCACCAAGCACCAAGTTCACACATGGGTCTCCATTGCAGGGACCTTTGGGTCCTTTAAGATCTAAGCCACTGTGGTGAGTGAGAAGATATGTCCATGTGCTTGAACACTGAGAAAAGATGAATGTTTTGAATGATATTGATTTGAAGCAACTGGAGAGCTTCCAAGGTGGACAGGAATTCAGGGATTGATAGTCTGGTGAAAAGGAAGTACAGAGAAGTAAGTCCATAGCTAGGGCCACTTTTCTGCTCAAAGCAATTCCTACTTTGGAATCAGTGCAACTCAAACAGCAGGAAAAACAAACAGGATATGGCAGAAGGAAGCTTCCACAAGGACAAGAAGAGAGAACACTGGACGATTTGCACAAAATGGATAAATTTATAAGAAAATGAGTTGTTAAATTTTACTTCAGAAGAAAAAAGATCTGAATAATCTTAAACCTAATAAAGTAAAAATCTTCCCACAAACAAACTCCGGCCCCAGGGTCAGAACCTGACTATGAACTGGTCAGATCTGCTAAAGAATAATGAATACCAGTGTTCTGGAAACAGAAGTAACACGTCCTGCTGACATCAGCATGACCTCAGGAGCAAAGTGTAAGAAAGCATTACAAGAAAAGAAACAAGGATTAATTTTTTCAAAACCACAGAAGTATATATATATATATATATATATATATATATATATATATATATATGTAAATTTCTAGCAAACGACGTCAAATGTTAAATACTAACAAAGCTAGCTTTATTCCATGAATTCAAGTTTAGTTTAACATTTTAAAGTCACTCTAAATTACTATGGGAATTAGAAGGAAAAGTGATAATTTCAGTAGACTGCACCATTATCTCAACAGAAACAAAAACTGCTTAATTAAATTCAGCATCTATTATTTAAAAGGTAGTAGGAGAAGAGAAATGAATACCTAGCAAAATGTATACATAAAAACACGTGTGTCAAATATGAGGTGGAAGGTTTTCTCCCTGTAGTCAAATGAGACAAGAATGTTGACTGTAATCTTCATGTCCTCACCGAAGCAGCAGCAACAGCAGCAGAATGCGATGCAGCAAAGGAAGATGGGAAAATCCCAATGTTTGCACTGTAGAAGTTGAAGTAAGGGTAGCAAGTCATTCTGCTTTGCATCCATTATATTCAAAAGTGGATCAAGAGCCCAGAGCTCTCCACATGTTGTGCTGTTAGCATCTCATAACCACTGGAGAAGAAGCTACTTTGTCCATGAAGATACCCTGTCTTGGAGCAGCTATGTCCAGTGACCTGTGGCAACAAATTCTAAAAGTCCTGGCATTCTTTCTTCAATAACGTCATCCACACACAGTTGCCCAGGCCTTTTGTTGAGACCACATTATAATATCCTTCCTCATTATGACTGCCTATCCCCAAAGCTGCCTAATAAGCCTCTTGCACACTAACCTCCACTTTAGATTTATGCCTCCTGGTGAACAACACCTGCCAGTTGGTACTAGAGATGCCTGCAGAAATTAGATACTAAGATGGGATTTTTGGAGCTGGGTCTCTTGAAGCCTAAGTGGCCATGAGGACTCATCACGGGAGCCAGGAAGAACAGAGGACACCTGTCATCAAAGAATGATTAGATGAGTTTGTGGCAACAAGGGGTGAAATACTAGCAGAAAGGAGTCTATACCTTGGTACAATGGCTGATGTCAGAAATATGGGAGTAGCTGCAATATGGTGTCTGTAGGTAACTGTTGCTAAGTTTCAGTGCTGTTTTGGAGACAGTTATCAGAATGCTGCCATAGTGAATTGTCCCTTAACTGTAATTAATGCTGAGTCATTCGTTGTCAATCAAATGTAAAGTATCCAGAAGGTCTTGGTAGTAACTATGAGGCCTTAATTTCATAGAAGCTAAGCACAAAGAAGGTTAGGGAGCAGGCCCAGATCATTAAGTTTAGAGAAACCTAGAAATGTTTGCTCTGGTGAGGACCTGGTTAGGGAAGAGAAGAAGGAAAGTGTATTAAAGCCTTACACATGGAGTTTTCCCCAGACCTCTGAGCCTTGACATTAGGATACATCTCCCCTGATCCTCATGATTTGAAAATTATATACACTTCTCCCTTGCAGGACACCACCTGTCCTCAGGGATTTGCTCTCAGTTTCTGACCAATAAGCCTAAAAATAATGAGTTGTGTTCAAAATAAACTGGGCAAAGAAGCACTGGACCTGTTTTTGAAAAAAAGCTAGTTATTCAGAAATGTAAAAATCAACATGTATCAGAGTGCAGAACCCAGTGTACATCTACAGGAAGCTGCACTGTGACGATGCTGGATCCATGAGACCTTTGCACTTAGAGAAGCTGCGTTGATAAAATCAGGAAGAGCATCAAGAGTCCACAGCTTAGCATCCTGGCAAAGGACCTGAGAAAGACGCGATGTTATGTATACTTTTCCTGGTACTCGGAAAACTACTTGACAAATGCTACCTAGGGGAAGAAGGATTTGGTTCATAGTCTCAAGGAAGGGACGACATGAAGGTGTTTGTGCCAGACGCTGAGCGTGAGGCTCTGAGCTCATATCTCTTAGAGAGAAACAGAGCCAGCAGGTCAGAAGAGGAAAGGGTTTATAGCCACACTTCTGTGACAGCCATCTTTGACCTTGTCCCAAAGATCCCAAAACTTCCTAGAGCAGCACCATGAACTGGGGATTAATTGCTCAAACACAGAATCATGTAGTGTACACTCCATATCAGACCATTGCAGAAGGAAAGAGCACCATCTTACACCAAAGTGGAGAGAACAGACAGGCCTGCCACAAACACCAGTTACAAACTGCCAAGCTGTAAGAAGAGGAGGGAGAAATGCTTACAGAAACTAAGGCACTAGGTAGATATTTAAGACTGGTGTGAGAGATTCACACCATGTCTGGGGTTCCAACCAAGGACTGGTACATACACAGCTTACAAGTGGGACATATTGCAATATCCACTATAGGCTTTTCCCCTAAATGCACTACCTCGAATGTCAGTTACAAAAGGTTGGTCATCTGCAATCTGTAAATCACAAACACAACATGCCATGTATCAACTGCAGATAGCGTCTGGGTTAGGAGTAGAAACCTGGGTCCACTTCTCCTCTCAGTGAATAGTAGTAGTTTTAATACTACTACTACTACTAATAATAATAATAATAAACTGGAGAGGAAAGATCAGCATGCTGTAATAAGACTTCAGCATATCCAGTTATGGATTACCAACTCATACCTTGTTTAGAAACCATGCCTCATTGTAGTAGCCCCGACTAGTCTTAAATTCATGGTCCTCCTGCCTCAGTTTCCCAAATGTGGGATAACAGATATGTACCTATGGCTCCCAAACACTATTTATGATTTCATCTATATAATTAAAAAAAAAAGACAAACTGATCTATATGATAAAATAAAAAGGCTAAGCAACATGTACCATGTAGACTTCTTGGAGGAGGGGTAGTTGCTGAGAAGCTCAGGTTCCTGGTCTGGGTAGATAGACAGGTGTGTTTGCTTGGAAGAAATCACTTTTGGTTGTGAACATTTCTGGAGGCTATATTCTAACTAAAGTGTTAAAAGTAAAGTTAGGCAGCCAGCAGAATCTAGGAATTATCAGCACCCACTTAAGTAGGGAAACCAGCAGTTTTACTCAGCCTGGGGCCTTTGTGTGAGGGTGGCTTTGGGCATGGTCTTTTGTGCATTCAATCAGTTGTCCCCTTGGTCATGTGCACAGGTGTTCTCTAAGCTGCTGGCCTTTTGTCCTTGGAGCTCTAATTGCACTTTGAATTTGTTTACTTGTTCTAAGTAAGGCTGACTTGAGGTAGAGATATTGCCTCTGGCTTGTTTCTACGCCTTCTGCACCTATGTCAGTAGGCGTACCTACACACAGTAGGAACTTAGAAATTTCTGCTAAAAGATTCAGTGCAGGAGAAGACGGTTAAAAGACAAAGTGCTTTAAGCAGGAGTTAAACTCACTCCACGGTCGTATTTGTTCAGTGGTATTTACATTTTATAGCCATGCACATCTGTTCTTAAACTCGTGCAGGAGCTGTAACTTCACTCCTGCAAATATGAAGCTCTTGATCTCATAATTCCCGTGTTCTGCATCAAAAACAACAGGTTTTAAACAGTCCTTTTCATAATGGTAATTTCTTTGGGATGCAATCACACATTAAAGTAGAAAAAAGTGAATGCAGTAAGGTGTCAAAGGGGGGGAGGGGTTATAAAGACCATAAAACTTTGGAGGAGGAAACAGAGTAGGGCTGAGGCAGCCAGGAAACTCCACAAAAGATTAATAGAACATGAGGAGGAAGCAGGAACTACCAAAAGTTCCATGACTGATCCCTGTGGCTGCATTCAGCATGAACTACCAGGGTAGAGGTCAGTGGTAGAAACCCAGAGGAGGAGAAACAAATGGCCTTCAAGAGCTCCATATGCATGGGTGGGGACCAGTGGCTTTCCACTTATTCTGTCCCTAGAACCATACTCTGTAATGTTCTTTATAAATAAGCTTTGTTTTTTCCGTCCCTGATGGGCTGACCATGGGACCTTCTGTGGTAATGATTATATTTTCAGAGGTACGGCATATGTATGTGTAGGTGTGCTGTATTTGTGTGCTGTATTACATGTAGTATCATAGGGATATTTTCTTCACTTCTTTAAATCAATACATTTGTTCCTTTTAGAAGCTGCGGGATAAATCTTCCCACCCACAAGTGATTGTCAGAACTGTGTAAAAAGGCACAACATGGTAGATGGAGACAGTAATCAGTCCTGAGACACCAGGTAAGATAGCCTGTCCATTGGATACTCCTAAAGACAGTGATTGGGTTGTTCTGAGTCAAGGATGTAGTCAGTATTAATCCCAAAACAACCAAAAGAAGGAAATGAGATAAAAGCAGGAGAGACGAGTGAAAGGTCATTAGGTAGACACACATACACACACACACGCAACACACAAACACATACCCACACACAAACATAAAATCAAATACAAACACACACACACTTACACATATGTACAAACACAGAGTCACATACATACACACATGTATATACACAAACATATAGACACGGTAGCACAGAAATGTACACAAACATACAAACACAAACATGTACACAGACAGACACACACATACATACACATAAATGAATACACGTATAGATATAGACACTAACACACACACACACATAGAAATACAAATATGTATACAGATATGCATGTATTCGTGCACATAGACACAGACACAGATGCACAGTCATGCACATGCACAGATAGGCAACACACACACACTCACAAAAGGGTGCATGCCAATTTTGCTGACAGGGTTCGTAAAGAGAGTGAAAACAGTGGTTATCATTGAAAAGTGGGCTATGGCACAAAGCTGTGAACTAATTGTCTCTTGAGATAAGGCAGACCTGGCAGCACTGCCCTCATTTTCGCATGGCACAAAATGGATCTGGTCCTTGGGCTTGCCACAGTCTGACTTAGCCCTTGCCATGCAATTGTTCTTCCCCGATGGTCCCTGTGAGGATTTCAACTTGATCCTTATTTAATGAGAGGTTGGGGTCAAAGAGCAGCTGAGGGGATGTGTAACATATGATACCAAGTAGCCAAAAGCTATGCTTTGTATTGTAGGTCCTCCAGGGAAGATTTATTATGCAATAGCATGTCAAAATGTGAAGAAAGTCCACACTGGACCCATGCATCTGCGAAGTAATTAAGACATACACTTAAAGAATAAGTGGCAGCCTTCTGAGTGGCTGTAGGGATCGAAGTATAATAACAAACGAGTTCTGTAGGGCAGAAGTGGCTTACTAACATGGAAAAGGTAAGAGAGTGAAGTAGAGGGACATACCTAAACACTAATGTGTAATATAGAAACTGTCATGCTGCGGGAGTGGGGGGTATAGGTCTCCTGGAAATGTTCTTAGAGTGGCCTTCAATATCTAGGGATAGGTAGCAGGAGTTACTAAAATAGTCATCCATGTTGATAATGACCCCAAGCCACGTCCAAGGTATTCTTAACTTTCTGTAGATCCACTCTTAATGAATTGAAGCATTTCTCCAGACTGTGGGGCAGTAAGGAAGACAAGAGATTTTTAAAAACCAGGAAAATTAGCAGACAAAAATTGTGTTGTCAATCAAAGCATCTTAGAAGCCCAGCAGAGATGTGTCAGTCCCTGGGAATAGATGGAGCTTCCCAATCAATATGCAGGCTAGATAGATTCATCTCTTCAGTGGGCCTAGGCTTCTTGTATGCTAAAGTTTTGTATCATAATTATAAGAGCTCATGCAAACATTGTTGAAGTATGTCTTTGTGAAAAGGAGAGCCCTCCTCCCACTGGTGAAAAGGAACAGAAATGAAATTGGTGAGTAGGAAGAATGATGTCATAGAGAGGAACTTCCTTTTCTGAGCGTGCAATCTGCCAGTCTCGCCTTCATAATGTGTGTTATAAGCTTGTGTAATGACATCCTGGTTATTGAAGTTCAGATACAAGAATACCTGAGGGGGTGATGTGAAGGCAAACTGGCCCAGCGATGAACTTAGCATCCTGACTATTCATATATGCATCAGTCCTTGTCTTGTCACCCAACAGAATAGACTTCAGTTTCTTTCCAAGCTTGCTTTCCTTGGACTCAGTCCTGAAATGGGAAAAGTGGACTGGCTGACTACCAGGTACTTGAAGTATGGGGATTATTGAAAGATGAATGACTCCCACCACCCTCTTCAGAAACAAATGTACTAAAACAGTGAATGCAGATGGATGCCCCAGGACAGAGTTTTGGTGATATCATAGGGGTCAGATAGCAGGCTTCTCTAGAAACACCAGGAAAGCATCAAATGGAACCTTGAGGAGACAGCACTGGGTCCCTCCTTTTCTCAACTTCCATTGCCTGTTTCTTCTCCTCCTTTGGACCTCCTGGGCAATACCCACCCACTCTTCTTGTGTTATTATCTTAGGCCTTCTTTGTCTACCCAAATCTTCTTGAAGTTTCTACTCTTTGAGTTGACATTCAGAGAACTCTGACTTCCCCCAAGTCATTCCTAATCCTTTGGCACCTCAATTTGGTCAATCAGAATATTCACCCAGAGTAACTGGGAAATGGAGAGCACACTGGTCCCTAGCCAAGGATCAGCAAGTTTCCTGGACCCCTGAGAAACTTCTGCCAGACTGTGCTCCTGTCTGTTGCCTGATACTGAGTGTCAAGACACAACTTTACACAATAGGGACATACCAGTAGGAGATGAAGACATCCTGCAAGTGTCCAAGGTCATGCAGGGAGCCATATTCAAGATGAGAGTCACAGGTAAGCTTTCTGGTTATACAAACACTAAACCACTTTTGCTCCTTCAAGTATTGTGCCTTGCCCTCTGTCACAGCTCGCATCTTGGTGGAATTGATGCTTCTTTTTCGAGAAATATCAGTAAGTTCTTGTTGTGGGCAGTCATTGCACTGAAGATAGATGTTAAGGGATCCTTCCAAGGGAAGGTCCTAGATGATGCACCCCCACATTCAATCATAGTAGGGTGTGGGCTCCACTTTGGGAAAGGACTGTGAAGTCTAAATGGAATCATTTCCATCAACTCTGGCAAGTAAGTTCAAGCCAAGGTTTTAATCTGTTCTTGCATGGAAATACCTGGTAGTAACTATCATGAAAGGCAGCTGATAGCACAGCTGCACACAAAGGCCTGTGCCACCTGACATGACCAAATAATACTGCAGTGAGACACTACTACAGACACCACCTACTCGACATCAGACGGTCACCACTACTGTTAGAATCATGTAGCCAAAGATAATTGTATCAAACTACCTGATGCAATGCATCTCATTGCCTTTAAAACTGTCCCTTGTCTCAGCCTCTTTGAATACACCTAATGCCATATATAAACATATGTTTAGTCTCATTGCCATGCTCTGCCAACACCAAATAAATATCATTATCCTTTGGGGATTCTTATTTTGATTTTTCTTTTAGGTTGACAGTTTTAGTTTTGTATTTCTTCCATCTTCCTGGGAACAGTACAGACAGCCAACTGGAGGGATGTCCAAGAGGGGTCCTCCTGAACACAGGCAGCCTTTCATGGAGGACACTGAGAGCATTGTAAGTGCGCCCCCAAACAGGTTGCCTTGATTTAGTTCCTTTGCTGAGAACCAACTGAAGCTTGCTCTCCCCTCATGGTCTAGTGTCTCAGAGGGTGACCCACAGAAGAACAGTTTTCAGCCTCTGACATTGACCAAATTGAATAGAAAGCAATACTTTGTGAGACTTTGTGGGCTATCAAGAGATTGTAGGTAATAGGTATTGTGGAAATTATAAGTGCTAGTCATTGTATATATGTTTATGTATATATATATCATACATTATATGAATAATATAAGTGAATATATAATGAATAATATAAGTGAAATATAGTATATTCACTTTATTTGTGCCATGTCTGTAAGAGGTTATTCTTGGTATTTTGTTCACTTCATGCATGTAAAAATCAAGGTAAAAGGATTTAAAGTTTCCTCATAGTCACAGCCATAGGGTTCCAGAGGTGGGGTTCTAACTCTAGAATCTAGGTACTAAGGCCAGCAGGATGCTGCATCCCAGCCTTCACAGGGGTGTGTGCTCAATACAGGACAGTCTTCTCCATTTGGTAGACAGTGAACAGGTTTGCAGAACACAGGACAGTAGATGGTTGCTGTTGACAGGTGGCTTTCTCACACGTAAGAGCATGTAGTTACCCTTTTCCTCCTGGATGGAATGCTTGCTCCATTGGACTTGGGCTTGGCAGTATCAGCATGTATTGATTTAGGGCTGTCCCAGGGGTCAAAGAGCCCAATAACTCAGAAATCAAACTTTCTGGCCATATTGCCAACTTCAAGCACAGCACCCCGTCACCGAATCCTCAAAAGGTGCTTTGCTGATAGAAGGAAATGTTTAGCGGCAGTTCCTCTTTTAACTGACTATGAAAGCAGCACTTGATTCCCTGGGCGTTTGCATGTCTAACTAGAGCTCCAAATCACAACCTAATTAGCACCATTGAGTCCAAAATGGACGCTTTCCTCTCTCAGGGAACAGAGAGCCAGCGGAGAGGCTTCCTGTCCAAGGTCCCCCATTTGCTCTACACTGATCTCAGTTTGTTCAACTTCTGTCTCCTGGTTCCAAACAGGCCCCCCAGGAACAAAGAGAATATAATCTCACTTCTAGACACACCTCACATTCTGCTCCTTTTTCCTACTTCTCAGTAAAGCTGAAAAAAAACTCTAAAGCGTTTCAATGTGGCTGCTCTCTCCTGTGGTTGGAGACCAGCCCTGAAATTTCAAAGACACCTCCTTTGTTCAAGATTTAAGGAAACAATCACCACATAGCAAATATTGATATGACTTTTAATGGCCATTTACCTGATTAATATCCTTTCATGCTACGAGGCAGCATGAGACCCAGAGCTTAAATGAAAGCCAGCTACAAAGCGTGGACCAGGTGTGTTACTAAGAAACAATCTTTTGTGTGATTTAATTAGTCAAAGCTTTGGCTGGAGCAATTATAGGCAACCTTAGCAAAGTGGCAGCAGTGTGGAGCCCTTTTCTATAAATTGGTTTTTTAAAAAGAAAGACATCATGGTTTAATAATTGCACATCTTGAGTGAAATGAGGAGCCCACTTTTAATTGGGAGCACGGAGGGAAGAAAGGAGCATGCTAATCACAACGCTTAGATCTTCCAGGTCCTCTTCATTTTTTCTTGGGGGAAAATATAAACAACTTCCAGTTAATTCTGGGACTTGACAGTGATTGTTCCTGTTCTGTTTCCTGTTCCCTTGAACTCCTCACTTCCTAACAGTTTTGGAAGCTGGCCTTCCCATTGGTGTGGCAACTCTGGAGAAAATTGGGATAATTCACTTGGTCAGGCTGAATGCCAAACATAAAAGTTCCTTTATTGCCTCGTGACATATGAAAGGATTGGCATTGGGATGCTTTGATGGGGCTTTTCTTTTCTTTTCTTTTCTTTCTTTTTCTTTTTTTTTTTTAATCCTCATGGTTTAATGCTGTGTCAATCTGCCACCAAAAGATTGACTGGCATAACGCTTATTACTTAAGCTAAAGATAGATTTCTTGTGTGATGCTGGGGCTTTTCAGTAGAAAGGGTCTTATCAGGAAATTCTGCCTAACCCAGGTAGGATCTGACTTCTATATTTCAGTGCTCTATACGTCTACTTAAATTCAAAGACAAGCACTCACCATAGATGGAAATAAAGACTCCAGAACCAAATGGGAAACTTCTTCTCTACCAGGTTCCCTTGATGCCAGTTTGTTGTGTTGTTGTTGTTGCTGTTGTTTTATTTTGTTTTCCTAGTGTAGGCAGACTGAATATGTACATACTCACATTTCCTTAAACTATGAAGAACTGGACATCATATGTCCTCAGAGCATCTGTTATCTGGGGTCACTGGGTAGGCTAGGTAGGATCACTTTGTCTCCTTTTGCGCTCTACAGATATCTTAATGTATAAGATGATGCTATTTAGAGTTCAGGAGCTCCACCTGGCACTGAAGTTTGGGAATCTTGAGCCAATGATGAAATAAAGAGATAAGATATTGGTGGTAGTCCTCAGTTCCACCTGAGGTAGTGTTGCCAAAGAATGATTGTCACACAGCCACACCATCAGCCATGTCGCTATTTGCGTGCTACAGTGGTCTAGATGAATGATTTCCCTATCTTTCCCACAAACCGTAAACTGTTTACTTTCTAGTTCTTCAGGACTGGTCCTTATGTGTCGCCAGAGATGATTCTGATCAACAGTCTTTGCTGATGTAGCCTGACCCTAAAGGCATCCACTTCAGTGTCTCTCAGTGCCTGTCTTAGGTAGGATTCCTATTGCTGTGATGACGCACCATGACCAAAGGTAGCTTAGGGAGGAAAAGCTTTCGATTACTCACAGTTCCATACAGCAGTTTATCATCCAAAGCAATGAGGGTGGGCACTTAAGCAGGGCAGGAAGAAAAGGACTCATGCAGAGGCTTACTGGCATGTCTTCCATGCCTTGCTTAGTCAGCTTTCTTATAGAACTAGGGCCATCAGCCCAGTGCTGACCCTACCCACAATGGGCTGACCACTCACTCCCCATCAATCACTAATTAAGAAAATGGCCTATGGGCTCCCTTATAGCCTGATCTTATGGAGGCATTTTCTTAACTGAGTTTTCCTCCTTTGAGATAACATTAGCTTGTGTAAAGTTGACCTAAGACCATCCAGGACAGTGCCCAAGTGCCTCAGACTGAGGACTTGAATCAGAGGACATGAGCCTATCTCAGCACAATGAGGGGGGTCTTTCCAAGGCTGAAGCTAGAATTCCAGATGCAGTTTGAGTCCATCTGGAAAGATCATGATTGGCTCCCTCAGTTTTAAATTATGGATTGTGAAATGGATTCATGGATACATCTCTGCACTGCAAAGCCATATGCTCTGAGCTCTTTCTGTAGCGAAAATACATATGCTTTGCACATATAATTTTTTCTTATGTGTAACTCTTTAATTTCAAAAGAAACATGTGAATTTGTTTTTCTAAAATCTTTTGAACGGTAAAGACAAAGCCGATGATGACATGGGATTATCCTCAAATACCCAACAACAGCGGGCCCATGTACTGGGCAAGCAGATGGATACCAGCTCCCAATAGTAAGTGACTGCGAATGGGCTGTTCAAGTGCAGTGTGCACTTCACAAGTGGCCCCTTCTACCATACACTCCTGACCCCCATTCTTTTTTGTTTCCTTTCTCTTTGTTCTTGGTTTGACACATCACTCTTCAGAGAGGGTTAGATACTTTCACGTATTTCACTCCTAGTGGATTTCGAGTACTCAGAGGTCAGTGTTTTAATAAACACTATTGTTATACAATAAATTATTTAGGAACTCATTTTTAAAGTAGATTCTTTGGTACCAATAGATAAGGCTATCCCTTTCCTTTTAGTTATTATGCGGTACAAGAAAGATAGGTGCTTTTAGGAACCCCAAGTGCCTTCTTTTAAAATGAATGCAGATGCTAATAATAAAACATTTATTTATTTAAAATGTCATTATGTTAACTATCTTAACATGGGAAAGCAAAAAATCGTAATCATTATTTTCATGGTCATTTAGACATGTTCTTTGTTAAAACAGAGTGGCAGGAAATGAGCAGGCATTGTGGATATTCACATACTAGCCTGCTTGGACATAAGAGTCTTTGGAAGATTCCAAAATAGCAAACTTAGAAAGAGAGAAAACTATTGCTTTTTTGGCATAAATTTGGGGATAAAAATTAGGGAGAGGTTCCTTGGTAGATGGGGGGATTGAATTGTGTGATTCTCCATTTGTTTAAACGAGGAAAGCAAAATACACCAGGGACAAAAGCAGAGGGAAGAGTCTTGGAGTTGATGTGGTGATTGTCTGGTCAGATCTGTGACCCCTGACAATTGTTCTGAAATCAGACTAACTCTCCAAGCATTTATATCGATATCAACAACCCCTGGGGAGGGAAAGGGCTTTCCTGAAATAAACTGCAGATTGAATCTTTTCTGGAAAAAAAAAACCCAACTAAACATAGAATATAGATCCATCAAATTAAGATCACTTTATTGAAACTTAAACAAGCAATTCCCTGAGGACCCAGTTCAGCCAACAGCAGCTGCTGCTCCTTGTGTTTCTCCCCTTCCCTGCCCAGGTCTGACCTTTAGGTCCCAGGGGTCACCCATTCAGATGTACCTCCTCTGACCCATCCAGCCTATGAGTGGCAGGCAATGGAGGAGCAGCTGTTTTGGGGGCAGTAGACCCAAATGCCAAGGCCAGGACTCCAGGATCACTCTGAGCCCCATCCAAACAGCAGGGCTGATTAGGGGCCTTTGTCTCCCATTTCACCACTGTGGTCTGTATAGACTTCAGGAACTCTATTAGCTAGTTTGGAAGAAGGGTTTTGTATGTACTTTTTATCAAGGAGAATTTCTCCAGACTAGCAACTAGAGTCTTTTTGTTGTTGTTGTTGTTATTGTTGTTGTTATCATGTATACTAGCTAACATTTATTGACCATTTATTATGTGTCAGGCAGTTCATTGAGTGAACTGTCGAATTACCATTGGGACATATAATGATATTATACCCATTTTGCTAACAAAGAATCTCAAAGTGGTTTTTTAAAAAAAAAAAATCAATCATGTAGCTAGTCATACTTTTCTCTGTATCTCAAAGGCTCACTCTCACATTTACTTGGAAGAGTAGATACTCAGACATCTGTGACAACACAGGGCAAGATGCCTGGATAATCTCACACCAGGAGTTGCCAGATGTAATGACTGTCCAGTGATGTAATTGTTTAGAGCATGAAAACAACCCATCAGGACCAAATGATGCACTCAGGCATGTTGAGGGTCTTCAAAAGTCTGAAAGTTGGAATGTGACAAGCTGGGTATACAATTGTGGTCCCACAGAGAGACAGCTAAATTACAAAGCTCCCACCACCCAATGGTGTCATAGTAGTAGGAACTTTGTAGCACAGTGCAACACCTTACTCAGTTGACTATGGGGCTGGTTCTGTAGACTAATCTCTTCTCTGCCTGTCATATATAAGTAGAACACATCTGGTTGTGTAGAATATGAAGTGCTTCATAATGTTCATAATTGACTCGGCTACTGGCTTAAATACTTATCATCACTTTAGCGTATCTTCCTGCTCATTAACAGAAAGGCAAAACAGCGTGTTGTGTCATACAGCCATTGCTTCATACTTAACATGGTTATTGGGCCTCCTGGACACACTAGGAGACCACACCAAGTAACTGCACTGTATTGATTAGGTTTGTATAAGGTACCTTTGATGATGTCAGCACAACAAAATTGAACAATTACTAGTTCTCAGATAAAAATATCGCAATCACTAAGCAACACATATAATACCTATTGAGCACTGTAGTACATTCTACTTCACAGGATCCAATTATCACATAGACTTGTAATCAGCCATCCTGTGGAAGAGAGCTGTTATTTCTCTGTTCTTATAGATGAGGAACCAGGGGCCTAGAGAGATTCAGATTCCCTCAGAGTCTCTGACATATGACAATTTCAGAGATGGGAGTCAGATTTTAATGTTTTCTTATATAATATGTTCTGCTGTATGAATCATATATCATCCTATCATGTCCTACCTTACTGATCCATCAGCAGTGATGTTCATCACCATTGCTTCAAATATCTGATATGTTCTCTGCTGTTTTCCCCTTCTCATAGCCTATAATTTGTAAGTTACTAAATCTACCTCATGCTCACAGGGAGCAGACTACACTGTATCTACACATCAAATCTGGTCCCCTTCAGTGTAGAAGATTCCCCCCTTTCTCCGTGTATTTACCTATTCAAGAATTTACTTACATCTGCATGGACTCATGTGTATGAGTCATACACTCTGTGGTACAGGAGAATCTATCTGACTTTGGAAGTGGCTCAGACATGGATTTGGGAGTCCTTCAGGATTGGTTCTTTTATTGTGTGGACATGGTTTCTACCATATTGTGCTTTGGACACTTCCTTAACTTCTGAGAATTCATGGTGGTCAACCACATCTTGTAATTTCTGTGCCTCATCTCTAAGATCATTTGTTTCTCTAGGAGCCCTTTCAATAAATAATAGTATCTAGCAACCAAGGTCTGGCATCTGGGTGTGCTCATTGTTATCTGGATTGCCTCAGCTTGTATCTTCTCTGAGTAGGCTGAGCTAGAAGAATATATATATATATATATATATATGTGTGTGTGTGTGTGTGTGTGTGTGTGTGTGTGTGTGTGTATGTATACCTATGTATGTACATATATTGTATGTGATCATATATAATATAGCAATGTATATGCTACTATAAGTCTATCCTAATCATTGTATAGGCACATGTGTGCAATTATTTCTACCTCTATCTAATTTGGGAGTTTAATCTGTTACCTCTGGTGCTAATTCAGCGCCATAGCTTTGTTCCCTTATTTATTTGCAAACATTATTTTTTCAGAGACTGAAAAAAATCTGCCTCCCATGATCCACACTTTTATTCTTCTTGTTTCACTTTAATCTGCACGTCGGCGCAGATTTGTAAGTCTAAGTGCACAAGAGCAATGCATTACCATGTGAGTGCAATGATTATACACAATGCTTTTTTTCTTTAGCATAAAGCTTGCTGTCAAAATACCATTCTCTCTGGTTCCTCAGCTCAACCCTATGCTCTCCTTAGGAATAAAGAAGCTATGCTGAGAAGGCACACCAAGGTTGGCATTGGTGCTGAGAGGGCACACCAAGGTTGGCATTGGTGCTGAGAAGGCACACCAAGGTTGGCATTGGTGCTGAGAAGGCACACCAAGGTTGGTATTGCTGCTGCCTCTGAGGCTTTCCGTTCTTTTCTCTAGGCAGCATGGGAGGTTTGAGTTTCCCTGCTCTCATTTAAGTCAGATAAGAACATGTTTCCTGCTTTGCCTATGCCATGGAATAGATGATGGCTAGTGCTGTTTCTAGGAAGGAGCCAATCGCTTGTTACTAGAGTCTCTGGGCCCCTCTTCTCATCTTACTGATTATGGAATGGTCCTCTACTGTGAAATTACAGTATTTTTCAAATGGAAGATAGCAACCCAAGAGGACATTTAAGAGACTCATAATGAACCTTAGATGGAATTATACATTTGTTGTTTTAAATACCTAAAATTTTAGAGTTATTAAGGCAGAATCATTATGGTTTTGTCCAATATATAAATAGACACAAGTAAGGACAATAAAACATGAGAAATAACTCTAATGGGCTTTGTGAGGGAAATTAGGAATATAGAGATACACTCTGAATTATGGTTTTAAAGCTATCTCTGCTCAGTAGTTCTTTTGGAGATCCAATGAGCATAGCTGTTCTCATCAAGTACAAGAACAGTGATAGGTGCTTTGTTCTTGCCAAGTACAAGGAGTACTGTGATAGATAGGTGCTTTCTTCATCTCTGTGACAAATTACCAGGCAGAAGCAATGAGGGGGGGTGGATTTATTTTTGGCTCATGGTTTGAGGAGATACCATCATGGTTAGGAAAGACCTAGCAGCCAGCACCTAGGCCTCTGATGATGGGACCTTGCGATGCTTGGTTACAGTCAGGGATAGAAAGATTGACCAGAAGTAGGGCCAGCCTAGAGCCCTCAAAGTCTACCTATTCACTCACTATACAAGCATTTAGATCCTATGTCTCAAAGGTTCCAGAACTCCCAGTAAGTGCTCCACATTCCATTTTGTCAGGTTTTATGAATTTTCAGAAATCTATCTAGGTCGTAGGTCTTGTCTCTAGCAGGTCTGTCACTCAGCCAGCAGCTGCCCTGGTTTGGTGTTGGGCTCTAAGTTGTATTGCTATCTTGTGCCCCTAGGATTCAGGTGGCTCAGGATGAAGGGACAAGGACAGCAGGGAGATGATTCTTGGGGAAGTTCCTGCTACTTCCAAACCTTAAAGGAAATGACAAGGAGATATAGAGCCAACTTTCAGATGGGTCATCTGAGCCGGGAGTGGAAAAATTCTTTAAGCTCAAGGCCATCCTGTTTTGTGTACCAATCTAAGTGTCTCTATAATGGCAGTGTTGGTACCACTGAAGTGCTATTCATTCTCTCTCTCTCTCTCTCTCTCTCTCTCTCTCTCTCTCTCCCTCTTATTTTTTCATCAAGGCAGGATGGACTCCTGAGCCTGATGAAGGTTAAACAAGGATTCCAAGATCCCCAGAGTAGCAAAAATTCAAAATCCTCAACACTCATCTGGTGATGGACACAGGGAATCAAGTAGTCTGAGGTGAACTAAGTGTCAAGTGTGTGGCCATCTCAAATGGGTACTGTGCACCGTCTTTAGCAACTGCCGCCATGAGGGATTGTGGGTAGTATCACATCCGTCCAGGTTTGCAAGAGGAAATGTCTGTATTGTAGGTTTTGGTGAACTATTCTGATTTCTCATAGACAGACCAAATCAGAGTTGTTGGCACCCTGAGCCACCAGATACAGTGAAGTTTCTGGAGAACAGGTCTTCCCAGAGGAAAGGATGTTTGGTGGTAATCCACACATGTGTATACAGAGGGCTGCTGAGACAGGATCAGTCCATACCCAAGGGTCCTCCATTTGCTAAAGTCCTCAGGGACATCTTATTTTCTATGTAGCCTCCAGTCTTTCTGGAAGCTAGTGAGAACCATTCACAAGACACATCTGGTTCATGAGAGCATGACCTCTTCCTTGCATATGAAGCCCATGTTCCGCAATGGGGTGAGGAAGCTGTTAAGGGTGGTTGTTTTGAGTTCTAGCTGTTGGATACTTCTAAGCAGATACTATGTACCTGTTCCTGTTTTGATAAACAACAGCATCATCCTCCTGCTTTTCAGGGGGCCATGAGTCCTTGATGCAGCAGTAAAAAACAGGTGCATGGTCCACAGATGTATATGTCCACACACATACATATACATATGTACACATAGAAACAAACATATACACATGTGCACGAATATATTCATATATGTGCATGTATACACTGGACAAATACATGTACACACACAGACACAGATACATATATGTACATATATACACAGCACACACACAGATGCACATACATGCACATACATGTACACACATATAAACACACATACACATGAAAACAGTTGAATGCTCACATGTTCACTTGTACATACATATACATGAACATTTAAGAACACATGTACACACAGGTGTATACACACATACATACATACATACACACACACACACATATATATATATATACACACACACAAACACGCACACACATATACATGTATACACATATATACATGTATGCAAACATGCACAAACACACACACACACATACACACACACACATACACACACTGTGATAGCTAATTTTATGTGTCAACTTGGTTAAGAGAAGTTCAGATAACTAGGAAAATATTACTGTTGTTTGAACATTTAGTAAAGAAGAGTTCTAAACACTTTGGTTTGCACCCTCCAATTTGTCAGATTCCGAAAGGACAAAAAAGCAAAGGAAGCCTGAATTCTCTTCTGATTTGGACATTGGGGCTTCTAGCCACAGACATTCAAAGTCTTGTGTTTCTGGACTTTGGCCCCTAGGGCCTCCATTGGCAGCCTTCCTATCCCAGTGCCATTCAACACTGGCTTGCAGGTGTTTGCTTAACACAGAGTCATAAGAACCTGATATATATATGTGAATATCAGCCCCAAAAGAAACTATTAACACACACACACACACACACACACACACACACACACACACACACACACAAAAGGCATTCCATAATCATTTGATAACTTTTTTCAAGAAGTCACAGCAATCTGAAAAGCCTATCCATCTCCTAATAGTAGATAAAAGTATCACTATAAGAAGAGACAGAACAAAGAGACACTGAGCATTCCACAACCAGAGCTGGAAACCTCAAGACTGCCTTCTCAGTGGACAGAGAAAACACAAGTCTGGTTATAGGATAGTCTCTCTTAGAACACCAGACCAAGTGACTGTGGACACCCACCCCACACACCAGGAACAAAAATAAGTCCTCCCTTCAGTTATTTCTGTCTCAGTTATGATTTGTCACAGCCATGAGCACAGCAACTAATAGAAGCATAAGAACAACAAATGTTGGGCTGCTGTCGTGGCTCAGTGGGGAAATGCAGGCTGACCATGCAAGCCTGAGGCCCTGAGTTAGATTCCCAGTATCACACAAAAGACTAGTGCTGGAGCACACATTTAATACTCAGCATTCCTATAGCAAGGTAAGAAATAGAAGAAGTGACTGGAAGCTTGAGAGCCAGCTAGCCAGAAGTACACAGTCTGGCAGAAACAAGAGAGACACAGCCTTAATAGACAAGGTAGAGCCAATTCCTTAAAGTTGTTCTTTGACCTCCATATGATAATCATGGGGCCTGTACTTACACACACACACACACACACACACACACACACACACACACCAACTACCACCACCACCAACAACAAAATCTCAAACCCCAAACAATACATTTCTAGAAATAAAATGAATGAAAATATCAAAACAATCCTATATTTAAATCTAAAAAAGTATTATGAAAAAAATGGAGACATAAAAAATGATTTACCTGCTCATGTAGGAAGACTCAACATTGTAAAGACAGTAAATTTTACAAAAATTAATTGATAAAGTTTGAATGTAATTCCAATCACAAATCATCATGCTTCATTGATAGGAATAGGTAAGCTGCTATTAAAATTTACACACAAATGTAAAAAAAAAAAAAAAATCCCAGATAGTCAAAATCACATTGGGAAAGAATCAATTTGGAAGATTTATTCCAATTTATTCCATCTTCTTTTAAAATTTACTATAATTCTGCAGTAGCCAAGACAGAGCAATAGTGACTAACAACGAGACAGACAAGTAGTTCAATCAAATAAGAAAGAAGGTTTCAGAAAAGACACACAGCACAGTCGATTGATTTTTGAAGCAAACACAAGTAATTTTAAAGGTGCTGGAACACCTTTTCAACACATGGCATTGACTAGCTACCTGCCAACACAGGTTGAAAACGAATCTTCAATGCAAGGCTCTTGCCATATGCAAAATTGTATTGCAAACAGATTACTGAGCTACACGCAAAAACTGAGCTGTGGAAGTTTCAAGTGGAGAGTGACTATTCGGCGACCTGGCTAGGTAGGAAAAGACATTTTTAGACCGAATGTGAAATGTAAACTTAAAAAAACAAAAAAGAATAAGCATGATGTCATCAAAACTGTAAAATCTCACTATGAATAGTTGCCATTGCAGAACTAGGAATGCTCAACTGCAGACTGATGACAGTGGCTTGCACAAGGAACTCCATCTGTAACAGTGTACTTGTCTACAGAATGTGTGAAGTCCAGGAAATGAAAAACACAGAGATAAATGACCCAATATATAACAGACAAAAGACTAGACGTTTCTTCTGAGGATGTATTAATGCCACTAAGCACATGAACACATGTTCAGCAAGTTTATATGAAAAACTTAAGAAACTACTGCATGCTCACTAAAAATCTAAACAATTGAAAATAACCAGTCTTGAAGGATGCAGAAACATTAAGCTGTTTGTGTAATTAATTGATAGGAAAAAATATAAAATTCTACAACTACCTTGGGAATCTGGCACTGTCTTACAGTGTTGAATGTATACCAGTCCCTATGATTCAACAATTTTACTTCTGCCTACTCATTCCAAAGTGTATGGGTCCATTTATGTGGTGTTACAGGATAGACAACATAGTGGGCAGGGCCACAAATCATACCACAAAGTATTTGCCTTTGATAGAAAGATGGACAAAACTGGATAGGGAGGAACAGAGGGGACTTTCTGAGAAGATATTTTCCTACACCTTCAATGATGATAAACACATACCTAAATGTGCTTCTAAATTAGTGGTTCTCAACTTTTCTAATGCTCTGACCCCTTAATACAGGGGTGACCCCCAACTGCACAATTATTTTTGTTGCTACTTTATAGCTGTAGTTTTGATACTGTTATGAAAGTAGTGTCAATATATACTTTTTTTTTTAGATAGTTGCCAACAGGATCATGGCCCACAGGTTGAGAACTGTTGCATTGAATGCTCACAGAAGAGCAGTGCACATGGTTATGTGCAGTGACAGCTGAGAAAGCAATGTAGCCTCACATCCAGGATGTGATGGACTCTGTACTCAGCTCCGGGATGCTAACATGGCTTCTTAGAGTTCAGAGATGAGAGGAAGAGAAAGGCATCAGCGGAGGAGAAAAACCTTCTCTCGAAAAATTGAAAACATATGGGAAAGTTAAAAGGTAAAAACCAAGGGCTCTGAAGTTAAGCATGCATACTGCTCTTGTGGAGAACCAGAGTTCATTCCCAGTACCCCCATGGGGTGGCTTAAAACAGCTTCTCACTGCTCTAGGAGAACTGATGCCCCCTATGGCCTCACTGGAGTACTTGAACTCATATGCGCGCGCACACACATGCACACGCACATGTACAAATAATTAAAAAGTTAGAACCAAAAGGAGAGTTAAAAAATAATAAATAATAATAAATAATTCAATTTTTCAAGAGAAGGTTTTTCTCCCCCACTGATGCCTTTCTCTTCCTCTCATCTCTGAACTCTACGAAGCCATGTTAGCATCCCAGAGCTGAGTACAGAGCCCATCACATCCTGGATAGCTATACATTGCTTTCTCAGATGTCACTGCACACAACCATGTGCACTGCCCTTCCGTGAACATTCAATGCAACATTCAATGTAAATACCTTGGGTACAATTCCCTAGACTTGGGCAATGTAAAACCTACTACCTGCTCCATTTGAGTTCATCTTGGTTCTTGCACATCTGGGCAGCTATGAAGCTCTATTTTCACCCTCGCTCCAGCCACCTCTGCTTGCTGGTTACCTTGGGTCCAGCTGTTCTAATATACCTGAATAATTAAAAGAGTCCTTTGAATTCCATACCTGATTGTGATCAGTTGCAGGCGTGTCTCACAGGGCAGAGATATGCTGCTATTGGCCTCATAAGGAAATCTCTAGAAATACTGTGCAAGTACCCTGGGTATAATGCCATTGGGGGGGGGGGCTTCCCAGGAGCAGAGGCTTCCACAGCCTAAAGGGTTTCTTCTGATGTTGTTCATACTCTAGGACCACATCTAAATGTAGGGAGAAACCTTTGACAAAACATGGCGCTACAGATTCAGGAGGAGCACCACCCCCAGAGATGAATATCCCCTTGCCAATGGATAATGTACTCCAGCCAACTCTCACTAGAGCATATTTCAGCAATTTTGGATATGGAATCATTTTGCCGTTTTGATTCAAAGTAGTTAGGCGAAATGGCTGGAGAAATAAAAGTAATTTAGGTTATAAATGAGAATGCTAACCACATGATAGGTTGCTATAAAGGAAGACCAACATTAACGTGCAGTAATATGCAACTTGAACTTAGGGAGGAATGAATTATGTTCGGCAATAATGAGGAGGCAGGAAAGTTACACGAATCCTTACTGTGGAGAAAGCAGTTTCCACGGCGAAGTTCTCATCCGGGCCCATGACCATGCATAATTTCCTTATGAGTCTCAGATATCATATGTTATATCTAGAGAGAGAAAGGGGTTAGTGTCCAGGGGAGAAAAAATTGCTATTAAACTCATTAATTTCAGAATTCTGGCTGTGGAACGATTGAGAGAGATAGTCATGTCTTGGCTCAAATGTGGTCCTGCGCTACAATTCTAAGTGTGAACTTGTGAAAATATTGAGTGCATATGTTAAAAGAAGCAAAATGTAGGGTGAAACCTTGTTTATTTAACCCCATTTTGTCAGTAATAAAGGGAGTGTATGAAGCTGTGAAGGGTCTTTTTAAAGACAGAACCCGGAAGAGAGAATAAAATGGAGTGATATGCTTCAAATACTGAATAGAGCCCATTTTACCTTCTCCTTTTAGTGGCTTCTATTACTTCAGAAGCACACATTTACATATCAGTTATAAATCAGGGGCTGATCCTTACAGCATTTTTATTAGGTGATGGCTTGAACGTGCTACATTGGCTTGAATGACTGCGCTTCTGAAAGGGGCCCACACAGCTGTGCTTCCTCTGATGTAAATTCCCTAAGCCAGGATGAACAGTTTTCTTTGCCAAGCAGTCCTACTGTTGAAGCTTTGGTGGCTGGAGGAGATTCCAACCTCACATCATTGACTGGGACAAGATTGGGGGGTGGGGTGAGGATGGGGATGTTCATGGCCACAGGAAGCCAGAAGGTCCAAGGGAGGGGGAGAAGGAAGAGCACTGGGGTTAGGAACAAGAATATATGCTCCATTCAACTAGTGACCCCAGAGGAAAGTGACTTCACTGGCAGAGCAGTGTCATCATGGTCCTTCAGCACATGAAAGCTCCCTCATCAGAAGAGACTCCATTTCTCCACCAATAAGTATAATGCCCTGGTGTTTGGCCTTTGCCTAATCATGCCTGCTCATCAGCCTTTACAGACATGGAGGGGTAAGGGAGAACTCTTTAGACACCCTCCTCTTATAAGCCATGGCTACCTAGCCTTACTCACTCTCCCAGTCTCTGTTCTAACTGGCTTCTTTGCCCTTTTCTATTTTGCTCACAATTACTTTGCTTTCATCGCTGATGTGTTTATTAGCATACATTGATATAATAATTTATTGGCATAATTAATTAACATAACATATTAATATAACAAGCCTGTATTTTAACAGTATAATAAATAATATTTAGCATACATTAATTACACACAAAATGGGGTTCATTTTGACATTTTCATGTGTGTACATAATGCCTGCTGGTCATATTCCCCTCCTCTTGTCTTTCTCTCCTTCCTGTTCATTTCTTCTTCCCAACCAGTTTCTTTCCACCCTTCTTCCTTGTGTTGTTGTCCCAGTGAGTCTCCTTAGGGTCACAAGACCAGGAGCACATTTCCAGTAGCCACACCACTGAAGAACATGTGACCACCGCCTTCAGCAACCACTGTCTATAGCTCCTCTGGAAATGGGGGGCCTATGAGCCCTCCTCTCCACATGCACTTTGCAATGACGGGGTGCTTGCTAATCATGAGCAGATCTTAAGCAGATAATCCCAACTTTTGTGAGTTTGAGAGTTTTGGCTATATCTTGCCAGGAAGACATCGTTCTATGACACTCCATCCCTTGTTCACGCCCTTACACTCTCTCTGCCCCCTCTTCCACTACATTCTCTGAGCCTTGGGGGAAGGGTAGGACACAGATGCTCCATGTATGGCTGAGGTTTTGACTGTCACCTATTCTCAGCACTTTGACGTGTCTCTGCAGTTACAGCTGCCCTCTGCAGAGAGAAGCTTCTTTCATCCAAGCTTGCTAAGTTTCCCTTCAACTGGGGAGAACTTCTGTCCAGTGGGGTTCCTCTGCTGTTCTCATCCTTGGCAGTCTTGCTCATTTGCACCCTTTGTCCATAGGAGCAGAGGAAATATCCTCCCAGCCAGGGCCTGGGTGGCTTCATAGACTCTGGCTCTGCTTGTCCTTTGTTCCCACTGGGCAAATACTCTCTCTAATTGTGAGTTTGAATGCCCAGCTTTGATACTGACTGCTGTTGGAGCCTTGGGTATGTCATTAACCTCTATGAGTCCCAGTATGCACTCACTGATAAGTGGAAATTAGCCCAGAAACTTAGAATACCCAAGATACAATTTGCAAAACACATGAAACTCAAGAAGAAGGAAGACCAAAGCGTGGATACTTCGTTCCTCCTTAGAATGGGGAACAAAATACCCAGGGAGGGAGTTACAGAGACAAAGTTTGGAGCTGAGATAGAAGGAAGGACCATCCAGAGACTGACCGACCCAGGGATCCACCCCATAAACAACCACCAAACCCAGTCACTAGGCAGATGTCAACAAGAGCCTGCTGACAGGAGCCTGATGTAGCAATCTCCTGAGAGGCTCTGCCAGTGCCCAGCAAATACAGAAGTGGATGCTCACAGTCATTCATTGGATGGAGCCAAGGTCCCCAATGAAGGAGCTAGAGAAATAGCCAGGGAGATGAAGGGGACTGAAGCCCCATAGGAGGAACATCAATATGAACTAACCAGTACCCCCAGAGCTCCTTGGAAATACCACCAATCAAAGAAAACACATGGTGGAACTTGTGGTTACACATGTGGTATTATATAGCTATATATGTAGCAGAGGATGGCCTAGTTGGTCATCAGTGGGAGGAGAGGCCCTTGGTCCTGTGAAGGTTCTATGCCCCAGTATAGGGGAATACCAGGACCAGGAATGGGAGTGGGTGGGTTGTGGAGCAGGAGGAGGGGGTGTGGGGGAGGGGATTTTCAGAGGGAAAACTAGGAAAGGGGATAACATTTGAAATGTAAATAAAGAAAATATCTAATAAAAAAATAAAATAAAATAAAGTAGCACAAAATAATGTCCCTGGGGTTGTAAAGATGACTGGTGACATTCACAAAGCGGTCAAACTATAACTGGAATGAGGCTCTTTTACATTTGTTTTTTTTTTTCCTTTCTGGTTTTTGTTGTTGTTTGTTTGTTTGTTTATGTGCTGAGACATAGCCTTACTATGGTGCCTAGACTAGCCTAAAACTTTTTAGGTAGCCTAGGTTAGTCTTAAACTAGTAATCCTCCAGCCTCAGTCTCCTAATTACTAGGATACCAGATGTGTACAACCATAACCTGCTCAAAAAAACAAAAAACAAAAACGAAAACAAAAACAAAAAAACAAAAGAAACAACCCTCCCAAAACAATAAAACCAAAACCGATAATAAAGTGCTATTATTTTGTTTATAAAGAGGTGGGATTTTATTACATACGCAACTTTACAACTTGCCATTTTACTGAAAATATATTTTGATCATTTTTATGCCATCCATTTAACATCAATAGATTAGCCTTTTAAAAGTTAGTTTAAATGGCTATATAATGCTCAATTGTGAAGCTTAACTTGAGAGAATGCCCATTAGAGGAATTGTTTTTTAGTGGTGTGTAAGAAACCATGAATGCTTCAAGACGCTTCTCCTCACCAAGGCTTCCATCTTTCTCCCAGTGCATGGTTTTGAAAATGGAACACATGGGTTAGCAGGTAAACACATATTAAAAACTCTTAAGTTGCTGCACCGACTTTCACTTTCAATTTCCATCAGTAAATGTAGAGACGTTTTTTACTTTGATTCTGTATTTGTTGTCTCAGGCACCCCGAGGAATTTGGATCTAGAATGTTTCATTGTGTCTCTCATGGCTGGTTCTTTTGCATGTGTGTTCATCTTTCTAATAGATACTATCTTTCTAATAGATACTATGCCAAACACAGATTTGACAACATACTCCTGAGGCTTCAGGAAAGTCGTCCCTGGACTAGCTAATGTCTTCAGGAAGGCTCTGCTAATTCATCTAATCCCAATATGTTGTTGCTAATAAAGAGGTCCACACATTTGTGTTCATGTTACAGTCTTGGGGGAGGGGAAGCAACATTTAAAAAAAATTATCAGAGCTTGAGTCCTGCCTCAGTGGGTCTGGGGAGGTATCCAGGTGCTGAAATCCCGTGAAGACTCTGCAGGAGCTTGTCATGCACAGTTGGCAGTAAGAAGGGATGAAAGGCCTTTAATTACAGGTGGGGAACTGTAAATGAGCCACATCTGTTCTCTTGCACCTGCTGGAGGTGTCATATGATTTCAAGGCCACCGTCTAGTCACACCCACCCCTTACACACAAGAAGAGAATTGCTTCCGAATGGGGGCAGTGTGTGGAAAGCTCAGGTAAAAGATGGAGTTAGCATCCACTTTCTCTTTCAAGCATGCTGTGGGGAGCATCCCAAGAGTAATCTGCAAAGCCATCAACCAGCTCTCTCTGTGATCAGACCTCTCTTCTCCCAGGACATTACATCTCTTTGTGGTGACTCTACATACTCTTGTGTTTCACGAGTTAAGGGGGATGGAGAAACCACTGGTTCTTACTGTATTTGTAAGACAACCTCAGCCTCATGTGTGTTGGGAATGTGACTTCTTGATGCAGTTCACCTAATTTGGACTTTTGCAAGCCTCGGGGAATCCCTAAGTAATAGTTCCACAGACATCATTTGATGGAGTTTCTGCACTAGTATCTTCCTGAATTCTCACAGGTTTATTTAAAAAGAAGTGTGTCTGGTTATGACTACAGCTACAAGGCTGAGGCAACACAGTTCAAATTCAAGTTCAAGTTCAAGCTCAAGCTCAAGGCCAAACTGGGCTATACAGAAAGACCTGCCTCATACAAACCAGCAAAAAACCAACCAACCAAACAAACAAACAAACAAAAAAAAAAACACACACACACACACAGAGAAAAGAATAAACTTAAGAAATAAAAATTTCAATCCTCCTACAAGAAGATTTCAGCCATACTCTGCAATTAAAAACGCAAAAACTGACAAAGACAGATGGCTGCCCTTACCAGACTAATGAGATATGGTCACAACTTTTGGCAGAAGTTGAAGCTGGTCAGGCCATTTTGAAGAGATATTTAGCAATATTTCCTACAATTAAAACTGAATATCTCCTCTGACTTAAAAATTCCAGATCTTGGAATTCATAATGTGGGTAGTCTTATAAACAGGTTCCAATGCATATGTAAGAGGTTGCTCATTTAAGCGTGAGTGTAACACCAAACCATCTGTGATAGCCCACATATCCATCAATGGGATCCTCCTGAAAAGGCAGATCCACCTGGCTGTTAAAAGCAGTGCATTAGAGAGGGAAAGACAGTCTTGGAGGACTCCCACCATACATGACCAAGTAAAATGAATGAATGAATGAATGAATGAATAAGTAAATAAACTCAAGCAATGGGACATCCTCCATGATTCTACTTATCTAAACTAAAAATCAAAATTAAAAAATAAATTAATATATTTTACATCCTGACCAGCGTTCCCCCCTTCTCTTCTCTCAGTCCCTCTTCCTGCCTCCTCTTCTCCCCATCATGCCTCTTCCCTTTCTCTTCAGAAAAGGGTGTGGCCTCCCATGGATATCAACCAACCATGGCATATCAAGTTGCAATAAGACTAGGCACATCCTCTCCTGTGAAGGTAGCCCAGTAGGAGTAAAGGGTCCCAAAGGTAGGCAACAGAGTCAGAGACACCCTGCCCTTAGGGGTCCCACACAAAGACCAAGTTACACAATGGTAACACACGTGTGGAGGGCCTAGGTCAGTCCCGTGAAGGCTTCCTGGTTGGCTGTTCAGTCTCTGTGAGCCCTTATGGACTTAGGTTAGCTTATTCTGTGGGTTTTCTCGTGGTGGAGACCTCTTGATTTTATGCCTTTATTTACTCTCATATTTTCAGACCACATTTATGTATTGTTTATATAACAGGAGGTAAGATCCGATCATGGTGGTTCTGGTGTCTGCTAGGACACAGTTACTCAAAAATGATGGAACTGGAAGAAGGTGAGACACTGAGAAGGTTTGTAAGTCCTTTGAGTCTGTTTCTTCCCCTTTTGTTCTTTTTAAATTCTAAAATGGGCTTTACTGTGTAGCTTAGGCAAGTCTTGGACTTGGCTTCTTCCTGAGTGTTGGTATCACCGAAGAGTCCTACCAAGTGCTGCCGCCTCCTCCTCCTCCTCCTCCTCCTCCTCCTCCTCCTCTTCCTCCTACTCTTTTTCTTTTCCAAACAGGGTCTCACTATAAAGCAGCTGGCTTGCCTAGCTCTTGTTATGTGGTCCAAACTGTCCTTGGTCTCATAGACATCCTCTCATTCCTGTCTCCCAACCTGGATCTAAAGTGCTAACCATCACACCTAGATAAACACAGCTTTTGAAACTTTGTTTTTGTTCTTGCAGTCCTAGGGACAGAACCTGAGGCCTTGTGTACGCCAAACAGACACTGCACCTGTAGTTTCCCTCCCTCCCTCTCTGACAAAGGAGGAGACATTATTAGTACACTGACATCAGCTCGAAAACCCCCAGCACTTGACATTCTTCCCCTATCTGCAGGACCATGTGCAATCTGTCTCATACACGGGAATGCTCTGGGGTAGCTCTTTTATGGAAACAGTGGTGTCTCCTTACTTTGGGCCCCTTCGCCCATCCCTACCCCAGCACCATGAGTACTTTTGAGAACAGTTACTGGTAACCTAAGCCCAGTAGGATGTGTTTGCGTGTGTGTGTGTGTGTGTGTGTGTGTGTGTGTGTGTGTGTGCACCAATCTGCAAATCCTGAGGCAGGGAAGCTCAGTTATTAGCAGCTCCCAGGCAGATTCTCTCCACAGGAAGAACATCCTCTTGGGCCCACTTTAGGAAGCAGGCCTGTGCTCCATGGCTTCCTGCACCAGAGGAATATCTTTGGAATCCACCATAATGGTCACCAGTATCAGGACAGAATGTTTCAATCAGGGTGTGAGCAACCTCCATGGAGCTCCTAAAATATTTTTCAGTGTTAAGGAAAGGCCAATAGAAGTCTTCCTTGTCTAGGGATACAGCCCAGTGATAGAGAACTTGTTTTGCCTGCCCAAGGTTCTAGGTTAAATCTTCAGCATTGCCAAATGTAAGAAAGATAATAGTGTATGTGGCCTTGTAAACACCACCTTGCCTAGCCCTGAGTTGGGGCAGTATGCGGCAGACAGTTTCTTAAGATGTGTGGTTTACAAGAGGAAAGTAACAAGAGATGGAGACCAGTTGTCTATTCTAGGCATCCTTGACATCCTTTCATTCAACCCCGGTCCACAAGGTCTGCAGTCCAGGCAAAGTCTATGCCTTTTATTCTCTCTTTTGTCTAGTAAGAGCATAAGTTGGGTCTTACTACTGGGGCAGTGCCCTCAGCTGGCCAGCTGCCCGACCAGAGTTTTCAGAACCATCCAGAAAAAGTGATTCTAGCAGGTCTCTGTTTAAACCCAGACATCAGAAAACACTCAGGTTTATGCTTTTCCTGTGAGGGTTGGATCTGTCAACTGTTTCAAGTTGTTTTGTTTTGTTTTGTTTTGTTTTTCTGACTGTTGTTACTTCTGATCATCTTCTCCATCCCTTGTAAGCATTTTCTTGCATCTTTCCCCGAAAGCTGGGCATGTGTTAGTCTATGATTTCCAGAGTCGAGCTTATCAACACCATGGCCTTGCAGCTTTTCTTCACATCTTCTTTCCCTGGCTATCAATCGTCATGGATGCACAGTCCTCTTGGAGCCTTTCATGAAATTGCCTCTATTAATATGATAAGTGAATACTGGCAAGTGTAGTTCAATTAACATTCCGTAATCAAGAACATACTGTAAAGTGTCAGCTGTTGCTCCCTCCCCATAAGGATCAGCAAGAACCTGTCCCGTTGTGTTACAGTTAGCTGCATGAGTGCTAAACATTGCTTTTAATTAAATAATAAAGAATGTTACAACCTTTACAGTATCATTATGAATTTTGATGTGGAACAACAATTTGATTCTTTAAAAATTAATTGCCTAGGAGTATATTTAAGTAGTATTGATTATGTTCGTACCCCGTGTTGATCTGTGATACTTAACCCAACATTTAAAATATCTTTTTTTCCATTATATGTTGTGATGCAAGAATAAAAGCAAAGTAGAAAACAAATAGGCACTTGAATTCTAATAGCAATAAGCAATAAATGTCAGGCATCTGGAAATTATGGGTGCAATTTCGTCAGGGTACACTTTGTTCTTCTATTATGCCTGCATGAATTTTGCTACAGGCAAAATCTATTACAGATAACAGTTAAGAACCTTTCTAATCTACACAGATAGTCATGGCAGAATGCTAGAAAACTAAATGTTGGAAAATGTAATATTGCTGGGGAAAATTGACACTTGTAGAAAATAATGTGGTCCTATTTAGAACCACAAAGAGCAATAATCTCTTTAAGACCATGGCATAGTGCATGTTCCCCGTGATTGGGTGACCCAGATGAAGGACACAGTCCTGGTAATTTATCCTGTTGTGGATGTGTGTATGTAGGGAGATGCTTATCTGGAACCCGAGAGGTGGGGTTTGTGCTTAATGATTGCCAACCCTGTTGTAATTACAAAGGCAGGTTGCACGTGAGAAGCCTGGGTTTTTTTCCACTGCCCTTGGGTGCAATGGGGAGGAGTATTTCTATTCTGGGCACACTAGAACCCCTCCAGAGAAAGATTAGTTGGTATTAACCTCTCTTGACGGCAGGCAGTGACCCTGGGTAGTTGCTAGGTAAATTTACTAACCGGGTTTTAGGGAAATTGGCTCCTGGCTATTAACTGCCAGAAATTGTTTTTCTTCACTTAACTCCAGCTAACCTGCCACTTGTAGGTTTCAGAGAATTAGAACATGTGTTTGGAAATGAGGAGTCTGTCATTTACTTTATTCCCTAATGTTCTTTATATTTCCTGTCCACTCAGTCTATAGGAGCGTCACCACCTGGATTAATTATCTATCACCGTGTAGCCTATCACCCTCAAACTCACAGCTGATTGCAGCAGATGCTCACTGTCTTATAGTTCATGTGGTCAGGGATTTGGAAGCAACTCTGATGGGTGGATCTGGCATGAGGTTGATTCTGGCATCGGTCAACTATCCAATGTCAAACTTCGGATGAGGGTGGCTCTTTCAGAAATTTAGCTGAGGCCAAGAGATTTCCATTTCTTGCAGGTGATTGAAAGGAGACCTCTGCTTACCTTGTGGGTTTCTACATAGACGGTTTACATGAACCGACAATATGGAGGCTGGCATGCTCAAGAGCAATTTATCAAGAGGGTGAAGCCACAGTGCCTTTGAGGACTGAATCTAAGGAGTGACAACTACATCTTCTCCCATAGTTTAGATTTCAGTTGTTAGGGACTCAGTCATTGATTCCTATTCAAATTGAAAGTACTCTACTTTTTGAAGAAGTAGTGAAGAATTCATTAAAATGTTTACAGAACAGCATACCAGGACAGACTCAACTCGTTTTCCAGGCCTGAGTGGATGACAGCTTTTTTCTTTCTTTGATTTTTCAGAAACACATTCTTCTTGCACCTTGCCTCTTAGAGCATAGGCCTTTGAGTACAAGGAGTTATTATTTCATGCATTTTCTCAGCTTCTACCCAATAAAACATGAAGCATTTATAATTTTACTTTTTTAGGGGTCATTCCATGTTAGGCACACAGCAGTGTGCATTCAGTCATTATAAAAGGTTGTTCTCCGTAGGAGACCATAGCTCCACCTTAGATCCATGGAGTCCTAGGTCAAAGTCTGACCCACCGTGATAGAACACTGGGAAACCTGTTCTATGGAGATGTCATTAGCACATAATCCACAAGCTAATTGTGAAGATGGGGTGAGTTAATGCATAGGGAGAATGTGGGAGGCACTGGTATTTGAAATCGCATCCCCTAAACCCATTGATCCTTCAGATCACTCACCACAAATATCCAGGGACCCTCTGAAAGGTCTTCAGCTTCCATCATCCCATTGCTTGAAGCTCTCCTATCACACTCTTTATCTCTCCACAAAGGAAAACTAAATATTTGTTTACTGAAAGACTGCATATCTTAATTGTATGTCTGTGCTTTAACTGTAATGCTAGACTTCTGTTCCCCGAAGTAATTAAGGCACATCCTTATTGCAGGTTAAAAGGCTATGACATATTTTCTTTTACCTGAATGCTTCATTCCAAGGCAAGTCTAAACTAAATGAGTCTAATTGCAGCCTGCAACATTCTAGTTTCTTGGAAATATGTTTCTTCTTACCTTTTGACTGCTGCCTCTTTGGAAATCAGAGTTAGACAACTTGTTTATTTAGAAAGAAAAACATGAAAAATTTTAAAAAAAATTCATGTTAAGCCATTGCACATTAGAATGTTTTCTATGATATGAATTCCATATGGTATCAGGGCAAAGCCCTAATATCTCATGGGCCGGCACACTATAGATAGATGCCCTTCTATCTGAGCTTTCCACCTATGGAGACAACAGACTTCTTTCACCCCTCAGTACAATGACATGGTCCTATTTGGAGGATCCTTACACTTGCCCCTTCCTCCTGGAAGGCTCAGATGAATACCTTGACCAAGCTGTGTTTTCATCATTCCTGCTTCAGGTCTATGTGGTCGTGGAAGGGCTGTCCCAAATTGTCACTTTGTGTGACAATTAAAACCATGGTGATCAACTTGTTCATTTATTTATTTACTGGTTTATTATCTCTCTCCTTCCCTTAAGCGTCTGCTTTGAGACAGCAGAGATCAGAGCCTGGCTCATTTGCTTGTTGTTACATCCCAGGGCCGTGCCAGCACATGCAATGAGCAAATGTTCCCTGAAGAAATGAAGCAATCTTGGCTCTGCCAGTTGCCACCTGTGTGACCTTGGGCAAGCCACTCTCCTCTATGTTAAATTACACTGTGAAATCTACTTGTTATGAAGATTAATAATACACACATAAAATGTTTAGCACCATGCCAGGTGCATAGAACGTGTTTGATAACTGAAATTTTTGCTTGCCTGAAGGGCCTCATCAGTGTGCATGTGTGTGTGTGTGTGTGTGTGTGTGTGTGTGTGTGTGTGTGTGTGTATGTGTGTGTGTGCTCATGAGCACTGAATTAATATGTGTCAATTGAACATAGGAAGTTCTCCAGGATGTTGAATTGCACAGTTAGACTGTCAATCAAACTTCTCTGCTCCTTGCTTGGGATTTGATGCCTCTTTGGTAATTCTCAAGCCCTGTGGGTTGGGCTTCAGAAAACAGGATTTATGGAGATAGGTGGTTTTCTGGAACCATTGCTTCTGAATGCACTTCTCCCTCTAGCTGAGTAACAGGGGAAGCCACATCATGCCTACTGACCAGGTTTTCTGCTGTGGGAAGCTGAGATCATAACGCCAGGATTCCTCTTCCTTTCGGCAGATTCTGTCATCAGCTCTGCATCAGGAGGGGAGGCACAGCTCTGCCCACACAAGACCCGTGCTCTAGCTGGGGAGATGGCCTGGAGGCACTCATTCCCAAGGGCAACACGAGACTGCACCGGCAAAGGAGGTCAAAGGTCAGCTGGTGGGGCCCACAGTCTTCTGGCAGAGAGATTTTCGTGCCCTCACACAGGGCTTCCCTGGATGGATGGTGAGATGGTTGAAGCACAGAGAGCTTCATGTCATCTGAAGTTAAGGTGGCTCATCCTAAGTCAAGGGGTCTATCGTGTATCCTCACCCTGCTTCACACCTGAGGAAACACGTGAGAATAAAGCCCTCCTTCCTTCCTGTTCTAGACAGTACCATATAGCAAGGCAGCAGAAGGGGCAGACACTTAAACTTGTGCCAAGACTCTTCTGCTCACTAAAGTCTTAGAAGGCAGCTTTCCATAAGAAGTATGATCCCAGGAGGCCTATATCTTCTTTGCGGAGAACCCTAAAAACTTGTAGAACCATGGTGGATAACCTTGTACAATATAGTGAAGACATTCAGTTTGGTTCAGAAATGTCGCAAACTAAACAATGTGGTTTTGTGTGTGTGTGTGTGTGTGTGTGTGTGTGTGTGTGTGTGTGTGTGTATGGAAAATTCCTCAAAGATAGATTCTATAATATTTAATTTTTCTTATTTGCCTGCTCAAGTGTTGATTAGTGTAGTTCGGGTCCATATTAGTCTTTTATTATTATTATTATTATTATTATTATTATTATTATTATTATTATTTTGAACATTCCTGTTCAGGTCCAAATTCTGACAGTTTTGTTTGTTTTCTTGGCAGGAGCACAAGGTTTGTATGTGAAGGTGAAATTCGGTAAATTATGGGCACTTTCTCAACCCTGAGTCTTGAGGAAAACACTAATTTTCAGAATTGGCCACAGTAAATGGGTGTTCATTAGTTGAGAAAAGCTGAGTCTTGGAAAACTTCGCAGGGGGTTCTATAAGAGCTTCACTCATCCTTCATAATGCTATTGCCCATTTCCTCAGAAGTGCTCACAACTAACTAATCTTACCTCACGTGCTTACCTGTCCATCATCCTATTCTGTTGGAGCTGTAGGCCAATGTGAGCCAGAGCCTCCTTCCTTTTGTAGCTCTAGATCTAAAATATGTCCTGACATCTGGGGAGTGATTAGGAGAGACCTTCAGTCAATTCATTATAGTGAGTGTAGCCACTGAGCTAGACACTGACCTCTTGTTAATTGCCTTGACTCCAAGTATGACCTTCTCTACATTCAAGATGGGTGATACTTGAATGTTTCATGTTTATTCTGTGAAGATGGCAAGCAGTGCAAGTGAAGTATAATAACCACAAGACCCTCTCATACAGCCAGCCAGAAGCCAATACTAACAAGGCAGGATAATGTCTCAAGTGGTAGAGAAATAAAAATGGACTCCACGATCTCCACTTGGAAAGTTGTCAGGTACAGCCATTTATATATGCTATTTTCCATCTTCTCCTATTTATCATTGTCTCTCAGGAGAACAGTGGCTTCGGAAAGACAGCTAGGTGTTTTCCTGTTGAGGACAGACTGCAGGAATCTTGGTAAGAGCCATACTGGAAGGTGAAGAGATGAAACTTTCCAAGCAAGAATTCTTGTAGTTGGCCTTTGGCTGCTTTCTGGGATCTTCTTTCTTCTACCCATCTCCACCCTTTTAATTCCCTTACACTAAATAGCAGAGATAGAGGAAAAAGGGACATTGTTATCATTAGACTGCTTCCTGCTGATTAGGAGTGTTGAGTTCCTAGGGGCAAGTTTAATCTTTGCTGTCAGAATATTTAATTTCATTTTCTTCTTTCTTCTTTGTGCATAACTACTTAACAAACTAAACCACAACCAACAACAACCAACCAGTAAGTCACCCTGTCTTTTGGGATTCTAGGGTTTATATACCCTCTGAAAAGTTCCCAGAACACCAAACGTCACACAACCACAGAGGCTATCTGCAGCCGGCAAAATCACACCCCTCCTAGAGCACGAGGCAAGACATAGTCAGCTGCTCTGACTGAATCAGTTCCACATCCCACACCTTGGATTACAACAAAAAACCCATACTGTTATAATATTTACATGTGTCTTAAAGAAACCAAAATTCCAAAATCATCATGACAGAGTCTCACTTTCCTTCCTGCAGTAGTTGGTTGTGCTGCATTCAACCTTCAAGAACAATGAACTCTTTCTTGGGGATTTGTGTTTGTTATTATTAACAAGATTGTTAGCTCACCATTAGTTATAGTGGTAACTTCTATCTTCATGCTGAACACTTTGAGGAGAACAGTGGGAGCATTGGAAGCCTACCTCTGAATCCTGATTGTAATATCACTCTGATGCTTGTCGTGAATAACCACTCCGAGATGTTGATCATGGACTGTATTTTCATGTAAATTTCAGAAAATCCCTTGTTCTTACATATTTGATATTAACATCACTGGGTAATTTTGAGATCAATTTCCAGAAGAAGGATATATTTTTCATCAAGCTAAAAGACCAGGTGTGTTGTAAATCTTAGAAAATGGCCACCTTGCTGGTCTGCTGTTCCTGTCTCTCCTCTGAAGCCTCCAGCTAAGCCTCATGACAGTCCCCTCCCAATGTTTATCTTGTTTATCGCTCCCAGCTCTGTGCAGCATGTCCTCACTTAAGGCCCAAGAGATTTGAGATGAACTATCTCTGTGCATTGCAGTCCATTGAGCTTCTATTTGATGCCTTTGAATTAGCTGCTGTTAGAAGAGTAGGAAGGCCAAAGATAGATGTGTAAGCCAGCAGCGCCCAAACTCATTTTTGTTGACTGTGTTCAAGTCAAACACGTAAGAGTCTTTCAACATAGACATCCTGGGGCTCCTGTTCCCTGGTGTACTTACTTAGAAGAATAAAGCTGATCCTAGAAGGCTTATTTTTTTAAAAATCTGATAGATACCTGGGTTTGAGAATAGAGTGCTTCAAGCTCAACACTATGATTTTTTTTTAAAAAACAATGAAACGAGACCCAAGAAGGATGGAACACAGCTAGCCAGTAACAGAAAACAAGACACTTTGTCAGTTGTGATGATGACAACATAATGATCAATAGCTACTCAATGAGTACAGCCATATAGTCACACAGTGAGTATGTGGCTGTGTATACAGTTAATTTATATATGATTATACATGTCATGATATAATATGACTTATAAAACACACACACACAGAGAGAGAGAGAGAGAGAGAGAGAGAGAAGACAAAAAGAAAAGAAATTATAAATTCATAAGAAACTCTCCCAAATATTTGCCTAATCAGAGTTCTGGTGGAGCTGGGACTAATTAGTCCCTGATCTGGATTACTTCCAAAGACATGAGCAACAAGGTTGTGGAAGAGGAGAGAGAGAGAAAACACAGCTAAAGAGCTAGGTGCGTATTTGAGAACACACCTCAATGTTTGTGAATGTCTTCCCTTTCTCCTCGGAGCACGGGGACGACTCTCCCGGGCAGGAAAACAAATGGACTGATGTTCCCAGGACTTCAAAGCTTGCAATTCGGGGCACATTCTTCTGGGATTCAGGGTATCTCCTTGCAGGAGTCACAACACCATCTCTTAGGCTGGCAGACCTCTCCTGTGCTCAAGTCGCTCATCCTAACCTGATCTTCAATTCTCAAGACACTTTATTTTTGCCTTTAAGTTAGTTATATCTGTTATTATCAAAGTAACCTTTTAAAAATATAATTTTAACGTAGATTCCTTGTTGAATCAACACTGACAAGTCTCATCACCCAAACTCCACAGGTCATGTTAAAGCTCACTTTGGGTGCTACAAGTAAGTTGTTATCATTAACTTTATCTACGACTTTGAGATATTAAAAAAGTAGAGAAAAAATTTGATTGCACTATAATCCTGCACCCAGATTTAAGTAGCAGGGTAACATTGTGTTTGCCGATACCTCTCATCTCTTTGTGTATGTGTGTGTGCACAGGAAAGTACTTTCTTGTTTTGACAGTGAAATTTTATAAAGTTAATACCGTAGTCTGTGTTTTTTAGGTCTGTCAATTTTATTCCTTCAAATCCAAATATAATCATTACAGTCTTGTTTATGAAGCTATTTCTAGGGGAGACGTCTTTCCAGCAGACTTCCTGTATTCTGAGCCTTACGGCACTCTGATTCCTCTTCAGTGATGTTCTCAGCCATGGATACAGGAGCACTTAGGAGGGCGAGGCTTCCCACCACCGCCTGTTGGCCTGTGCATTCTGTCCAATCATGGCTTTCTGTGCTGGTTTCCAGTTGCTGTAAAGAGAACCTTGAATGAGGTGTGATACTATCTATCACTGAGGATAAGGTTTAGGGTGTAGTAGGGAATTGTGCCAGTCTAGCAGTACTAAGAAGTAGTAATAAATTTGGTTTTAGTATGTGACCTCACTAACCCCAGAAGTTGGCTAGATTCCTCATACCAGGCATGACTTCCCTTCTTTTGAGTGAGTGCTAAGTCCTATTAGAGAGCTGTGATCACCACCACCATGTGATTGCCTCTTATTACATCTTCATTGGTAGCTTGCCAAGCTGGCCATTGTTGTGGTTCATAGGCGGTGTGCCTGGATAAGGCTATTTATTGCTTGCACGGTATTTTCTGGTACCATGGAGATTAGACTTCAGGAAGGAGGCTTTTGGATTTGGTTTAGCTGAATCATGTGAGTTCTGTGTCCTACCTGTGCAATGCTTTCAACAACAGGGGCTTTCCTTTAACATCTTAGGAACTAGCCAAGTCACCAATAATGGTCAGTTTCGTTTTGGGACTCACTTGGACTTCCATGGCATGCTGTGTTCTTTCTTATGATACTCAGTAAGTATTGGTTGAATGGGCAGCTGGAAGAGGAGGCAGTGGGCTGTGACATCAAGCATGGCCAGGAGAAGCCTAGGAGGAGCCACATTTCATCTATGTATTTTTCCTATAGCTGTTTATAGGAGCTGAACAAATCTTCTAGGAGCTGGGTCCATGGTGGTCATCAAGGCCAATCTAGTTCTTTGTCTGTGGAGCAACCATCTTGAGGAAGAAAGCAGAAAAAAAGGATGCAAAAAGCTTGTTAAGTCAGACTGTCATACTGATGACCAGGAAGAAGGTTGGTGGGGGCCTAGATGACCATCATGGTGGCTGGATTGCTCTTCCAACAATCGAATGGGACAAGCAGGGTACGCTCAGGCTGAGGAGGAGCCTAAACAAAGTCTAGGCTTTCAGGGAGGTCTGGGGAGCCATAGTAGGCATGGCTGGGGGAAGAGTATGGATCCAATGGGGTGTGGGCGAGAAAATGTCATTTAATGAAGGATGAATGAGGATGCCTTTCTTGCCTTCCTGTTTTCTGTTGGGAAGCTAAAGATGATGGGGAATTCAGTGGAAGGTGGTATCCACAGGGATTTGGATAGGACTGGCTGAAGAAGTACGCCCTCTCTCTCTCTCTCTCTCTCTCTCTCTCTCTCTCTCTCTCTCTGTCCTCCCTCCCCTCCATTCCTCTTTCTGTAGGGTGCTTTTATGGCTTTCCTTCTGCCAGCAGCAATCTACTTTTCTAGTTTATCTTGATATTGTAGAGACAGGGTTTTGCTGTGTAATCTGTAGTCAAGGCTGGTTTTAAAATTCACCATCCTCTTCCTTCAGCTAGCTGAGGGTTCAGATGACTCTTATATGCTTGTGATGAGGGGAGGGAGCCCTGAGTCTGTGAAATCCTGAGCGTGTGATGTTGGCATGAACTGGCTATGTCAAGGACTCTAGCCACAGCCCCGTGAGGAAATGACAAAGCTATTCCCCTGAGGTGAGGCTTGGCGGGGCAGCAAGACCTTGCTTGGGTGTCAAGGTGCAAATGTCTATAACAAGGGAAGAACTTGTTTATGGTATCTTTCTCCCCTAGGATATTTACAGACTAAAGACTGTTCCCTATAGATTGAGCCTAACGAGATTAGCCAAACTTTTTTTTTTTCAGCTGTGTATAGTAAACCCGCCTGCCTCCTTGTTTATCTATATATAATAACCATACCTCCATGTTCAGCTGCATGCAATAACCTCACCTCTCTGTTCAATTGTGTTTCCTAAATAGGCTAAGCATCTGGGGTGCTGTGTCTTCCCCATCACAGTGTGCTGACCACCCATCCCAGCTCCTTTGTCTATGTGTATCTCTGTCTGTGAGTATATGTGTCTGTCATTTCTCCATTCCTTCCCTGCCCCAATCAGGACTGTCCCTGGCAGCCAGGACAAGGACTTCTAAAAGCCCAGCTGAAGAATCCCTGGTGTGTATGGACTTCAGGAACATAGCTCAGAAGTAAGTTTAGCAACAGAGCCGTCAGATAACAGAGGGTGCCCAGGCACACCTGGATTCCAGATAAATGTGTCATTTTAAAAAATGGGCTAAAGTGATGGCTCAGTGGCTAAGAGGGCTGTTCTTCAGAGGACAGGTTCAATTCCCAGCACCCGCACAATGGCTTACAATTTTCTGTAACTCCTGTTCCAGGGGATCCGACACACTCACACAGACAGACCTCACACAGACATGTGGGCAAACATCAATGCACATAAAATGAGATTAAATAAATTTATAACGTATAAATTTATAAATAGATTGTAGATGCTTGATGATTGTATGAATGTGAAAGTCAAATTCCACTAGATGGTTTGCATTCTCACATCTAAGTCGGGTAATGCCTATCAGGAGAACTGCAATCTCGGAACCAGATTTTTTTCGTGTCATCTCCCAGAGGCTCTGGGTTTAACATGTTGGAGATGAGTCCTTGCCCTGTTTTGCTCCTATTTCTTCCAGGACAGATTCATTTATTTGCTATTGGCTTCTTTCTCCTGAGTATCTGAGATGCCACAGTAATTGTTAGTAGAGCTGGAGAGATGTCTCAGAGGTTAAAGTCACTTGCTGCTTTGGGAGGATCTACATTTATTCCTAGCCCAATGTCAGGTAGTTTATAACCAACTATAACTCCAGCCCCAGGGGATCTGATGCCCTCTTCTGGCTTTCATAGGACACCTGTGCATACACGCATGCAAGACAAAGCATACACGTAATAAATAGAAAAAGAAATCTTTAGAAATGAAAAGATAATATTAATGAATACTTAATAGGGTAACAAAGAACCACTTTCCTTTAAATGGCTTCTGTAAGGGACCATAGCTCAGCAAGGCTTTGTGGCTGGAGGAGGTGTAATGAAGCCTTTGTAGAGCTACCCCTTTAGAATTTAGGATGGTGTAGGAGAGGGTCACAATCCACTCAGCCCAAGACAGTCCAGACTTACTGCTCTCCCACAACAGTTATGCATTATACCCACCCCCTTTCTCTCATAAGTATCCTGGTTTGAGATGACATGGTCACTCCTTGATGTGCAGGAAGCTCAGACCAGTATGTCCGTTTTACAGACTGGGGAGTCACATGATCTGCTGGTCTTCTCTTGCTTCACTGGTAAATGAGGAACATCAACAAAACTCTAAGCTTCCCTCCAGAAACTTTTGTCCATTACTGGGCAGGGCTGGTAGTCAGAAGTAGGCAGAGGCTGCCTTTCCAGTTTGGGAATTAATTGGTATTCCATGTTTCCATATGCTTTGTTTGTTTATGCTTAGCAGACTTAAAACCTAAACCCCAAAACTCTTTTCTTGTCCTAGGGATATGGAGCCCAAATGCTAGCTAGTGCCTGAAGCTTTAGTGCATGGCAGATCATAAGAGACCAGGCATGACTCGGCTCATCAGGGCCAACTTGTGTAAGCAACTTTATAGACTCTTTAAAAAGGAATTGCACGATGTGATAGCAGAACATGGTAAAAATTTCCACCTTTTAACTCCTCTGTTGGATTTACAACATTTCCCTCAAACCAGTTTTATGTGAACCCTTTCAGACCTTGTAAATGGAAATCTGTGTTTGCATTCATTTATACCCCTGTGCTTTGAAATGAAAAATGTCTATCCTGAGTTACTAAATAAATTGCTATATGTATTTCCTAACCACGCCTCCCTTTTACCAAATGCATGCCCGCCTCATTGTTTTCTTCCTGGTGCAGGGTACCAAGCCTAGCGCCTTTTGCATGATAGGCAATTTTGATACCACCAGTTTTAGTTTAGGCTCCTGTTTTTCTGGTTTTTGGTGGGTTTTGTTGTTATTTGTTGTTGTTGTTGTTTTGTTTTGTTTTTTTTTATTCTGTGGTATTTTATAGTATGGATATACTAAAGTATATGGAAATGATTCCCTATTGGTGGATATTGAGGTTATTTCTAATTATCTGTTATGTCTAATTATTAATGCCTCAGTGGGTACTTTCATACTATCATACATATATGAATTTATGTAAGGTAGAGTCCTAGAAATGGAATAATTAATTTCATTAGTGTGAGTATATGTGTGTACGAGTGTGTGATTGTGGATTGTGTGAGTTTGTGTGAGAGTATGTGTGTGATTTGTGTGTGAGTGTATGTGTGAATGAGTGTGTGATTGTGTGAGTGAGTGTGTGTGAGTGTATGTGTGTATGAGTGTGTGTGAATGTGTGTGAGTGTGTGATTGTGGTTTTGTGTTCAAGTGTGTGTGAATGTGTGTGATTGTGCGTGTATGATTATGTGTGTGTGTGATTGTGGTTTTGTGTGCGAGTGTGTGTGTGTGTGTGTGTGTGTGTGTGAGTGTGTGTGTAAAACCCATGCCACAGTGAGCATGTAGAGATCAGAGGACAACCTCAGATGCTGGCCCTCACCTTTCACCTTGTTTGAGACCAGGTCTCCAGCTCACCATTCAGTATCAGGATGTCTGGCTTGTGAGCTTCTGGAAGTGAGGGTGGGAGTGGAGGGCTATTTTCCACCTCCCACCACACAGTTGGAGATCCCAGGAGTCTCTTTTTTCCCCACCAACCACCACACAGTAGGAGATCTTGGTAGTTTCTTCCCAACCCCCAACCTCCTACCACACAGTAGGAGAGCCTGGGAGTCCCTTGTTCCCATCTCCCACCACACAGTAGGAGCTCTGGGATTTCAGACACACCTGTCCTTTGAGCACACTGGGGATCTGAATTCCCGTTGTGAGGACTGAGCACCAAACAATTAGCTCATTGATCTGGCTCCCAAAGCAGGATTGACAGATTTTATTGGCAATTGGTAAATTGACCTTTTAAAAGGACTCTTTTCAGTTGCGAGTCAACTCGAAGGGACTTTTCCTGACTTGAAGTAAACTTTGGAGTGAAAGCAAGGTTTCAGGTATAGGCTCTCCTCTCCACAGGCTCTTTGCCTCTTTGTTGTGGATTGGCAGTTATCCCTTGACCCCTGCAACTGGATCAACCTGAAGCAAACGGAATCTTACTTATGTAGAAACTTGGTGTCCATGACCTTGTTTTTAGGTACTGAGTGATTCCTTAGACTAGGCTACCGTCCAGCCATGAACGGCCCTGATGGGAGAACTCTTTTATCCCTCAATCTATAGAAGCTGAATTGGACTTACCGGGATTAGCCGGTACTGATGCACTTGTTCGGCTACTTTAATTATCCTTCCAATGAGAGCTTTTTCCCAGACTGGATTTTGAACCAGAAGAATGGGCAGCTGGAGGAGCTGAGCGAGATCAGCTAAAGATCTCACAGAAAAGGTGCCCAGGAGCAAAAGCTCTAGCCTAAAATAGGTAGAAAAGACTTAATTTTCTAAAGGAGAGGGCATTTTCTGAGGATTCACATTTAAAAAGGCAGAAAAGGAATTGTTTTACTTGTTCTAAAACCAGCCAGGCTGTTCTGTACTGAAACTTGCTCCCATTAAAAAGCCAAAAGTTAACAAAAGGATGAAAGCTGGGGAAAATTGAAGGAACTTGAGAGACGAAGACAAAGGCTGGACAAAATGGCCTTCACCCGCATCGTGTCCTCTGCTGCCCTCTGGTGGCCATGTGAGGGAGTTAGGTGTAAAGCGGTCTCAAGTCTTCCCTCGCTGACCTGTACTTTCTCCTACTGCGTGTTCTCTCACAGAAGGCATAAACAGTGTCCCTTCTGCTGCAATGATGTAAACAGTAGAGAGCGAAAACGGAAGGAAGCAGGAGTCATCTGCCACCTAATTCAATGCAGTCTTTTATGTTCAGCACCAACTGTGCCGTATTCTGCGCCCAGTACCGGAGGCACAGGGCTGAATGAAACATGACTGCAGCCTTTGAAGAGATCCCAATATAGACGGCAGTGCACAAATAATCGAGTGAGCCAACCGTATGAGAGGCAGTTGACAAGATGTGGGTTCTTGATAGCAATTCTCAGGTCCGATTGACATTGCTTACTGAGAGTTTCCATTTGCTCTCAAATAGGAAAAAACGAAAGAAACCAACAACACCCCACATTCTTGTTTTAGAAATGATGTTCTAGGGGGAATGGATGTTTTCTTTTTTCCCTGACTCTGTTCAACACTGGATTTGGGACGCTGATGTGGCACGCTATGACAGTTCAAAGTTGAAGCCTTGGTTTGAAGATGAAAGCCAAACTGTGTACATGAGTTCTTTATTCCCCAGCAAAACACACTGCTCTGTGAACAGCAGCAGAATGCAAGGCTCTGTGGAGGCCGGTGCCACACTACGTGCAGCAAGGTCAAAGGTGGTCACCTGGCCTTCTCTGTGGGGAGCACTAAGGGTGCTCATCAAGGGATGTATGCAGGTTTCTCCCCTGAGTAAGAAGCCCTCTGTATTCAGGGATACCTGATGGAGCTAAGAATTCTTGCTCTTGATAAAGCTGCAGGGTTAAATTTATAGGAGCGAATCTATTCTCTGTGTTAATCAAGTAGCCATAGAGGGTTGAGGTTGGTATAGAGCTCCCTTACCAGTGTGTAGATGTGTGTGTGTGTGTGTGTGTGTGTGTGTGTGTGTGTGTGTGTGCATGTTCATGACGCAAGAACCTAAATCCACTCTGGGTTTTCTAAGGGAATATAGCTCTTTTGTTCATTTTCCTCGTGACTCAGGTGTTCAAAACTCCCCTAACATGTAAATGATAAAATGGTCACTCAGCCTATGAAAATGCCAGAGAAGAAAACAAAGCCCGAGCTCCCCCCCCCCCCCACAGGGTTATCAAGGACATGGTAACATCCTGAAGCTGGTGACATCTTTTCATGATAGAGAATGCAGCCATTCTAGAGGAAAGGTGACCAATGGGACACTGTGAAGGCAGTGATGCTTGAACTCCTGGACCCAGCCATACTTGAACCATTACATATCAGTTAATATTCCAGTTATGTGAACCAACCCATTTCTCTGGCTATTGCTCAAATCAACACGGCCTGGGCATATCTTAAATAATCTTAAAGTTCTTAAATAATCACGGGGCTTATGGAGAGGTGGGTTTCTGTTCCCTACCTTCATGCAGCTATGGGCTTGAGGACTTGTATCTGGAGCGATTTCCATGGAGTACCTGCTAATCTGGCTATCATGCCTTGAGAATTATTGGCTTAGAAACCTTCTTGTACTTTCTCCTGCTTATTATCTAAACTAAGTGGCTTGATAGCAGAAGACATTTTCTCATGGGAGGGGGGAATCTTGGGGAAATTACCAGAAGGGACCCCAAGAGTGTGCTTGAAGCCAGCCAGGAAGCACTTGAAAATGTGACATGACCATGCCCCATCATTGCGGGATCCATCTTAGTAGGTTTATTTTATTTTATTTTTTATTTTTTTCTGCTCACATCCTACCCCCTCTGTGGTTAGAGGCAAAGCCAATAGAGTAGGTGACAAATGAGCCTGAACAGCAGGACTAATGCGTGTTTTGTCAAAGACTTAAAACGCACGCATTGAGAAAATGCACATTTTTTTCTTCACTCTGATCCAGTCTGTCAACAAAATGCTTTTCAGGAGAAACATCAAAGCCATTTCATCTGCAAATTTCATTTTTTCCCCCGGAATCCCTTAATCTACACTGTTGACAAAAATTTCTGTCAAGTGCCTCAAACCATTGTATTAACACATCTCGTTTTGTCAATCATGATTTAGGCTGCTTGCAAATGCGTTTTGCAATATTCCACTCTATCCTGCAGGAAGAATAGCTCACAGTCAATGCCTCAATCTTAATACTGAAAGCGAATGAAGAAGGAGAGGAAAAGTGGTGTCAGAGCCTGTTCATTCAGCTTCTCCTTTGGATGTCCCCATGCATTTCCAGTAAGGGTAGTACATCTGAAGTCTTCCCTTAGCAACGCGGGGCTGGGGAGACTGAGACCATGAGTGTTGCTGAAGGTACATGGTACTGTCGTTCAGGGTTCCCATGTAGTGTATTGTATGTGAATACCAGCGAGTTGTCTTTTCCTCTTAGACAACTCACTGTGCCTACCGCTGGTGGCTCCCACACCCATTCCTAACACCCCCTGATTATGAAGTCAAGAGGATGGTGTGCGTGCACATATCGGTGTTTTTGGATTTCGGTGTATCTTTGCTTCAGTTATCACACCATGGTGCCGAAGATGGTCACCACTGTCTCTCCAGCTGCTTGGAGAATATCTAGGAGTTTCTGCTCGAAGAGGAAGCTATTTGGGGTGAGCTCAAGCTTGAGGTGTCTGTCTTCTGCTTGGCTTATCGCTGAACTCCTCATAGTGGGGTGGCAGGGAGGGGATGTTGCTGGGGTCCCTAATAGGGATGTCACTGTGGCTACCAAATTGTGGTGGCGTAGACACTAGTTACTGCAGAAAAACAGGTATGTTAGGTTTAAGTGTTAGGGAATCTGTGAGTCCTGACTCACAGATAGCTACTAGATTTGGGATGTCACTGTTCATTTTTGCCTCTGGGTGTCTCCTCATCTGCTTACTGACGCTGAGAGAGAACTACTGGGCTCTTCGAAGAGCAAGGGAGAGAAGCTTATAAGCTTGAGGTTAGAACGATGGTCAAGCACAGATAACATAGACAACAAAGAGTGCTGTTTCAGAAACCCTGTCTAACTCAAAGGGGGTAGATTCTTCTGTGCTCTAAGCCAAAGAAGACTGGTGATATAATACGGGAATGGCTTCAATCCTGGCCTTCTAGATGGCCTAACCACCTATTCTTAGGGACCAGATAGGTAGTGTACCCTCAAAGGCTGATATACTATGCACATGTGAGTTCTTCCTCAGCTTCTTCTGTAACAATTTGTGGGAACTCAAACAGGAAGAGGCGAGCACGCTAGAAGCCGGAAGGCTGGCCTTGAATAGCAGGCAGTAGGAGGCACTAGACAGGAAACAATAGGGGTCCCTCGGGAGTCAGAGGGAGGAGGCCACAGCAAGGCTAACTAGTCTTTGATCCCCACCACCAAACCTTGCTTCCATCCAGTCTATCACATATGAAGAATGATTTTATCCTCGAGAAGTTTTAGATCCAGGCAGAGTCTAGGGACCCTGGTGACTGCCACTCTGGCATAGTGGCTCTGACTTCCATCTATAAGCCCCATATTCAGCACTGTGACAGGGCCAGAGACTTCTACATGCTACCATCTGCTTCTTCCTGCCTGCCTGAAGCCCTCTAAACAAACTTCTCTTCTGCCAGCAAAACTAGCCCTGTTCCACCTCACTCTTCCCAAGGCCTTCATCGTCTCCACAGCCACCCAGGTCCATGCTCTTCCCCATGACAAGGGGTGCACCACTATCGATAGGCTTCCTGGAGCTCTCGGTCCTGGGTTGTGCTGCCTACAGCTAATGGCATCGAGATTGAGTACAAAGTTAGAAAGAAACAAATCAATTATAATAAGTGACAAACCAACAAACTCTCTGGTCTCTCGGAAGCCAGAGCTAATGTATTGAGTTCACAAACAAGGGCTCCTGGGGCTGGTGCTTTTTGGAGAATCACCCTCAGGATGGATGTCCCCAGACTCTTTGAGGGAAAAAGACAGTGGGCAGCCCAAGGGTAGAGAGAAAGACCAAAGTTGTAGCCTGTGGCTATAAGCTCTGCACATTCTATTGCACGTAATTGGTTTTTCCCAGGAAACATTGGCACTAACCTTTGGCTTCTGGAAGCAGAGACAGGCCAACAGAATAAATGAGTCCAGTAGGCAGTGTGACAATCAGCACTTTGTAATCCCAACTGATGGATAATGCAGCCACAGCCTGTTTAGAGAAAGGGGGAGGTGTGTAGCAGCCTCTTGGTTTATGGACCCTAATTACCTAAGGGTAAACCTTACTTTAGGTATGGCTGGATTCAAGAGCTCACGATACTGCAGAAGTAGCTTTCTGTTCCTCATCGGCTCAGCTTTCTCTCACAGTGTGGAACCCACATTCAGATGGTTTAGCCTCATGGATGCAAAATGATGTTGCTGGAGCCCAATGTCACAACCCACTAGCTTTAATTCTGGCAGAACAGAGTTCTTATTTCTCTCATTCCTAGAAACCTCCTGAGATTTAATATGACCAGGGACCCTTAAACTCTCTGTTTTAACGACGATGCAGGACCTGGCCTACTTGAAGGAGCCTAGAAAAAGCAAGATGAGGTAGGTTGGAGATGCAATTCAAAATCGAAACTGATGGTTGGGAAGGCCTTCTTTGTCAGGGCTGGGTGGAAAGCACACAGGTTGTTGTTTTAGGCTGAATATTACAGGATATTCTGTGAGAAGGGTAAAAGTCAGGTTCATCAATGACATCCAGAAAAGACATCCAGAATTGGTTCACACAAGGAGATCAGGAAGCCAGGAATTGAAGTGTTTCACCATATCTAGACTCTTGGAATATCACTTTTATGTGATTTAAGGATCAAGAGTCTCCATCAGAGACACTGGCTCCAGCAAAATGGTGTCCTATTTACTGCCATCTACAAAGTTAGTGTGGTCATTTGTTAGACCCCTGATAATCCCATGAAACCCAAGAATCATTCTAGAAATACTAACCAGCAAAATCATGCTCTCTGCCTCCTTGCCCATTCTAACCTGTGTGCCGCACTGACAAAGCCTAGAACCTGCAGCTGCGAGGAGTTTGAGAAGGAGAACACTCACCTTCATAGCGCTTAGAACCACCGGCTACTGGTATAAGGGTCGGACAGAAGTTGAATGGCTCCTTTCATAACTCCCATAAAGAGCCAGGTAGCAACAGCAGAGGTTCTTGCTGTACACAGGGTGGTCTATGTGTATGCTCAGTACTTCCTGGCACGAATTCATCTTACTAGGGCAAAGTTACAGAGACCTGGGAGGACAGGCACGCTGCATTAAAGTCATCCCTAAGTAATTAGCAAAGAAGTACATGGCTACAAGAATGTATGAACATAAGATTCAGGCAATACTGGGGCAGGGGCCCTAGCAGCAAGCCATGGGATAAAGAGGGGTCTAAGAAGGAACAATTTCTCCTGACTCTCTTGACTACACACCCATGGAAGGCTCTCTCTCTCTCTCTCTCTCTCTCTCTCTCTCTCTCTCTCTCTCTCCTCTTTGACATTGTTATAGTAGTGTTGTTTCCTGTATACATGCCATGTATAATCCTATTTAATAGAGGATAATTATTCATTGATTCAGCTAACACTTGTTAGCTACTTACTATGTAGTAGGCCCAGTCCTCTGTGATAGTGTTATAACCAACTCACAAAGCAGGCATAATTCCCACCCTTACAGTTCTTACATCCTGATGGTGATTTATATCTCATTGGCGAGAGAGCAAGTTGAGGCCGTGCTTCTGACCAGTGGTGACAGGTAGTACTGAAACTCTGGCATTCTGGCAGCATGGCTGTCCCTTACCTAGCATGTTATCTATGCTCCAGGGCTCCCTTGAGAGAACGTTCCAGAGCAGGAACTTTTTCCCACCTCACTGGTCGGGGAGCTGAGCCTCTGGACTGCTGGTTGCTGCAGTCTGGGTGACAGAAAAAGCACGGGACAGAGCTGGAGCTGGGTAGCTGTTTGGAGCCACAATGAAATCTGTTCAGGTTATTGTTCTGTCCCAGGGCTCAGCATGCTCTCCTACTTGCATCGTGGGGAGGAAGGAGCAAGGATGGCTGTTGCTAAGGGTTGGCATTAAAGGGGAAGCCGCCCTAGACTCTGACTTCTATACATTATCACCTAATCTAATGTGAGGTACATGCAACCGTGAGACCCATTTAAGAGAGAGTAAGAAAAGTCACTTTAAAAAATAGTCTTCCCAGGGCCACACAGCTAGAAAATGCGCGAGTAGAAGCTTGAGCCCTCCTTCCCAATCCATCACTACATGTAATTGTGAAGAAAAGGTCTTCTAATGCAAGCAGTATCTTGCTTTTTAAAGATGTGTCCATTTATCTAGAGACTTATTTATGCGTGTATGCACCTTCACATATTTGTCTGTATGAATGTATGTCACACAAACATGAGAGAAGGTACTTCTGTCGATGCTCTCGGGTCAAAACGAAGGCATCGCGTGTCGTGCCCTCTTTCTCAAGAGACGTTTGTTCCCCACTTGTTCCTGTGAAGCAGGGTCTTCTTTTGAATGCAGGTTTGTGTCATCAAGCCCCTGAAATCATCCTGTTTTGGCCTCTCTCAAAGTTCCTGTTTCAAGTAACACCAGGTTTGTTCCCTGTGCGTTGAGTCCACCTAGGCCTAATAATTTTGCATTAGATGCTCTTAGCCACCAAGCCATGTCTCCGGCACAAACAAAGATGGTGGCATCCTTGCATGGGAACTTAAGTGATACTAAAGTAGAGAATGGTTCCTTGGTCTGATGTCCTTGGGCTCTCTTACCACCAGCCTTTGCTGTTTTGCTTAAAGTTGATTCTTGGCTTAGCTGACATTCTGGATATTTTCAGTCTAACTGGAGGACAGATTTTTTTCAAGCAATACTTTCTGTTGTAAATAACGTGACACATTTCTTTTTGCATTAAAAGGGGAAAAACTGGCCGGGCGTGGAGACACACGCCTTTAATCCCAGCACTTGGGAGGCCGAGGCAGGCAGATCTCTGAGTTCGATCGAGGCCAGCCTGGTCTACAGAGTGAGTTCCAGAACAGACAAGACTACACAGAGAAACATTGTCTCGAAAAACAAAAAAACAAAAAACAAAACAAAACAAAAAACAAAAAGGGGGGAATCTTGTGCCACTTAAATTCATATCAACATTGGAGACTGACCCAGTCAGTAGGTGACTTCCAGAGACCTCCTCTTATCTGGCAGAGATGTTAAGTGCAGGGCTTGCTCAGGCTGGGCACTGGCAGCATGAGAGGACAGGTCATTTTTAGCTGTGAGATTGTTCTGAGCATTGTAGACATGTGGCGTCATCCTTGGCCCGGTTCCACCAAATGCCATTTCTAGACATCGAGCTGGCCTCATTTTACACTTCAGCACCAGATTCCAGGCACTTGAACTCAAGCTTACTACAAAGGAGGCTGAGAAATGTACATCGCCAGTTCTGGGCCCTCAAATGAAAACATCTAGAATTATTGCAGAAGATTCATAGCTCATAGTGGAGTAGAGAACCTGCCCTTGTCTGTAATGTTCTGTCTAAGAGCATAGCATCAGGAGTCAGGGAAACCTGAGTGGACCTGGAGAATGTGTTGGTTTCTTAGAGACCAGATGTCAAATGGGCCAGGCAGTGGTATCACCTCATTCAGATGTCAAAACTGAAGTTACATGAGAAATGAACAATTGCTATTGCTCTTTAGTATTCTTTCTCTTTTCTTCTTGGACAAACAAAGCAGTCTACAGTTACAAGATTACAATATGTCTACAGTTCTTATTGCAAGGGACTGCAATGAGATAGGATTCAGCTGCCTGCAATCCTACAATAGCATATGAATGTACTTGATGAGTACCAGGCCCACATGATTCTCTTGCAGGCAAACCTACCTCTGTGATATTCCTATGCCTGGATCTATTGCCGAGGTCTCTGATGCTCCAAAGGAAGGACAAGATAACCTAAAAATTCGAGCAACCTGTGCCTTGACGTGGCTACAGAGAGCACAACTATGTCATGTCAACATCGGGGACTTTGCCTGCCTCTGCTGACTATGAAATATATAACAGGAAAGCAGCTTTGAATGTGAAAAGCTATTGAAAAATGTAGAAGTGGATCTGTTAAAGTGGCTAGCAAACCCTGACCGCTACCTGTACAGAACAATGGATGTAGCCCTTGGTAAGTGTCAATAGATGTTAGAGAACACTATTGATAGGAACAATGGGTTTCTGAATTTGACAGACAGCTGGAGACTAGTGAGGGGAGGGAGTAGAAGTTGAGTAGATTGATGTACATCACTATGTGTCTTTCACAAAGTCATGACACTTGATGGATGGATCAGTATTGGCTAATGCCATACTTCCAAGAGTAAAATTATCATCCCTGTGGTGCATCTCTAAAACTAGAAGCCCTGTCTCCTCCCAGGGGATGGATTTGACTCATCTTAAGAAGAAACTGTAGTGATCTTCTCAGAAGGACGCAGGAATGAGATCCAAGTAAAAACCATTATGTAAGGGAACTGAGAAAGCCTTTCAGGTTCTCAGATTCACTCCTTACCAATGTAAGAAAATCATTTTTCTGAAGAGATGCACTTGAATACTGTGCATTGAAAAAAGGTAAGTCTTCTCCCAAGAGTTCATAGGGGTAAAATGAAAGCAGAGATGGAGTCCCAGAGGAAGGATCTACTAACCATTTTTTTTCTGTTCTCTCTGCAATAATTTTGTCTTCTCTAATATTCAACATACTTTGGTGGCGCATGCCTTTAATCCCAGCACTCAGGAGGCAGAGGCAGGTGGATTTCTGAGTTCGAGGCCAGCCTGGTCTACAAAGTGAGTTCCAGGACAGCCGGGGCTATACAGAGAAACCCTGTCTCGAAAAACCAAATAAAATAAAATAAAATAAAATAAAATAATAATTTTTTCAAAAAACCATAAAATGCTAAACATTTCTATTTTTGTGTTGAATAATGGACCTACAAAGATACCTATATCTTAATCTATGGGATGCGTGAATATTCTACCTTCCATGATGAAGGGGGCTTTGCAGAAATGACAAATTGCAGCTCTTTTCCCCATGTTCCCATGGCCATCAGCTATCACTGAGCAGAGGCTGCTGTGGTGGCCTACAGAGTACCTTGGTCCAGTCATTTTAGCAGCAGTAGATAAACAAAACAATACAACAAAATCTAGCTCTGAGAGTGATAATAAAGTTGTTAGCATTCCCTTGGAGAGACACTGGGAGAGGATCACCAGATCACCAATGGGAGTCTAGTCATTATGCCTTCCTATCCCTGACTGTAAATAGAGGTAGTGAAGAGCATAAGAGGTGAAAAGTTGGTTGATGGTGGAAATGGAGGAGTGGGTGGTAAAGCTTTTATGAGTTATTACAGATGCTGGGGTAGAACTTTTCAGTAAGAAGGTCGCTTTAGACTCCCTAAAGTTCTAATCAATAACTGTTCACCAAATCTACTGTAACTTCAATAAAGGCATTGGTTTGCCAAGATGGAATTAGATGGAGTCATTTATCTTAGTTAGGTTTCTAACTGGCCAAAAGCAACTTGGGGGAAAGGATTTTTTTTTATTTACTAGTTACAGTCTTTCATGAAGGGAAGCCAAGTCAAGGCAAGCGCTGGAAACAGAAGCCAACGGAGCAGTGCTGCTTACTGACTTGCTCTCTCTCTCTCTCTCTCTCTCTCTCTCTCTCTCTGGCTTGTTTGGCTACTTTTCTTGTATAGTTCAGATGTACCTGCCTAGATATGGCACAACCCACAGTGGGCTGGGCCTTCCTACATCAATTAGTAATTACAAACATGTTTCATAGTCACAGCCACAGGCTAATCTGATCTGAGAAATTCTTCAATTGAGCTTCCTTCTTCCCACATAAAACCCTAGGTTTGTGTCAGGTTAACAGCTGAAGCTAACTATGACATATTTATTTGGTCTGTTGGTACCCTATTTGGAAAGTATAGAATTTTTGTCACATATTCGTGAAAAATTGACATATATATGTTCCACATAACCAAACACAAATGTTCTTCTAAGAGGAAGGCAAGAGGACTAGGACTTGATGTGCTAAAGGTTCTAAAGGTCGGGCCATGCAGAAACTATCAGTTGAGAGGTGCAGTGATACCTAGAAGCTTTAACATGAATGGGAACAGTTTCTTACTTCAGAAGCTCCAGAAGAAACCAGCCCTGACAATACCTTGATTTTTAGGTCAGTGTGATTTGCTTTGGTTTCTTCTTCTTCTTCTTCTTCTTCTTCTTCTTCTTCTTCTTCTTCTTCTTCTTCTTCTTCTTCTTCTTCTTCTTCTTCTTCTTCTTCTTCTTTTTCCAAGACAGGGTTTCTCTGTGTAGCCCTGGCTGTCCTGGAACTCACTCTGTAGACCAGGCTGGCCTCGAACTCAGAAATCTACCTGTCTCTGCCTCCCGGGTGCTGGGCATGGTGGCGCACGCCTTTAATCCCAGTGTTGGGATTAAAGGCGTGCGCCACCATGCCCAGCTCCCTTTGGTTTCTAACTTGCAGAATGATTCAGTAATTGCTTAAAAGAAGAAGAAGAAGAACAAGAGGAGAAGGAGGAGGAGGAGGAGGAGGAGGAGGAGGAGGAGGAGGAAGAAGAAGAAGAAGAAGAAGAAGAAGAAGAAGAAGAAGAAGAAGAAGAAGAAGAAGAAGAAGAAGAAGCCACAGCAGTCTATCTGTAAAGAAGCAGACACAACTCCCTTCAGTGAGGCTCATTAGAATGAGAGGCCTCAAGACCACATTTGAGCCTTGAGGTGGGAGCGAGAATGTTAGACAGAAACAATACAGAATATGGAAATCTAACTGTGAAAGAGAGGCTTGCCTTTAAAGTTACAGAGGAGCTTTGTTAAGACTAAAAAATATGGGAGGGGTGGTGGTGAGAGGGATAGCCACTATGAGAGGAATGGTAAGGGAAAGAAGGAAGAGGCCAGAGGAGACTCTTCAGAGAGCATCCTTAATCTCTGGGCCAAATTCTCCAGCAGTCTCTCTGAGGAATCTTGGACTAAGCTTCAGGACAAATGAAATGTCTGTTTGTTTGTTTTTTTAAATAATGTTTTAGCGGTGTTGAGAAGGTTCACATTGCATGATATTGTTCAGCACAGCATACATGACAAGGAGCTTGGAGCAGCCAGCTACAAAGTCACAGCACAGACTGATTCTTAACTCTGTCTCAGAGAGAGCTTCAGAAGGGCATGGCCTAATTCAAGCTTTGGGATCTAGTCTAAAGGTAGAGGCCCATATTCTCACAGTCATAAGCTTGCTAGTAACTAAATAATCTGGTTAGGGTACAGGATACTGCACAGGTCAGTATTTCTAGTTGTGATAGAACATTTAGCACAAACCAGCTCCAGAAAAAAATATAGAATAGTTCCAGACATGTCCATTCTGAGGAACTCAGCAATGTCTCGAAACCTTGAATCCAGATAACCGAGTGGTAAACCTGATTAATTCGAGAATTCAGACATCAGTTGTAAGAAGCGTTCTGGTTGGTTGGAGTGCGTTTTATGAGTATCCCTGAACCTATCTTTGAGGTAAAAGAAATCAAGAGGAGAAAATGCTATATACTCCAGTATATAGTAATTGGACTCATGCTCCATTTTTCAAGATAACGGGGGGGTGGGGTGGGATGAAGAAAAATGTAGGACAAGGACAGACCGACTTTGATATGGACATCAGAGTCAGGGAGAGGCTTGCAAACAGAGTACAATAAAAATCTGCAGAGAGAGTGGTGGGGGCTGGGGAGGCAGGATCTCGCTGTGTAGTGCAGGTTGGCCCCCCACTTTCTATTCCCTGCCTCAACTTGCTGGGGGCTGTGATTATGGGAGTAACCCATCATGTCTGGATATATGACAATGGCTTTCAGTGGCTGACTAAAACATCTTAGCATGACCGCCCCATCTCGTTTCTTTCTTTCTTTCAGTTCTACAACTTAAAAAAATGCCCCTAGTAATAAGAGCTGAGCTATCTTACTCTCCCCTGCCCCTTTATTTGACGTATGAGTACACTGTAGCTGTCTTCATGCACACCAGAAGAGGGCATCACATCCCATTACAGAGGGTTGTGAGCCACCATGTAGTTGCTGGGAATGGAACTCAGTACCTCTAGAAGAATAGTCAGTGCTCTTAACCACTGAGCCATCTCTCTATCCCTCTTACCCCTGGTGCCCCTTTTTAACCACACATCCTATAGTATTTGGGAGTAAGAATCCCTAAGACTCAACTGTTAGGCACAGCTCTTAGGGTGTGGTAGGCAAAGATGAACTTGAATGGATGTAATTAATCATCATAACTGATTAATTTCTTACAGAGAAAAACTGATTTTATTTAAGAAGCCGAGCTTCTGAGTTCTGGCACAATTTTATGCCTAGAATGAGCTTGCTGTCCCTCCTGCCCTGGCCCTGATCTTTTTTGCACATTAATATAGCTTATTGGGTTCCTGTGGTGTTGGCCATGGGGGCTATTGAGTGAGTTTTCGTCCACTGTGGTGTTGAAATAGGATAATACCAAGTGAGAACCTGCTGGTTTTCTAAAAATGACTCAAAGAGTCTGCCCGACTCCATTAATCTCTCCTAATTTGTGCCAGCCTGCTACATTTAGCTTGGAAGTTTTTCTCTTTGCCCTAATATTTAAACACTTCTGATGAAGAACATCTACCTCCAGTGTGTGCGTGTGTGCGTGTGTGTATGTGTGTATGTGTGTATGTGTGTGTGTATGTGTGTGTGTGTTCCAGCTGTTGTGGTGTGTGTGGTGATTCAGGGATTTGTCTTCTAGCAAGCTACACTCCTTGTTCAGGGGTCTACAGAGTCATGCAAGGGATGTGGGAATGTGTAGAGATGCTGCTAAGCACTGTGGGGCAGTGGGTTATGCACAGACAGCCTGGTCTCCAGTTGAGCTGAGTTCTTGAACCCTTTGTCCACCACCTACTGTGTGGGGTCAGTGGCTTAACACAGCCAGATGCCCACCGAGGGCCACATGGAAAGTGTCCAGCAGTCCTCCCGCATCTGCCTGCCCAGGGCACCAGAACTCTGGCAGGACACGGGCACTCTCTCTCACTCCCCTCTTCCCACACATCCACGTCTCTGAAAGGCACTATGAGGCTTCCCAAAAAACCAGTTCCAGGTGTGCCTTGGACAGGCTAGAGGGAAAACTTCCATGTCTCTCAGCATCCCATGTCCGTGTTGTCCACATTTGGTCTCCACGCTGTACCTGAGGTGTAGGAGGAACTGTTTGGTGTTATGAAGTGAAACCCAATAAGGGGTAAGAAAGTGTCTGGGTTCCATTCCTGACAAAGGAGTGCCTGCTTCTTCTTACCAAACTCAGAGCTCTCTACATTCCTTGTCTATGCTAGGCATCTCTATGTGTATGAAGCACACGGCATTTAGTAAGGTTGGCAACATACCAGCTCTGCCTGGAACCCTCATTCCTACCTTTTGAAGGAGAGACTTGCAGGTCCAGAACGCAGCCACCAGGGTGCAGTGCCTTGGCCTCTTGGCCTTCCCTACCCTTGTGGACATGGAAGGGCACACTTGTGGTGCTTCCAAGTTCTAACTAAAGTCCTTACTTTGCTCTGCAAGTTCCTTTTCAAGTTCCTAGAATGTTGCAGATGTTGTCTTTGTTCTGTTCTGTTTTGTTTTATTTAACTTATTTTCTCTCTTTCTTAGAAATGCAATTCTGTTGTGACTATTCCTTCATTTAATAACAAGCCAAGCCAAGGGCAGGAGTCAGGGAGGCTTAAGGTGCTGCAGATACCAGGACAAAACACCAAGAATTTCACATATACTTTTTCACCTCTGCCTCTCATACACACTTTTATTTGTGCATGTGCACATGTGTTCCACCACATACATATTTACATAAACATGTAAGCAAACACACATGCTCTTCCAGCACCTATGTTTGCACACACAGGTATGTATGCACATACACACCTGCTCTATCATTACATATAGGCTCATACACATATACATACTTGTGCACATACATCCTCTTCTATTGCACACATATTTGAATACAAACACATTCATGCATGCTGAGACATACTCTTTCTTCACTCCATTTGCTTTCTCCTGCCAGAGGATCTAGTCCCATATTAGACAGTACCTGCTATCTAAAAATGAGAATGCAAAGAAGTCTGACCATGGTCTCCAGTGAGAAACCTTGAAGTGGGGGCTGTAAGCATGCTGAGTCTGTGCCCTGTACCAAGTCAGCCTATAACGAGGATGGGGCATGTTGAGCTGACACACTGCTCAGAGCTGGGGTCCTAAAACATACTCTCTCACTTAAAAGGAATTCACTCTGTATGTTGGAAACTCCCCACCAATTCCCCATTTCCAAGAGCTCTGAGACCATCAGAATCATCTATCCAGTGCCTGCTGGATAAGAGAAAAGGTGAATATCCCCAGGAGGTAGAGATATTTTTAATTAAATAGCAGGTTTCTTCCAATCAATTATTCTTAGGACATAATAGCTGTTCAGTAAAAGTTTGCATGAGAAGAGAGGACTCTTTTGAGCTTGGTGTTATATAAAGTATTATTGCATGGCATAATAATACCATATATTATATATTATTTTTATATTATATATAATATTATTATGTAAAGTATTATTTTTAAAGAAAACCCCTGGTTTCAAGGTCTTGAAAATGTTCATATTTTAGAAAATTTAAAGTGAAGTTTAGAATATTTCTACCCATGATCCTTTGTGCCCCTCACTGTTGGAAGCGTGTTCTGTCTCTCGTTAGCCTCCTAGGTCTGTGATTCTTGCTTCTTGTCCAACCAACACTTTATCACCCCCTTTAATGAGGTTCCACACAGAGATGCAGGGCTACACACACGTCCCTAATTGCAGCCCAAGAAACTGCAGGATCATTTTATAGACTGATATGACACACAGGGAAGGAAGGCCTAATGGTGGCCGAAGCATCAGAACAGAGAATCTGTGGATCCTGTCCTCTCTCTGTCACATCCAGTGCAACTCCTTCCAGTCTCCATCGCAATGGCTGTCTTCTTAGAAACGATGGAGCGGACAGTCACATGTGAGACTGTCCAGGCAGATGTCCTCCGCCTACTGTACAGGAGCCCTCTGTCCACACTTGGGATCCTCATAACAGGTACTGTGTGTTTTGGGGTTCCTCGTGTGTCAGGCACTGCCTCAAACTCTTTGTCATTAAGAACTCATGTGACTTTCAGGTCAGGTCACTTCTACACTAGTGCACCTAGGTTAGAGTTGAATAAGCTGAGGTTCAGGAAATCTTGAGTTAACTAATTCCCCAAAGTCATACTGTTCGTACAGGTGAGACCTAGCTTTCAGTGAAGGTGGTTTGTGCTTATATGTCAGGGCCCCTTCTCTCATCCTAATCCCAAACGAAGAGTGTCTACCTGATTTGCTTCTGAATCCTGACACTTGGTTTACCTGGCACCAGACTCTGGGTAAAGGCCTGGTAAAGGGCAGTGGAAGGGAGGTGAATGCCTTAAGGTCTGGACTTGATTTGTAGGAGAAATCAAGGTTACAAAGGGAAAGTGGTAGGTCTTGACTTCAAGATTCCTGATTCTTTATAGGCTTTCTCAAAGCTTGACTCACAGGCTGCTAGAGATATATTTATGTGGCAAACGACAACATTTGTGGTAGATTTTTGTTTTAGTAATGTGTGAATCCCTATAAGAAATAATTTCAGTTTTCTTATTTTAGAAATCATATTTTTTAATTATAATTTTTCATTTATGGGCATTTTATCTGTATCAGTATTTATGTAACACTTGCATGCAGTGCCAAAGCAAGCCAGAAGAGGGTATCAGACCCTCTGGAACTGGTCTTACAGATGGTGAGGCAGAGCGTGGGTTCTGGGAATTGGATGCAGATACTTTGGTGGAGCATCCAGTGCTCTTAAACTTGAGGCTTTTCTTCAGCTCCAAGAATATCCTTAGTTATAGCACAGATAAATATGTTTATCACAGCTCAAATGCGCAAGACTATTGGGAACATCCTCATTTGAACACCCACAGAACCTGTTTCCTCAATATCAAAACGGTGTTTTTTTGTTTTGTTTTGTTTTGTTTGGATTTCTTGTAAATAGTCAATGAAGCAGTACATAGGAAAGAAGCCAGCACCATTCTTGATATGGAGTAAATTCTGGTTAGTGGGAAAATTCTACCTACTATTACCATCGTCATGCTCTCCTCTTTGAGATTACTTTTGTTTCATAGGGAAGAAAACCAGAGGCTCAATACCTGCTGTAGTTAGGGTATGGCCCTCAGACCCACATGTTGAAGGCTTGGTCCCTGAGCTGGTCTTGGAAGATGGGGCCTAATGGGAGATGATTGGGCTGCAAACTCAGAGTCCCCATGAAAGGATTGATGGCTTTGTTTTAAGAATGAGTTAATTACTGGTAGAGCAGATTGTCAGGAAGCTGAGTATCCACCTTGGTGTCCCCTTGGTGTATGCTGTTCCTCCTTTTGCTTTTCCACTATAAGATGAAGAAGCAAGAAGATGCTGATGCTGTGGATGGCCTTTCCAGCCTCCAGAACTGAGAGAAGAAATGCCCTTTTTGCAAACATGTGTCATCCAGTGGTATTAGTTAAAACAACATAGCACAGACCAGTGCAACACCAAATTGGGAACCCCAGGAAGACCTTCATGTGTAAGATGCCCATATTTGGCAGTGGTGGTGAAAGATGGTAGTGTTCAGTTACACACTGGACAATTGGTGCCACCTCTTTGTAAGTCCAAGGCTAATTAAGTACCATTGTCACTAGGCAACTTGCATATAGCCATCAGATTCATAAGTCTACCTCTATCAGAAGGAAACAAAGACTATAGGCAGTTAGGGGGAGCCAGGGAGGGAGATCATAGTGCATAAGCATTAGTGCCTGGGGCATAGGCATGAACACAGGGACAAGAAAGTTTCCATGGTGGCTTCTAAGATGGACTTCTTCCCATTGCCTGTGCTCTGGGGAAGAGAAAAATAAATTTGCTTCTCTTTGTTGATGCAAGGGATTATTCACAATGGCCTATTTTCCCTTTAGATGCCTTCTTGTGGAAGCCTGCTGGGTGGAATGCTCTAATGGTAATGAATGATCTGAAGTGACATCTGTCCCTCCCCTCTCACTCTGCCTGCCTGTCCATCAACACCGACACTCCATTCTGGCCCAATTAGAATCATAAAATGACTCGGGCTCAGAAAATGTGTCTTGATCTTGAAGTTGCCTCTTCATATTTTTAAATCATTGCATTTGAGTCAAATTCAATACGATTCTGTATTTCCTTCCCATTTAATCTGTGTGCTGCTTTCACCTACTTGTTGCTAGGACAACCAGCATTAGATCTGGCGTTACTTGTTGTCCAGGAGGAGGCTGTTAATTAACTCCCTGAAATTGCAGGCCAGGTAATCAATACCAAATGTATGGACTTGGCTGGAATGTTTTAATTAAATTTACAGTAATTTTATTTGCAGCTTCTTTTGCAATCTGCATGGCTGCAATTGATTTCTATTTCACACACAATGGCCTATTCACTAGCCAGGTCATCCCTTCTCTTTAATGCCTTTCCCCATCAGCTGAGCCAGTGTGAGATGAGGATTCACAAGGCAAATTGTTAGTTAAAGCGATAATACAAAAATGAAACAAGCCTTAAAACTATCAGGAGGGCTGGTCTTCTGCCAGTGGAGATGTGTTTTGTGTGAAACGAATCCAGAAAGCAGGGATCAGACAGGGCTCATGGAAAATAACCCAAGATAGGCAGAAAACAGCAAAGCCCAAACCATGCTGCAAACTCCCCAATGCTGTTGGAAATCATATGGAAGCAACCTGCCCTCCGCCACTCCAATATTCTTAGCACCGTCTCGTCTTTCTAGAACTAAGCTGCGAACCTCTTAGGGGAAACACACCCCCTCCTCCTTAGATAACTAAAACAAACCAAGCTTCCCTGGACGCAAGGCCATGTCAAGTGTACTGCCTTCTCCCAGTATCTCTAGGTGGTGGTCCTCCCCACCTCACAGGGTCACCATGGATTAGATAAAATCATACAGAGGACGGGCCCAGAGCATGCACTCTGGAGTCACTCAGGTTCTCTGAGTCCTATTTCTCATTCCACTTGCTATTTGAACAGCTTCAGGCCAAGAACATAATCCTCAGGGCCTCAGGCGTCTCCCCTGGCAAATGGGCACATTGCCACCTGTCTCACATTATGTAGAAGGGCGAACAAAAAGCACTGGGCCGCTGAGCTGAGCCTGGTTCATGCATTCCTGGGTTCTTCTCTTGGGTGAGGCCTCATCACACACAGTTGGGGCCAATCCTACAGCCCTGAGCATCTATCTCTGCTGTTTGGACCAAGCAGCTTCCCCGGGGTGAAATGAACAAACGTGTACCAATTACTCAGGGTGATTGGAATTTATTGCCAGGATATTTGAGACCCCAGGTAGAATAAGAATCGGTGCCAACAGCCACATTAACACTCCAGACCTAGTTTTTTTTCTTTTTTTTCCCCTATTACAAGGGCCTGGAGAAGCATCAGCCCAAAATTCTTTCCTTCCTTAAAGCATAGAAGCCTACTGAAGTGTGCTCTGTTCCCATTTGTTACCTTCTCCAAGGAGGAGTCTCAGGGATGACCCCTGTCCCTTCAGAAACGGGCAGCTTCCACAAGACAAAGTCTCCTATAATCATGCACAAATCAGTTGAGTGTCACAAATACTTTCATTCATATAAGGCCATGCTAAGTCCTATGTAGCAAGAGCAGAGTTGAGCTATGGTGACTCTACCTAAGAAAACAGCCTGACACTTGGCTAAAATCAGAACAAAAGGAAATAGCATTGGTGGGTGCCCTACTACAATATGTCACCAAAACTTATACCATCATTCTCTCTCTCTCTCTCTTTCTCTCTGTCTCTGTCTGTCTCTGTCTCTCTCTCTCTCCCTCTCCCCAACCCTCTCCCCAGCCCTGTCCTTCTCCTCCGTCTCTCTGTCTCTGTCCATCCTTTTGTTCTTCTTCAAACAAACACTAGTATTTTAGACATGTAAACTCGAATTTGGTGATACAGCATTTTATTTGTTTTTAAGACTTGCTAGAGACCCATTAGACATCACTGAGTGAGGGAAGAAAGAAAGAATGTGTTGGGAAAGGCTAGCATGCTTCCATATGATTCCTTCAGGCGGTGGAGAGCAGCCAAACGGTGACTCTCCTAGAGTGCATTTCAAGAGTCCTTTTCTAAGTCTGGTGATCTGTTTAACTGAAGGCGTTATTGGCCATGAGAGCCTAGAATGGCCTCCAGGGAGTGGGTGAGATTTATATTATGGGTAACACCTGCTTGAAAATCGTCCTTTCTGCCTACATGTTATGTTTCAAATAAATAGAATCTTACTGAGACTGTATTAATTCTCCTTCAAAGGCAATAGAAGAATATCTTATTGGAAGTGCTTCAACTAACAGACAAAAGGAAAATGTGTTCTGTGATGAAAATATAGTTGTTATGGTGGAATTTGTACATCTTTCCCTCGACAATAAAATCAATCTCTTTCTTGGTGTTTAAGATGATCTGTTTTAGGGGAGACAACATATTTATGGACATTTAAGGTTATTTCAATACAGTTAGAGAACTAGGGATGGGTGACATGTGAGATCACACTCTTCTCAGTAGGTTTTCTTCATATAAATCTTTCTCTTGCTCTGCTCTTTCTCTACATTTTTCCCCCACTGTGACTGTTCTCAGAAACAGTAAGGTCTGAAGGACCAGCTACAATGAAACAATGTGGGATCCGCTTGCCAATCTCCTGTTGGGATGGAAGACCCTGAGAAGTGTCCCCTCACCCACCTTGAGCAAAGCCTTGGTACGCTAGCCTTCTAGAGACACACCCTTTTATGAGATCCTGTACTGCATTCCTCATTCAGGCCACTTACAGAGGTAGGCTGAGGGGCTTGAGATATCTCTTACCTTCCAAGGAGCTGCAGTTGGCTTTGAAGGGACACTAACAAATTCAAAGCAAAACGGATTTGAATAATCTGGCTTTTTGGTTCTGTGTCTCAGCAGATTCTTTTTTCATGCTCATAAAGTATTTCATGGGGTAATTATATAGCTTACCTTTTTCTTCTCAAACTTTTCTCCCGTTCCCAGAGACTACAGTGCAGAAGATAGGCCAGTCTCTAAGCCAGAGCTCTGTCTTTAAGACTCAGACTGAGGTTCACAGCAGACATATTGTGGGATCCTTCAGGGAGGGTTGTATGGATTTCTGTTCATTTCATGTTTAAAGTAGTGTAGAGTTGGCGTAGGGGTGGCAACTCCTGTGGCAAGCACACATGCTGTGCACAGTGTGCTGAAGGCCCTACCCTAAGTCCCTTGGTATACAACCCTCAATACAGCTTTCGGAGACCAGTAATAGTCCTTTTCTTTTTTTCTTTTCTTTTTTTTTTTTTAATAAGAAGAAACTGAAGCAAAGCAAATTAAAAACAAACAAACGAACAAAGAAACAAACCAACAAACCAACAAGCAAACAAACCAACAAGCAAAAAACTTGTTCCAAATCACATGGTGCTTAAGAGCCTGAATTTAAATCTTGGCAGTGCTGCTTCAGTCTATGGGCTTAGTTTATGTTCCCCCTCAGTCTTGAAAATATTCAGCACAAGCTGTGCTCCAGCAGGCCAGGGCGGGTCTCTGGGTCTGTATCTCTAAGTGTCCAAGTGACATTGCTGACCCAGTAGTCAGCCTTGTAGCCACAAGGAGGTAAAACCGTCTTGTAGCCAGAGGGGTTCTCTCTATTCAAGTTCTTAAGCTACAGACCTCTTGATATATGCTGTGCTTTCTGTCATTTGAGAGGAGTTATGATTATGAGAAACGCTTTATTGATTTATGGAGTCAAAACACTCCCTTTACTGGCCATTTCTGCAAGGCACTGAAGGTGAGTGATTCAGTGTGAGCTCCAGAGACAACTGACCTAGTTGAATCATGGCTCTGATTTTGTGACTTTGCACACACACACACAAAACAAACATGGCCTTGATGGTCTATATAGTGGTACTATACCTCACAGGACTCTTGTGAATCCTTAATATGGATCCATGTTCCAAAGCAGTAAGATCAGAACAAAGCTGAGTACTCAGTAAATGCTTAGCTGTGTCATTTTACAGCAACTTCAGTTGAGTTTATTTTGACAGCAGTTTTGTCTAATTTCCCAGGCTTAGGCATCAGTAGAACAGGGAGCAATTCACAAAACAATTCCAAGACAGTAGTTAGAGCTTACACTCATCATCCTTTGAAACTCTCTAATCCCTGGTGTGTGTGTGTGTGTGTGTGTGTGTGTGTGTGTGTGTGTGTGTGTGTGCATATACACCTTGATTGACACATGTCTGCACATCCCAATGTAAATAGTATTACTTCTTATAGAAATAAATTAGGGAGGCATTCAGAATGCAGGGTAGGGCTCACTCATGTCCTGGCTGACCCTCCACCCCAACTCTGCCAAGTGTAATGCAAATTGTTGTGTTGTCATATTAAGCATGAGTGTGTGGATCCCCAATCCCAAGATTGTAAAAAAAAAAAGTTAGAATTGCTGTTGTTCTGTTTTCTTTCCATTTTATAAGAAAATGGATAGTAGGTGTTTCAGACATACAAAACTACATTAAGAATATCACAAACACACAGGTATTAGAGCTTACCTCCCAGTTTCAGAAGTAAAATAGAATAAAATACATATCATTTCATTTCATGCTCTACCCAGTCGTATTCTCTATTTTTTAAGAGGCAACTGCTATTCAATGTAATATCTATATTTTTAGTGTTTTTATCTATAGGCCTGTGTGTGACAAGGTGACGTTACACATAGTTAATATTTGTATACCATGTGTCCTTGAGCAATTTGAGTTTCTCTACATTGCAGCTGTCAAACGCATGCGTGTTCCTCCCTGTAGCTCTATAGTTGACTTCAATCACTAGCAAGGGTTATTTCTCACTCTGCTGTTGACAAATTCTTAACTCCTTTGGAGTAGAGAAGAGCTGTCTCCTCATGCAGTCGCCCCCTACTTCCCAATACATCAGAAATTCAAGCCTTGGAGTTTCCAGGCTTGGTTCTGGAGTTCGAAGACATTTTGTCTTCTGGCTCAAGTAGACGTAAATCAACCACTCTCCGTTTTGGATGCTTGCTTCTTAGATTCTCTTTCTTTTTGACTCTACTGTGCATTTGGAAATTATGCCTAAATATCCAATACACATTTATTTTTGTACCAGGCTGTGTAAGCTTCCTCATACCTCCAGCAAGCACCTATTCTGCTGATGAATGGATGAAGAAGAGTACTCAGGATATGTCATGGGCAAAAGGCATTGGATTGGAATTGGATCCCATCAATATCATCAAATAATAACTGCCATACTGACAGAGACAGTTAAATCAACACGGATGACTAAATGGTATCATTTCCGTGATGACTGTTCTGACCCTACCCCCATTTTATAGCCATGTGTCTCATTTAGGGATCGTGTTAACATACAGATTGAGACCTCAGTTGGAAGATAACAGTTGGGATTCAGTGTTCCTAGCTAGCTCTCCTCAGCCAGACTCTGAGAAAAGATAATGTATTAATATAGTCCCATTTGGCTCAGATTGGAATTTCAGTTTTTGCCTCCACAGTTTTCATTTTTGACAGAGACCTTGGGATACTTACTTTTTCTTGCAGGTGTTGTTGTTGATTACAGCTAGCTGAGATGGAAAAAACATTCATCTATCCAGATCAACCAAATAAAGTCATCTAGGGCTGGGAGCTGTACAGTAGGTTTTCATGATGTCTAGGTTATTTGGATGTACAGTCAAGACTTCCAAGAAACTTCATCCCAGGGCCGAAGTTCTTAAACTTTAGCACACATTAAACTTTCTTGGAAGTGTTGTTAAAATGTAAGATGGCCAGGGACCAGCCAAGTGACTCAGTCTGGAGTGGACCAAAGAATCTAATTTTTACAAGCTTCTAGGTGATGTTTAAGGCTGCTGGCCTTGGAACCCTGCTTTGAGAACCACTCCTAATGACAAGCATTCTCACCAGTACATGGGATACAAGTATTACCCACTTTTCATGGCCATTAAATGAGAAATGTCCCTTTTAAGCTCAGGTATTTGAACAGTGCTGTTTGGCAACACTGTTTGGGAACCTTTGTGAAGTAATGCTTTTCTGGAGAAAGCATGTCATGGGGCAGGCTTTGTTATAGGCCCTACTTCTTGCTCACTCCCTGCTTGGTGCTTGTGGTAGAAGATGTGAGTTCTTAGCTTCCTGTTTCTGCCACCACAGCTGTCAGTTATTGCAATGCTCTTGTGCCACGATGGAGCTCTATCCTCTGGAACTGCAAACCAAGATCAACTCTTCCTCAAGTTGCCTTGGTCATGGTGTTAATGCCTTTAATACATGGCCCAGTGGAGTGGATGATGACTCACAGACAAAAGCTGTTCTATTGTGCACACAGTAGATAATTAAGAAATGATGTGTTTGATGATTAATGCTTGTGTTGTGTCTATGTTCAAGCGGGTTGTTTAATAAACCTTTAGTTGATGTATTTGTGATATTTAACACATGGTCCAGTCCATTGATGCTCTCCTCACATCAATGACTTCACATCTACCTGCTCTTTTGTAGTAAAGGTATCATGAGTCTATTATTATTATTATTATCATTATATTAATTTTCAGCAGAATTTTCTGCCTTGAAATAGAAAAAGATTCTTGAGAGACTTTATAGTACATGAGACTGGATAGTTTCCAAAAAGAAGGTAAAAAGGAAAGGGAGGGGGTTGGTGTACCCCCTTCTGAGCCTTGAAGCTCTGTCAAGACCACACTACCTCACTGCAATTGTAGTACACACAAACTCCATGGTGTTTTCTCTCCCTTTGAATACTGTGTTTTCACACAACTCCTCCCTTGGGAGAAGTGCTCCCAGGTGGTAGTCTCAGGCCCGGAAGATGTTTGCTGCTTCAGTGTCCTCTTTGTTAACCCGAGCAGACTGCCTTCTGGGTTTTGCCAAGAAGCGCATGATTCTCCCTAGAATCTCTGTGTCAGAAATGAAGGCTTGCTAGGTTCCACAGCTTCCTGGGTGAACTGCAGCTATTGATCTTGCTACCAGCATCGTGAGTAATGCCGACAAGACAGTTTCTGGTGCCTTCTCTGACAACTGGCCACATTTTGGACGCACACTGCATGCGGACTGCATCATAAACATGCCCAGCTTGTGCTGACAGCACTGAGAGCACTTGAGGATAAACATTTGTGCCAGCTAAAAATGTCTCTAAGATTGGGAGTGTTTCATCAAAAGACTTATCTGTGCATTTCTGAGGGTGGTTTTGAAAGCCTTCTATAGCTCCAAAGCAACGGTTCTGACGGATTCATTTGTCAATATCTGCTGCTTTCTTTACCTTAAGCTTCAAAGAGGAAAACTAAAATGAAAAAGTTAATTCTTCTTTTAAAATGGACAGATGTCCTTTCTGAGGCATAGAAAGACTTGACTGAAGGGTGCTTGCTATCGGTAAGGTTTGGGGCCCGAGATCTGACTGTGTAACCTCTTAATGTTTTGGGCTTGAGGATAAGAATCTGTTGCCTAAGAAAGAATGGTAATTCTCCCTTAGCAATTGCTGCATTAATTAAGTTTGTCACTTGTTCTGGGGAAACTGGAGCAAAGCTGAGATAGCTTTAGAGCCAAGGCTAGTTGCTGCTGTTTTGCAAAACAGTCTGAAATAATTGTCTCCTGGTCGATAACTCCGGCATGGGCAATGTTCCCTTTCTAGAGTTGAGTTTAGTCATCTGGTCCCAAGAAAAGCTATGTATTTATTAAGACTCATGGCTACTGGATATTAACTTCTCCTCTAATCGGGAGTAGAAGCTAAAAGAGGATGGGAAAGAATCCATTAAGGTGAGATAAATGCTGCATGCCCAGTGGAAAGGCCTGTAGTGGTGGTAAGCTGATATTGTGAGCACATCTTATAAATGGCCTTTGAGTGGGGAGGCAGAGTGCTGAATATAACATGCATCCATATTAGTGTTTTAACATGATCTTGTCAGTTGATAGCAAGAAGAAAGAGAAGCACTACAATAGTAATCCTGATTCTTGGGAATTGTGTACCTCCTGTGTGCAAAGCACTTCACACAGGAGATCACTGCTCTTCAGAGAGACTCACAAAGGGAGGGCTGATCAATCCATCTCATTTGTAGAAGCCCAGTGAGAAGATATGTTGTCCAAGGATGAATATTTGGTAAGTAAGCAAACTGTAACTGGGCATTTAATAAAGTTTATGGAGCTCCTACCACAACTCCACTAAGGCAAATGGGTCCAAGGGATTGTGGATGACAGAAGCATGAGGAATATGAAAGGTGACACCCAGTTCTAACAGGAACTGTGAGGGTAAGTCTGACTTCCAAAATTACAGGAGCATTTGAATCACTTATACTCATTGAAAGTTGTATTACCTATCATCTATCTGTCTGTCTATCTATCTATCTATCTATCTATCTATCTATCTATCTATCTATCTATCTATCATCTGTCTATTATCTATCTATCTATCTATCATCTGTCTATTATCTATCTATCTATCTATCTATCTATCTATCTATCTATCTATCATCAGTCATTCACAGATCCATTTGTTATCTATATTTTTACATAAATACAGAGGTAAGTTTTCTTTAGCTATTAACAACCACCAGATCAAATTGAAATCTGCTAGCTCATTCACTTTTTTTTCCTTTGGGGGAGTAAATTTTATGAGATTTTATATACATAGTATAGTTTTCTACTTTTATTAGGTTTACAACTTATATATTGCATTCATAAAAAACAAATAGAAGTTTTAGTCTTTATATCAGTAAGTGGGACTCCATAGAGTAGATTAGCATGCAATGTGTTCTTTTAAAAAGAGTCCATCCTTAAATTCTGAGTATACTGCACTATGATTAAATGCACTAATCATTGTTTTAAAAATAAGATGACCAAGTCATTTGGTTAATGTTTTATTGAATTTTTATTTAACACTGGTGGAACAGGCATTGTTGCACTTGTCTATAAGCAGTAGAGTTGTCTGAGTTCATGGATAGTTCAGTGTTTCACTCCTCTTAAATGACTGCTTGCTTCTGCATTCTGACTTCTGACTCAAAGTGCGTCCAGGGAGCTCCTTTTCTATAACGATGTACTATGTCCTGTGACTTTGTTTTCTTACAAGCCAAGGGTAAGGTGAATTTATTTTAAAGTATCATCCGGGTATTTTGTTTTGTTTTGTTTTTTAATCTCAGTAAGTTTTTTAGAAGTTTAAAACTATTTTTTGAAATTGATTCAGAAAATCTGAAATAAAAAATGGATTTAAAGAATAAAAATGTGTTTAACAAGTTTCCTGAAACTTGTTTAAAAAAGTAGTGGTATTTGAACCATGGCCTTCTCCCTTTTCCAGCTCAGAATGAGAAAAAGGCAGGTGTCCATAAAACCCAGACTCCCACATCCAGAGTTGAAAGTTGAGAGCTGTGCTTTCCTGGAAAGAGCAAGCCTGGCATTTTTCATCTTCCTGTGCTGCTCTTATTCCACCAGACCCTCATTCTTGGGCAGAGACTCTGGGAGGCCACAGCACAGATAACACCATACTATGCCATGGTCATCTCAAGCCATTTCTTACAGTGTGACAAGCCAAGAAGTACCCAAGGGCTACTGTCCTTGCCCAATATCCTGAACTTTGAATAAGGGATGCAACCCACCAATGCTGAACCCAGTTCTGGACTTTATGACTTGGAGATTTTATTCTGAAGAGAGGCAGACATTGAGAGTTTGCAGCTCCCCTCTAATGAGCTGATTGCATTTTCAATGGAGTTTGAAGGAAGCTCCGGCTTGAAAGTGCTCAGAAAAATCAATAGAAGTTTGAAAGGTGAAAGCAGCAAGCTACGCACTGAAGTGGTTTACTTTCTCAAAAGAACTGACAAGAGAGAGAGAGAGAGAGAGAGAGAGAGAGAGAGAGAGAACTAAGAAGAATATTCTCATGGTCAGAGAAAACTTAAACGCTCACCCCAGAAATATCCATCCAAGGGTCCTATGTTATTGGATCAGGGAACACTGTGTACCCCAGAGTATCGGCATAAAGGGAAGAGCAAACACCTGGCAATTAAAGGAGCTTGATCCATAGTGATCATAAGAAAGTGAAATCCAAGAGAGCCCTCCCCAAACACCTGGCATTCCAGGGTGACCTGGTACAACTGAGGTTGTGCCCATTGAGGAACAAGGCTTCATTCTGCATTGGTTGCAAAGGAATGACAGAGTATTTATCCTTCTCCAGCTGTCCTAGAACAAGTGAGGCATGAAAGCAGTCTGAATTGCTGTTCTAGGCCTAACCAACCCATAGAAGAACCAAACAAATACAAATCACAGACTGGAGAACAGAGGGCGACAGCACCTTGGGAAAGGACCTGCTTCCAGAGTTGACAGAACGGCACCTTTGTGGAAGAGATAAAGTGTGGTGACAATAGATCATCAAAGCAAAGAAGAGGGAGAGACAGACGACTGAAAGGGGAACCAAGTAGAAATTGTACAACTGAAAAGCATAATGATGAACTGTGTGCATTTTTAGCAAAAAAAAGAGAAGATGGTGTAAAAAATAAAAATGAACAAATGCAAAATGTAGAAAATATTTTTAAAAATAGCACATGTATTAAGTATTGAAAGGAGTAAATTGGCCTGAGCCAGACAGACTCCATTACAGGCCCGAGTTTCTACTTCCCAGAGCTGGGTGAGTCAGTTACTGGAACAACAGCAAGCTTATGAAAAAGGGACCCCTCCCCAGTTTTCAAAAGGACAGTTAGCCAAGCTTGAGCCCAAGAGGTTAAGAGTGACCTCTCCTTTGCATGAAACAAGAGTAGTTAGTCAAGTATGCTTGAAACAAGACCCTAACCAATTACAGCATCACCCAGACCTCCAGAGATAGAACACACCAATCAAGATATAGATCATCTACCCCTTCCCAATGTTCCTCTTCTTGGCTTTAAAACTGAATCTACAAATTCAGTGAGGGTCCTTCCATCCTGATGGAACTGGGCCCCTGCATGCGGGAATTTGTACAATAAACTTTCTTTGTTTTTGCATACTATCTGAGTCTGGGATATCATTCTTCAGTGATTCCTGGACCCTAACAATATTTTTGTAAAGCTAGTCAATGAGTGCTTATGCTGCACCTTTTTTTAAAATGTGAAACAGTTAAAAACCCAAAGTTTACAATGTAAAAAAAGGTATCATAAGCTAAGATTGGTTATTATAGTATAAAAGCAGTAAAACAAGTTTTGTAAAGCCAAGTGTAGAATTCTTAGTTTCAGTCATGCCCAAGGCCTTCATACTCACCAGCCATTCACCGACTAACCCAGAACAACTGTCTCATAAGCTCCACTTAACTAAATGACTTATATGAACATGACATTTTTTTTATCCATTATTTTTTCCCACTCCCTTTAATGCTGAGATATGCAATTACCATGGTGTTGTGATTAACGACAGAGTTCAAGGTGGTAGCATGCTGTCCAGATTTGTGCTTGTGTCCTAATAGGCTTACCCCTAGGTTTTGTGACAGTGTACTTACTCTAGGATGTTTGTCACAGCCATAGATAGCCTAATGACAAATTTCACATAATGTAACCCTGTTGTTAAGTGACAGATGATTATAATTCTATGCTGGCCTATAATGTACATTCATGTAAGGTAATTACCAGTAGCAGTGCAAAGGAGGTGAGTGAGAAGAAAGCATATCGACGTGAGGGAACTACACCACATGACAGCTGCAGACGTCACAGGATAAGAGGGAGAGGCAGATCCATTCAAAAAAGAAACTCAAAAAACATAACAGAAAAACGCTCATCCTTTGTTTATTTTTCAATAAAAATTTACATAAAGTAGTCATTATCATATAACTGCGTTTTAAACACAAAATAGGTGTCCTTATTGTAAAAATTAGAGCCAGATTCCAAGCACAGTGAAACACGCATGTAATTCTAACACTGGGGAGCTGAGGCAGGAGGATTGACTTCAAGGTTAGACTGAGCTGTAAGAACCAGTTATAAATCATCTTTATAACATAACATAAAGTAAAGGAGTAGAGCTATTACTAAGTATTTTTTAAATTTTTTTTTGTCTCAAGAAACAATCTAAAGTTGGTTCTCATAAGCTTCTATACATGCAAAAATTCCAGGAATGACCAAAGGAAAATTTTTTACAAGTAATGAAAATTGATAAAACAACTAAAGTTTTAACAATTAAAAACACCAAACAGAAAAAAAAATCAACAAAGGGGAGGAGAGGATCTATCAAGAGACAACATCTGGAAACACAATAATTTCACTAAATATGAGTGAGTGTAGTAAACCATCCAATCAAGAGACAGGTTATTAGACTGAAGCAAAGAGAAACAGAACAAGATTCAATTCCTTGCTGTCTCATGAAGACATACATGAGAGACAATGGGACAAGTGTGTTGAGAGTGGAAGAGTGGGGAAGATCTACTGTGCAGAAACACCCAGCAGAGAGTGGGGGTAGCACCTGGGAAATTGTCCTAGAACAAAGGCTACAGGAGGAAAAGACAGATGAGGCACAATGTTGAAAGGAAGATATTACAACCAGAAACATGTATGTGTCATGTTTGTATAGAGCCCTTGGATACATGAAAGACTGGCAAAAACAGTACGGTGAAGTAGATATGTTAATGATAATAGACTTAACACTTGAGTAGCATCCCAAACTGACTAGTCCTCAACACCACATCCAACAACAGAATATAGATTCTGATAAAATACATACATGCTATTCAGACCCTAAGATTAGACTTAATAAATTTTATCATACAATGGGGTGATACTGAGAATTGATAGCAGAAAGACATTTTGGAAATCCACAAATAATGAAGTTAAACAGTGTACTACTGAAAACAGAGTTAAATAAGGAGTTGCAAATGGCATTAGGAAATACTTTAATATAAATAGAGCATGCCATAAACATTAGTAGAATCCAGAATGAAAATACTGTAAATAGATGTAGCAAAATAGAAGAAAGACAAATCTCAAACAGCGACATAACTTCAAGACACTGAAAACAGAACATCAAGTCAAACTTAGAAAATTAAAATAAATTAATGGGAACTAATAACCATTCACAATAAGAGCCCTAGGCAAAGTTAGAGTAGGCAGGAATGTTCAAGTCTCCCAGTACACACACATACTAATTCATGCAGGCTAATAACCTTTCACAATAAAAACAATAGGCAAAGTCACAGTAGATAGGAATGTTCAAGTCTCCCAGTTCATATAAATATCTATAGAAAAAAACTCTGAAACTCCCACCCCAAGACAAAACCAGAGTCAATTCCACTATTATCTTTTCCATCCAACATTGTTGAGGATGTTTCCTTCAGAGGATTTAGATCATTAAATGAAATAAAAGTCGCATTAGCTGTCTTATGCAGCTAGGCAAAAATACTATTGGCTGCACAGCATAAACAATAGAAGTTTGTTTTTTCAAAGCTATGAGAGTTAGAAGACCCAGATCAAGGTCCATCAGGAACATCTGGGGATGAAATCTTTGTAGCTTTGTTTTTTTATTACTATGGCCTAAGATTTGGGAAATGGGAGGAATCATAGGATTCTCTTCTAATCCTATTCATCAGGACCCACTTTTATGATCTTATTTGAATTTATTTCCTTATTTCAAATATGACCACAGAGTAAGGCTTTAACATATTATTTTGAGGAAAGAGAACATAAATATTCTATGTTGTGGATTTGGTCTAATGCTTGTATTATGTTAACTGGGTCCCCCAAATTACACAGGAATCCACATGTCTGCATATGACTCTGAGGGTCTCTGTCCCCAGATGGTTTTGATTGGTAAATAAAGTTGCTGGCAGACAGTGACTGGGCAGCGAGACAAAGCCAGAACTTTAGGATTCCCAGGCAAGGGGCAGAAGAAGGAGCAAGAAAGAGAGAGCCACAATGCCAGGAAAGAGTTGCTGACACTCCTGAGACATGCAAGACAGAGAGACAACCAGCATGTAAGAGCCAGGGATCATGGCCTTGGGGGGATGCAGGTCTGGGTCGGGGCAGCCAAGATGGAATGTAGGTTTTAGTAAATGAAGAGTTGGGATTACTGAAAAGTACATCAGACATGTGGAGGTTAAGAAGTGGCCCAGCCATTGAGCTGTTTAAGACATATTAAAATGTAAGGGTGTTCATGTGTGTCTTTCATTCAGGAACCCAGAACATTGGGGCAGGTAGNCCCTCTCTGTGTCTGTCTCTCTCCTTTTCTACACTAAAGTTCTAAAACTGAGGACCGTCTCTGATCATCAGGATCAGCCGTGCTGGAGCAATGGAGGTCCAACAAGTGTCTAACAAGCCACACATCTAATCTCCCACTGTGAGGCCTCCCTGAGGTCCAGCCATTGCTGCCAGCCAAACCAAGCAGCCCACTGAGCCAGCCACCTGAGATTCCCAGATTCTCTCATCCCTGTGGTAACCTGCCAGAGGTACCCTTCTCCCTTCAGTCCCCTGGCCAGAGTCTGTCTGAGGGTCTATTCTCAGCTCTTCCACAAAATACAGTGGCATCTGGGATGTCTGAGAGCGAGAACCTGTTGTCCTTGGCCTCCATATGGCCCAGGGACCCAAGAACTGACTCTTCTGTGGTACCCAGCAGTCTGTGGTGCCCAAGAGTCAGAGGCCAACTCCAGCAGTTTCGCAGGGACCCCAGACTGTGCTTTCCCCACTCCCTGGAGCATGGCCCGATGCCTGTCCTGCAGAGATTCCGTGAGGTCTAGTGGCAGTCTCTCAGATCTGGTGACCAACATCTATCTATCTATCTATCTATCTATCTATCTATCTATCTATCTATCTATCTATCTATCTATCTATCTACCTACTGTTGTCTATCTATCTATCTATCTATCTATCTATCTATCATCTATCTATCATCTATTGTGTATTATTTATCTATTTACTTATTGTCTATCTATCTATCTATCTATCTATCTATCTATCTATCTATCTATCTATCTGTCATCTATCTATCTATCATCTGTCATCTATTGTCTATCATTTATCTATTTACTTATTGTCTATCATCTATCTATCTATCTATCTATCTATCTATCTATCTATCATCTATCTATCTATGTGTATGTACACACACAAATGTAACGATAATAGTCAAACAAAAAGTGGTAGCAACTTGAAAGAGAGGAACCATAAAAGGGGCTTGGAAGAGGGTGACTGGGAAAGGATGAAAAGAAAATGATGTAATTCTATGTCAACAAAAAAATTTTAAAAAACTCATCTAAATGGGACATGGGATATGATTCACCCTGAAGCAAAATTTTCTAGCTTTGAACTTACGAACTATGGTAATACATGTTGTGTGTGCCTAGAACTCAAAAGAAGAACAGGCAAAGGCTAACCACTCCCATTCCAACAAGATACCTGAGAAAGAAGAAAGGGAAGTCTAGCTAGACAAATCCCTTTAGATCTCAAGGCTCTAGCATAATATTCTTTGCTTATGTGTTCTGCTCTACAGGGCTATTGAGGAAATAAGGCACTCTTATAGTTCTAGCTTCTAGGTCTTCCTAGAAGTGGCCCCAAAGGGAAGGAGCCATAATCTTTACAACAAGAAAGAAACAGCCACAGAATGGCTCCACTAACAACAGGACCTTGCTTTTCTCTTCTCTGTTATTTCTCTGGCCTTTGTAGAATTGACTTTCCATCAGTCACATTATGGAAATCTGGGCTTTCTTCTATGATTCAACTCCAAATCCTTCCAGCCTTTTTCTACTAGTGAGCTCCCCGACACCCCTATGATGTCCTGAGATAGTGAGATAGCATCAGTGTATCCATCACTTCTTGGTACCATCTGAATAGATTTCCTCATTTACTCTGCCAAAATGACATTGGATTGTTGACATAAGCAATGACCGTTTATTCTTCACAGTTCCGGGTGTTAGACATCTCAGACCATAGTCTGGTCATCAGTAAATGGTGATGGTTTCTTGTGAAGATTTTCCTGCCTCACAGATATCCATCCATTGTTGTGGGGGAGAGAGAGAGAGAGAGAGAGAGAGAGAGAGAGAGAGAGAGAGAGAGAGAGAGACAGAGAGAGAGAGACAGAGAGAGAGACAGAGAGAGAGACAGAGAGAGAGAGACAGAGAGAGAGAGACAGAGAGAAAGAGACAGAGAGACAGAGACAGAGGTGAAAGGAGGGGAGGGGGAGGGACAAGGAGGGGGAGGGAAAGGGTGTGGTTAACCTTTAAATAGTGCTTTCTGTAGTTCTGAATTTGTAGACAGATGTTGCTTAAATTTGTTTTATAATGGAATATCTTATATTCACATAAGATGAATGAAAGTTTTGCTGGATATAATAGTCTGGATATGATCTGTGGTCTTTTATTGTCTGTAGAACATTTGTCCAGGCCCTTCTGTCTTCTAGAGTATCCATGGAGAAGTCAGGTATTATTCTTTTAGGTTTACTTTTTTATGTTATTTTGTCTTTTCCAGTGTATCATTTAATATTCTTTCTCTGTTCTGTACATTTAGTATTTTGATTATTATGTACAGAAAATAATTTGTTTTCTGGACCAATCTATTTTATGTTTTGTGTGGTTCTTGTACCTTTATAGGCATCTCCTTTTTAAATTAAAAAAATTTTTTTCTTCTAGGATTTTGTTGAAAATATTTTCTGTGCCTTTGACCTGAGTTTCTTTTCATTCTTCTATTTCTATTATACTTGGATTTGATCTTTTCATAGAGTTTGAGATTTCCCTAATGTTTTATGCCAAGACACTATTAGCATATAGATTATGTTTTTAGATTTAAGATATCTTTGCCTGAGGTATCCTTTTTTTTTTTCTATTGTGTCTTCAATGTCTGAGATTTACCCTTCCATCTCTTGTATTCTGTTATTGAGGTTTGCCTCTGAGGTTCCTGTCCAATTCCTAAATTTTCATTGCCAGATTTACCTCAGGCTAGGTTTTTCTCTATTGTTTCTATTTCCACTTTCATGTCTGTTCAATTCATTTTCTCCCACTCCTTGTTTATGTTTCCATAGATTTCTCAAAAGAATTTATTCATTTTTCCCTTTAGACTTTCTATCATATTCCTAAAGGCTATTTTAAGGTCTTATCTTGTGATCCAGCTGTGTTGCAACACTGAGTGCCTGCTGTGGTAGCATCGCTGGGTTCTAGTGAAGACCCATTGTCATGGCTGTTACTGATTTTATTCTCACATAGGCCTTTAGGCATTTGGTTTGGTGGTGGTAGTGTGTGTGTGTGTGTGTGTGTGTGTGTGTGTGTGTGTGTGTGTGTGTGTGTTTCTCTCTTCTTTTGGTTTTGCCGACCTACTTCTTTGGGATTCCAGAGTATACTAAAGACAAGCTGAGACATCCAGCCTTGTAGATTTAGCAACTATTGGATTATTAGACTTTTAGTTCACATTCAGGCATTGTTGGATGAGCTGGACAGCGGCCTGTTGGTCATTCTAATAAATTAATAAATCCCCCTTCTATATATATTGAGAAATTCATTCTATAAGTTCTGTTATTCTAGGGCAGTAGTTTTCAACCTTCCTAATGCTATGACCTTTTAAATATAGTTAATGCTGTGGTGAGCCATCCCAACCATAAAATTATTTTGTTGCTTTACTGGCTGGTTTTGTGTGTCAACTTGACACAAGCTGGAGTTATCACAGAGAAAGGAGCCTCCATTGAGGTAATGCCTCCATGAGATCCAGTTGTAAGGCATTTTCTCAATTAGTGATCAAGGATGCAAGGGGCCATTGTGGGTGGTGCTATCCCTGGGCTGGTAATCTTAGGTTCTATAAGAGAGCAGGCTGAGCAAGCCAGGGGAAGCAAGCCAGTAAAGAACATCCCTCCATGGCTTCTGCATCAGCTCTTGCTTCCTGACCTGCTTGAGCTCCTGTCCTGACTTCCTTTGGTTATGAAGAACAATGTGGAAGTGTAAGTTGAATAAACCCTTTCCTCCCTAACTTGCTTCTTGGTCATGATGTTTGTACAGGAATAGAACCCCTGACTAAGACAGTTGCTAATTCATAACCCTAATTTTGCTACTGTTATGCATCATTATGTAAATACGCATGTTTTCTGATGGCCTTAAGCAACTTCCGTAAAAGGGTCATTTAGCCCCCAAAGATTGAAAAGCATTGCTAAGAACCCTGACTAATACAGAGAATCACTTGAAGAAGGAATTGTGCAAGTATTACTAGCACATTGATTTTGTTATTTATATCTTACATGTTCTTTTTGGGGGGTTGTTTTTGGCTTTGGGCATTTTAATGTATTATTTTCTAAAGAAAGCATGTTAAACTCTTCTATGACATAAGGTAGATATTTAAGATGTGTTACATTTGCATGATTTTAATATTTTGGTAGTGACTTGCCTTTCTTTGTGGGATATCCCTCCTTTATCCTTATGAGATCTCTTCCTTTAAATGCTGTTTTATTTTTATGATACCAGCAAGTAAGCTTTCATGGTGTAGGTTATTATTTTATTTTCATTATCTTATTCTCAGTCTTTCTATATAATTTTCTTTTACTTCTGTATATCTAAGCAAAAAATAATTGAGTATCATTTGTTTACTTACTGTGGCATTTGCTTGAATAAATATTAATACAGTATTTTAATTTTTTTTTTGTGTGTGTTTTTGAGATGGGTCTCCATACATAGCCTGAGATGACCTTGAACTCATAACCCTTATGCTTCAGTCTAGTTTGCAGATGTGCACCAACCCAATCTCAAAAATACTGACTCTTCCAAAACACATTTCTACTCACTGTCTGGTTTTTAGATTGCTATAGACTTTCTTAGTATATTTTTTCCTAAGCTTTGGTGACTGATAGCATTTTGTGTATTCCCTTTGGGTTCCTCTGCAGCTTCAGGAGATGGGGTTTATATCTCAGGTTCTTGGTGATATTTGAAGGCCCAACAGAGTTCTTATCTTTTCTTTCTGAATGCCATTCAAAATGAACCACCTGCTGGGGACTTCGATAAGTAAATCTTTCTCAAGTACAGGAAACATTGTGCCTGTTATTTTTTATACTAGCCTTGTTTGAAAGCTAGCTGTTTGTTTGTTTGTTTGTTTTTTATGATTTCTTTTGTGTCGCCCAAGCTGACCATAAGCACTCAGTCCTCTGCTCTTGCCTTTCCAGTCTAGGATTCCAAGTGCGTGCTACCCGCCTTTGTTATTGAAACTAAAACTGTTCATGAAGAAGGGAATGATTTGGGCACCGGTGAGATGGTTCTCTGAGTAAACGTGGTTATCTGCAGGCCTCACCGCCTGAGCTTGACCCCTAGGTCCCACATGGCAGGTGGGAAGCCAGTTCTCAGAGTTGTCCTCTGATCTACACACACACCATGGCAAGTGGATACCCAAGTTTACTTATACTCTCTGCCAGTCTCTGTCTCTGTATGTTTCTCTCTGTGTGTCTCTCTGTCTCTGTATCTCTCTCTCTTTTACACACACACACACACACACACACACACACACACACACACACACACATACACGTAAAATAAATTAGTTAGAAAATTTGTGAAAATGAACAACAAACAGGAAAATCAGACATATTCACTTAAATCAGAAGATTTGATTTTCTTAAATGAGAGCACCTTAAGAGTTACTGGATTTTCATGTAGAATAACCAGACCAAGGCTGATTTTAATCTCACTCAAAACTGCTACGTGACATCACGGCTCAAGGTGGTGAAATAAGGTAGTCAGTGATTCCTGAACGTTTTGATCTTTCCACCATTCATTTAATAAGTTTATGTCTTTGTTCTTAATGACTTCAGCAGTAGGTGTTATTTGATCCCATGTAAAATGATGTGTTTAATTAATGCTGGCTCTTAAAGCTTCATGGGAAAACACTTCCTTGATTTATAATATGCTCCTTTATGATGGATACTGTCCATGTAGTCAGTGTCTGGGGGCGGGGGGGGGGGTAGTATGGAGCAGAGCCATGCAGCAGACTGGAGCAAGCAGAGCCATGTAGCCATGCAGCAGCTTGCTTTGTATAGGGTCCCAGGTGGGATGCAGGAGGACAGATAGTCACAGTGTCATGGAACCTATGACCAGCTCTTCCCTGGGCATACAAAGGAAGGAGGGCAAGACATAGACCCTGGGTTTCCTAGTATAGTGAGGGGAACTCATGGTTGCAGGATGCTGCAAATGCCTAAAATTTTATCATCTACCATTTTTTTTTCGAGACAGGGTTTCTCTGTATAGCCCTGGCTGTCCTGGAACTCACTTTGTAGACCAGGCTGACCTCGAACTCAGAAACCCGCCTGCCTCTGCCTCCCAAGTGCTGGGATTAAAGGCATGTGCCACCACGCCCAGCTATCAGCTACTATTTTAAACTAAAAAAAATGCTCTTTTTGTACTGGGTATTGTGACTCATGCCTATAATCTTAGCACTCGAAAGACTAAAACACAAAGGTGATCATAAGTTCCAGGCTGGTAGGAACAGATCAAAATCTTACATTGTGTGGTATCACCATTATCATGTGAGATTCCTTCTAGTCTTTTATTAACTATCCTCCCTGCCCTTTCTGGCCTCCAATGCCTGCATACACATAGTATACACACCACAGACACACACACACACACACACACACACACACACACATTTTTCAAAGTTCATTGACTAGCACTCGCTTTAAGTGACCAATGGGCATTGTGGTGGATACTTTGGACCAAAGAGTGACTCATGTCCTGGATAGAATGAATAGAATAGGAAAAGATTTCAGCAGACATTCAATAAACACAATTAAGGACTTGGTGATTATTTACTTCAAGTATTTTTCCTTGTAATCTTTTTAGATTAGTTGACTAAAGGTAGTAGATGCTGTGGAACCTGAAGCTACAGATAAGAGGTGAATTAGCCCATTTGTATCTTCAACTGCATGTCACAGTATCACAGTCTTCACACATATCAATTCTCATGCACGTAAAATGCATTATTTATATGTTTCCATCCTAATGTCTGTTTTTTATCAGAAGAAAAATCAGTGATAGTTGTTTTTGTGGGAGTTCATGAAACAGATATTAGCTGACTAGCTATTTCTTCATCTCTGTCTCTAAAATGGGATTATGAAATATGACACCTTTTCTCTCTGTTGCTAAGGCTACACACATCTAAACGTCTAAAATAGCCATTGACATTTCAATGAGGCAAAGAGCTTTTCAAAGGAGAGATTTGGGGCCCAGAAAGGAAGAGCTGAGGTTAATAGTGGACACAAATTTGTGCATTTTAATTACTGGCAAACCCAAATTAGATTCTGAGCTAAAATAGCATCAGGTATTAAGGGAGGCCAAGAGGTCGGAGGCACCAGGGCCCTGCCAATGATGCCCGCCATCGGTGCTGAAATTGATTAAAGCATTACAGGGTGAGCTATTTCTGAGTGTGTTACAGCATTCCCTCTTGTTAGGTGCTACATTGACTCGCTGCTGCAAAACATGGTGAAATAATTGAATTACTGGCAATCATAGGGAAGACTCCTGCTGTGGAAAAGGTGTCACAACATTTTAAAAGGGAAATACTCAGAACACTTTGTTCATGGTCTGAGAATTCCCTTATCGTCTCCACTGCTCAATGTCTAGTCCCCCACTGCTTTGCTGACAGGCAGAAAGAGGCTGGACAGGAACCAGCAATGCCTGAATGCCTGGGTAAGGGAAGTGCTGGCTGCCTTGTTTCCCTGCAACTCAGCGGAGGTGGAATGTCTACACAGATACCCTGTAGAACATCAGAATGAGGCATGCCTTTGCTGATTTTACATCTATAATCTACTTGCATATTTTTAATCTCATGGTTATGTTACATGTCTTACATTTATATGTAAGTTTCACTGTGTACATTTACATATATACATATATGTAAATGTACAATATAGAGATGACAGAAGGAAGTAGAGACCACTGGTGTGAGGGTTTATGTTGTTGGCTAGGTTGGTTATTTGACTTCAGTACTTTCTTCCTCTGTGAATATAGTGCAGTTGAATTGTGAATTCAGCAACTCTGTTTTGTTCCCATTTCTTGTGAGGAAACAAAGTCTCCCCAAACTGTTTACAAAGAGATCACAAAGGTTCATACTTTAAGTCCTAGAAGTGACTGATAGTTTATGCCCAGTTGCTCATGGGTATGGAAAGGAGGATGCAGGCAGGAGGGGAAGGGTAGGGGTCTGATTGGCAGGGCACCTTGTTGCCTGCTGCTTCCTCCTGGAAGGAGAAAACTATCAGAGGATGCTTGCCTTGATTTCAGCTATCACTGCCTAGAATCACTCCCAGACCATGGAAGTGCCCTACATGCTCCTAGAGTGACTATGCATGCCGAGTGCCTGGGCTGTCTAATAAGTAGGTGTGTTTAGAAGTAGAAATCAGAGTACTCCATGCAGGTCAATGCACTAGCTATCCACAAGAAGAAAGTCATTGTTTGGCAAAACAACTTCACTTTTTAGCACTTCCCTCCTCAAGGCCTGAGATGAGGTGGGTTTACCAGATAGACCATCAAGCCATTTCCTCTCCGTTTACTAAATGGTCAGTGGGTTGGCTTTCAGAGTTTAGCCTTGACACCTGGTCCACGACATAGGTACTTGCTTCTCCTTTTATTTGGAATTCTTTTAAACAAGGACTTTAATTCATTTACTTATCTCTTTATGCAACTTGTTATTTCTGTCCACACAGACACAAGGATATTTATTTTGTCCTTTGGGTTATAGTCCTATATCCTGTATTTTCGGGAAAGCTGTACCAGCCTGGGTCATTGGAAGGGGATGTTACACCTCTTCCCCTTTGGTATGCCTCATTCTTGGTGGTGTTCTGTGTTTTCTTAGTCAGGGTTACTGTTGCTGTGATACACCACCATATCCAATGTAACTCGGAAAGGAAAGGGCTTATTCAGCTTACATTTCCATATTCTTGTTCACCATTGAAAGAAATCAGGACAGGAATTCAAGCAGGGCAAAAACCTGGAGACAGGAGCTGATGCAGAGGCCATGGAGTGGGTGCTGTTTACTGACTTGTTCCTCATAGCCTGCTTAACCTACTTTCTTATTGAACTGAGGTCAACTAGCCCAGGGATGGCATTGCCCACAAATGGGGTGGGCTCTCCCACACCAGTCACTAAGAAAATGTCCTCCAGTCAAATCTTATGGACTCATTCTCTGACTTGATGTTCCTTCCTATCAGCTATCTCTAGTTTGTGTCAAGTTAACATAAATCTAGTCAGCACACCTGTCTACTTCATTTTGTATTTTAGCATTTCCTCATTTGGTGTTAAGAGATTTTTCTGTGCTCCTATTGGATATTTCCTGCCCTAGTCCCAGATTTTTGCCATTTCTCCAAGGATGTTTATTCTTTTTAAAAAATCTATTTTTTTTCTTTCTTGAGAGTGGATTGGTCCTTATTTCTAATTTTGTCTGTACTCAAAACCTTTTCTTGTTAATATTTTCACATATCAATCTAAAGTGATACTTTCATAGAAGAAAGCGTTTGGTTCTGTTAGTAAATAAAGAGTTTAGACACAAAATTCCCAATTTGCCTTCTGAGGTGTCTAGATTACTGGGGTAATTGGATCACAGAAATTTGTTAAGAAAGATATGCCATCCAGAAAGGATTTAGAAATACCAATTAGAGTCAAGTGACCCACTGAGGAACATTAGAATTCTTTACACCTTTTCATCATGGGGCAAATTGTTCATTTAACTGCAGAGATTACCAAGATGGTAATTACACATGCCAAAGGGGTGGCATGTTCTCCACATGGCATTTCTTACTGTGTACCTGTATCCTTCCTCCCCAAAGGCTCCAACCTCACTGAATTCATGACAGATTAGGGCTTATGTTCATTTAAGGATAGTCTTCCATGAGAAGGGATAAAACACAGACTAATTTGTGTCAATAGGTAAAGAGATGGTGTACTCATGAGGAGGGCCGTTTTCATTCTGGGCAAAGTCCTTGACCTCTAATGTTCTTCAAACCTTATTTATTTAAATTTTACTTTAAATGAAACACTTTCTTTTAAAAGTAACTCTAAGCAGGGCTGAACTTTAACATATACCCTTCTCCCAATCATTCTGGGCCTAGATCTTGGGAAGAAAGTTATTATTTTGGTAAAGAATCGATTCTGAAAGCAAAATTGGTTCACAGAGGCATAGGTACCTGGGGAGCAATTTCTCCTAGCCTGGGGGAAAATTGTACATTCAAATACAGCGAAAAGTGAGGCCATCTCCAGTACAGCGAAAAGTGAGACCATCTCCAGTACAGCGAAAGTGAGGCCATCTCCAGTACAGCGAAAGTGAGGCCATCTCCAGTACAGCAAAAGTGAGGCCATCTCCAGTACAGCGAAAGTGAGGCCATCATCTCCAGCATCATCTTTTGTTTCTTGAGATACAGATGATTAGTGTCTTCTCTTGTGGCTAGGACTGCATTTTGAGGGACTCACTAGAGGAAACATAAATACATCCCTTCCCTTTTACCTCAGGCGACAAGTGAATTATTCAAGGTGGACTCAATTAACTGAATCTGTACTTGTCACCATGTCCTAAACAAGACTGGTAAATGTAATGCCAGGACAGAAAACCTTCTGCCATTATCTAAAGACATGACAAGTCAGGCCAGGGTAGGGAGCAAGGAAGCTAATTCCTAGTTCATAGGAAGATGCTGATGAGTATGGTTTTGTCTGTCTGTCTGTCTGTCTGTCTATCCATCTATCTATTCTTTTAAAGATTTATTTTTATTTTCAAATTTTATTTGCACACACACACACACACACACACACACACACACACATACAAAATCAGGTGCCCAGAGTAACCAGAAAAGGACATTAGACCCCCTACTAACCAGAGTTTTAGGCACTTGTGAGCTTTCAGATGTGGGTGTTGGAAACTGAATCTGCGTCTACTAAAAAGAGCAATGTGTGTTCCTAGCTACTGAGCTGTGAACATGCTTTTAGCTTTATCAATACTTTGACTAAATTTTAAATGTGTGCATTCATCAAAATCTAACTTGTCAGGTTATTAAGTGGAAGAATCATTTTGTTTGTTATAATAAAGAGAAGTTGCCCAAAGTATGAGAAACTTGTTCACAATGGCTGGCTGAGTTCTGGACAGTCAAATTGCAACACCTTTTTCACCTGTCTTGTCTGGAACTCTCCTTAGATAGAAACTTAAAAGTCTCTCTAGTCTGAGAACAAAATGCCAATTATTTTAAAATCACTGGCTATGGTTTGGTAGACAACCTCCATGTTCATTATATTCCACACAGGCACTGAATGATTTCTTTCTGTACTTTTGGGTCAGCCAAGTTCAATGATTTCTTTGAATTGCCTCTCCTTTATGGAGGGCTCCCAGATGAACCATGACTGAAGACATTACTGTCAGCATCAGCTTCTAGACTTCTGACTCTGGAGTCTGAGTTTACAGGATTCTATGGGCTTGGGCTTGGGTTGGATATTCTATAGGATGAGAGGTGGATGCTCGTCACCATTCTCACTATGTGACCTCATGATTGACACAGAAAGCAGACTCAAATCTCAGGGCTATTAAATTAAAAGACGTCCTTTAAGTGTGGGCATTTCTAGGTAGAGCCTGAGAGATATCCACATTAAAGTTTACAGTGGCTGAAACATACATGGTGGCACAAGGCAGAGTGTCTGAGAGACTCTTGGCAGGATTCATCAATCACCCTAGACCTTCTTACTGGGGATAAAGGGCTCAGCAGGACTCGGGAAAGGGTTGATGTCCCAGGAATCTTAGTCTAGTAGAAATACATCCTCTGAGTTAGTTTTTATTAATAGCTTTTTGGGGAGAAGGGTTGTAAGAAAATTTCCCCTTCATGGACCGTGGATTTATTACTAAATGCCCATATCGAATCTCTTGATCTGTTAAGCACTGTGCATTGCCATATATCACAAGGGACTATCTTTCGGGAGGCAGCAGGCAGAGTTCATAAGACAGACAATATGTTGTGGATGGAAGCTATTCAGCACACTTCATATCTCTTCCTTTATTTTATGAACAAAGAATGGGCAGATGAAAGCATGTGCCATGTGGTTAAATGTTTGGACAAGTGATATTTACTAACAGATTAGCTTAAAGTTTTAGCAATTGTAAAATGATGAAAAACAATGAAAAACAATAAAATATTCATGCTTTAAAATATTTCAAAATTATATGGCTTCTTTTAAAAGAGTTTGGGTGACACATATCAGATATCCTGCTTATCAGATATTTACACTATGATTTATAACACTAGCCACTTCAGTTATGAAGTCACAATGAAATAGTTGTGTGGTTGGGGGTCACCACAGCATGAGGAACTGTATTAAAGGGTTGCAGCATTAGGAAGGTTGAGAACCGCTGTGCTTGACAAAGAAGCAGAGTGAGTCAGGATAGACACTGCACAGGCCCTCCCCTAGTGACCTACCTCCTCTGTCTCTACCGCATAAAGGCTCCACAGCCTCCTGAAATAGCCCTAGCATCTGGGAATAAAACCTTCAGGAGATGAACCTGTGGGGCACATTCAGATTCAGACCCTAAGAGGTATCTGTCATTGACACTAGTACAAACCGCATCAGCTTTAGGAAGCAATTCCAGAACTACAGGCTAAGGACTTGCATAAGAGGGCCGAGTTCTCAAAGGAAAAAAAAAATTCTTAACATTATCTGTAATTTGGTACTAACATTATAGCTTCAATTATTCTGTCTGCAATATAGTTCTGTGTTAGGTGGACAACTGTAGCATAGAACAAGTGATGTCCATGCTTAGGGTGTGTGGCATGAAGTTAAATCTTGCATTTCCAAAGACTAATTCCAAAGACTTTCTGACTGTTAAGATGTCCCTGTAGCAACTCTCCAAAGGTTTCTATGGTTGAACCCCTGTGTTCACTGCCACACTCACACCTGGGCATCTATGTCAACACTATCCCTTTGTTCCTGACTGTTATTCAAAGGTCTCATCACCTAGTTTCACAGATGGGTGGCTACCTATTTGTACTCTTTATTTGGGTGGGGCTTCTGCTCGAGGAGCTGCACAATGAATCCTAGTCTCTTAGTTCCCACTTCTTTTTCATTCCCAGTGTTCCCTGTTAAATAAAAAAAGAGTGCAAAAAATGCCTCTTACTTTCAACAACAACAAAACGTATCCATTTAATTCATTTGCTCACTTGTTGATTGGGAGTTTAATTGTATTGGTATTCAATTTCTGCAATTCTTTGTAAAGTCTGGATATTAGCTCCCTGTCTGACTGTAGCTGGCAGAGTTTTCCTCCCACTGTGTGGGATGTCTGTCTGCACTGTTTTTTGTTTCCTATGCTGCATGGTCATTTAGACCCACCTTTTGATAATGAGGTTCATACCTATGCTGTTGATGTTCTACTCAAAAAGATCTTGCCTACCCCTTAATATAATGATTTCCCCTATGTTTTCCTCCAAACCTTTTAGTGTTTCGGGTTTAAAATTAAGGTCTTTGGTCCACTTTGAATTGATTTTTGTATGCCATGAAAGAGAATCTAGTCAAACATGTTGGCACACTCCTTTAATCCCAGCATTTGGGAGGCAGAGGCAGGTGAATTTCTGAGTTCAAGGCCAGCCTGGTCTACAGAGTGAGTTTCAGGACAGCCAGGGCTACACAAAACACCTTGTCTCAAAAAACAAAACAAACAGAAAGAAAGAAAGAAAGAAAGAAAGAAAGAAAGAAAGAAAGAAAGAAAGAAAGCTTAATAAAAAGCTGTGTCCTAAAAGGTGCAAGTTTCAGGACCTTAATACTCTTGCGTTTGCCTTCTCAGTTTCCCCAGTGCTAGCATTCTAAGGATGTGATCAGCTCAGCCCTGAAGTGGCACCTCAGAAGAGCACTGTCATAGCCAGAAACAGCTGCATACTCCCTTCAATTCTGGAGAGTTTGTAAGCTTGAAATCTTCTTGCTTTGTGGAATATGCCAAGTGCAAGTACAAATGCAGTTCATAAGAATTTCTTAGTTCTTTTTTTTCCATCCAGAGCTATTGATCTTACTTGTCACCATAAAGCAAGTTATCCTATTATTTCACAGTAAGAGGGGAAAAAAGACAAAATGGGTTTCTCCTCCCATTGCTGTCTGACTAGGCCATCCTCTGCTGCATATGCAGCTGGAGCCCCGAGTCCCATCATGTGTGCTCTTTGGTTGGTGTGTTATGTGGCTGTTTCATATGTACATGTTATTGAGAAAGTTCTCCCACCAAATTTTTTCATGCACAAGATGGGACCAAGTTCTTTCTGTATTTTAACTGGTTACAGAGATCATGTGTGAAGCTGAATCAAAAGAATGGACCAACCAGTGACGGCGGCTGCCAGGGATCCCTCCCATAATCAGCCACCAAAATAAACACTATAGCATATGCCAGCAAGATAATGCTGAAAGAGACCTGATATAGCTGTCTTGTGGGAGGCTATACCAGTGCCTGGTAAACACAGAAGTGGATGCTCACAGTCAGCTATTGGTTGGAACACAGGACTCCCAAGGANTTGAAGGAGGCATCACCAGCCCTGGGTTCAGGTTATATTATAAAGCCATGGTAAAAAAACAAAACAAAACAGAACAAAACAAAACAACAACAACCTAGTGTTGGCATAAAACCAGACACACTAATCAACATAGTAGATTTGAAAACCCAGGGATACTACAGCTATTTGACTCTTGGCAGAGAGTCCAGATGTAGAAGACGCCTCTAGAAAATGGTACTAGACAAACTTGACACCTTCGTGCAGAAGAATGCAGCTAAATTCTTATTATTTGCTCTGCACAATGCCGAACTGATTTCTCATTAGACCTGAGGACCTACCACACAAGAAGAAATTTGTGTCTGGTATGAGGACATGAACAAAGGCCTGTGGCTGGGTTGGTCATAAGCCCTAGGCATGAACTGTGTCTGTTTTGTCAATGGGCACATTATAAAACTGCCCTCTAAATATTTATGTTTAGAGTTTTATACCCCCAGCCTTGGTCAGAGAACCTTCATTTTTTCAGACAATAATGGTTAATGTAAAGACTTGGACATGGCCTCAGTACTAATAATAAGCAACTGTTAATTGATCATCCCTCAATGGACCATCCACAATACCCCTCCCAAGGCTCAGGAAACAGTGCAGAAAAGGTAGTAAAAATAATGTAGTATCTGGATAACAGGGAAGATGGTCATGAAATGCTATTATTCTGGTCATGGCATGGCTATTTTATTCATAAACTCAACAACTTCAGTAGCCTGCACAGAATTTGCGAAGACTGGACCCATCATCATGATACACTAGAGGATTATGGGTACTGATCTCTCCCTATAGTACTATTGGCAATTAATGGCTGCTTGTGGAGTGGGGGCCATTGTCCATGCCTCAGTGGTTGTGTTTTCATCCTCTTATGTGGCCCTGGTTAAACTAAGTTGGTCACCACAAACCAAGAATCATAGAAAAGACATGAGAATGGGAGGCAACTTGTTGGGCAGAGAGATTTGGTAGGAAGGAGGGAGATATAAGAGTGTAGGTGGTTGAGTGTGACAAGATGAACTCATTATATAAACATACAAAACTGTCAAAAATAAATTATTTATATATTAATTCATTAATCATAACAAAAACATGTTAACATTATTTATTATAGATAATATTTTCTCAATACAGCATGAATGTGTCCAACGCTTTTCTAAAGTTTTTCAGTCTCTGATTTACTTAATGATATCTTTTGTATTCAAACTATGGATGTGTGCTGATTTTATTCAAGTTCAAGAAGAGAGCTCAGTTTCAGTATATTTAAAGGCTTTCTCTTAAATATTTGTGAAACATCTATGGTGTTCTGCCCACAGATTCTCATTATGTGGTAAATTTTGAAAAATTAATTTTAATGTAGTATCTGGAAATAAACACTTTCCTATTTTGTTCTATTAGCCTCCTCTTGAGTCTTTTATAATTTGATTGAATTTTGATTTTTTCGTATCAGTTGTCATTTGATAGTAGTTATTTTGCTGAGTTGTCATTTGATAGTTTTTTTGCTGAGTTTTATGTTACATTTTTAAATACCATGTTCATTGGGTTGGTCAAACAGTCTGATGCTGTGTGTGTGTACAGATTTAAGTGTGCAGAGAAAGAGTGTCATTCCATGTAATAATAAAGTAAGAATCTAGAAAGAGATATCATAATAATGATACTCAAAATTCTAGTTTTTTTCTATCAGACTCTTACAGATCATGTAGCTCCACTTAAAATAAATCAATAAATGTAAAAAATTGAAAAGCATGTTTATCAGTTGTCAGCCTTGTTTTCACAACTGAAGTCATTGCATATTGGGAAGACATCAAGCTCTCAGCAGTGGACCAAGATTTTCCTCATTCCTAGTTTTACTTGAGAGTTTATATTTTATCATGGGTAGCATCATGGGTAGCAAATCCTTAAGTGTTTGAGTAGAGATTCATATTGCCTGCCAAACACCTTAATCTGAACAACCATGGCTTGTCAGCCTTTTTTTTTCTTTTCTTTTTTTCTTTTTATTTTTTTAATTGAGAAGGATGCTCCCTGATAGAAGTGGCTAGTTTAGCTCATAACTCAAACAAGTGCATAGTTCTTTCCTTGAAAGAGCCAGGGTCCATTGGCGCATCTTCCAGGGTTTCATGTGTAGTTTTTATTTTATCACATAAAATATTTAAAAGTTGTGGGTCCAATGGTAGAGACTGACTAGAAATAATTTATTATTAATGGTGTTTGTTACTTTTTTTCACTATATGTTGATGACGTTGACTTGACTTCTGATGCTATGTGCTTCCTTGCCCATTATAAAGCACAAACATTTTTGTCCATAGCTAAGTCTTGCATCACAATCAAAAATACAAATAATACCTCACTGTTTATATGAAATATTTAATTTCCTGCGTACTTCCTGAGTAGATTTTAGCTACTCCCAAGGTCTTGTGAACCAGAGTTTGGAAAATTCTGTTTTAAATGAAGAATAGTTCACCTCTTAAAATAGAAAGCAAACAAAATCAGGGTCTATTATTATGGAAAGAAAAACTGCTATATAGGTGTCAATGGCATGAAAAGCCAGTCTGACTCTCAAGTGGTCCAGTGGAGAGAGGTGATTGATTCCAAGAATGCCTGGTTCTAATCCTTGACATTTTTTTGTTTTTAATTTTACGTATTTTATGTATGAGTGCTCTGCTGAATATACATCTTCAGGCCAGAAGGCATCAGATCCCCTTATCGATGGTTGTGAGCCACCATGTGGTTGCTGGGAATTGAACTCAGAACCTCTAGAAGACCAGTCAGTGCTCTTGACCACTGAGCTATTTCATTAACCCCTAATCCTTGACTTTTAATCATTCAATTTCCCTCCCTTGTAGTAAATGGAGCAGTTCCTTATTAAGCATCTCTAACCTTATGTTGTCCCTACACCCTATTCCCTCCTCTTAGAATTCCTATCTTCCACACCACTTCTGCAGAGCATCTCCGTATCTCTTACCTATCAGCTTTACCTCATCCTGTGGGATGCTTTCTCCCCCTAACCTCCACCCCCAGAACCCCATTCACATTATTCTTCCCACACAGAGATTAGTTACCTCTATTGGAACCTAAAACTACTGCTAATTTTTTCCATATTTAATGACCTCCATATTGCCGGTCTGCATATTGAGTGCTATTCATGGGAAACTGTGGAGCTCTGTTTCAGCTGGAATGGCCAAAGAGTTATAGCTCTCTGAGGGCCAGGGAAGCCCGGGCAAGGTAGGCTACTGGGCCTCTTCTGTGACTGCTGCTTCCTCAGAGTGGCAGGTGGTGGGATGCAGTGGGTGTCTGCCCCAGCAACAGGATGCAACTGTCGGATGGGGAAGCAGTGGGTGGCTAGGAGCCAAAGCTGGGGCCACTGAGTGGGAAGTGACTGTCTGCAGTAGGCTCAAGCAGTTTCCAGCAACAAAAGCTTTAGGAGAGAATTCTCTTCCCCAAGGTGTTATAGCTCTATAAGACAGACACTCTCAGACCATCTTGGGGGAAATAACTCATGCACTTTTTTCCTTGTGGATTGGGTCTTATACACATTTTGGGGTGGATTGGGGTCTAAAGGCAGATGCTTTCTATTGGCTTGATCTGAGAGATTAGGGGTGCCTCATCTATATGAGGAGGGGCTTCAGATGTTGCCTTATGTGACTAATTGTTAACAGTTCTCTCCAAGGTGTGCGATGGTCACATGTCCCAGGACAGGACCCTGATCAGAAGTAGATTTAAACACCGACTGTTGCCAGCCCACGCCTTTCCCAGCACTCGGGAGGCAGAGGCAGGCGGATTTCTGAGTTTGAGGCCAGCCTGGTCTACAAAGTGAGTTCCAGGACAGCCAGGGCTATACAGAGAAACCCTGTCTCGAAAAACTAACTAACTAACTAACTAACTAACTAACTAACTAACTAACTAAATAAATAAATAAATAATAAACACCTACTGTTTTCAGTTATGAGAACAACTGGGTTTTCTGAATCCAATCGACCTTACCAAGTTTTCCAACTGGTAGCATGGTCCACTACACCACACTTTACCAGAATGACATTACTTTAGATGACATGGTATTGACCAAGTATTGGATGATGTTGTATGTCTTTGTGTTACATACAGTTCTACTCATGTTTGCTTCTTTCCTGTTAAAGGAAATGATACCACCCCAGAGCCTTCTTCATTTTTATGCAGTGTGCTTTTTCCACCCTGAGTTCTGTCAGGTCACAAATGTTCCCAACTTGGAATCTAATGTAACCCACAAAGTGCTCTGATACACAGAGTTTGCAGCGTTGTACTGGATGTCTGAAATGACCCGTCCTTCCCCTGACTAGACATAGGGGTGCAGAATTATGATGGGTTCTAATGCATATTCATTGCTAATTTGACATATATTTGTCTCCTGGGAGTTGCTGCATAATCAGATGTAAGCAAAGCACCATAAATGCAGCCTCTTTGATTTTATTTTTATTTTTGTTTCCTCCAATGCAGTATGTTTGCTTCATAGCAATGAGAATGATGAAATGAGAGATCATCTTGGATATGAATTCTTGCCTGACTCAGGGTCTTTAAGGTGGTTGATATGAAAATGTGGCACAGGTGTGCGATTCTTCTGCTAATTTAAGCTACTTTATCAAACTCAATGCCTGATGCAAGTGAACAAATCCTGAATTTATTATTTTTCAAGTTCCTAAAATAAAAGAGCATTAAAAACGAAGCTGTATCTAGATTACTCTTTCTGAAAGCTTAACAATAAGCCTTCGTGAGTAGCTGGAAAACCCACAACTGCTCAACTGGAAATTGGAGGTGACAGCCCGGGTTTTGCTATAATTCTAAATAGCATTTGTCAGTGCATCTGAGAGGAAGGTTTTGCTTTCTGGGCTATCATACAGAGGCTCTATGGACCAACCGAGAATTACAGAGTGTTAAAACTCTGTGCAGTATGGTTTAATTGAAGTTTAATTTATGTATGTGCTATAAGACTTTTCCTGGGAAAACATAAATAAATATGTATTCACCCCATGTAGAGAGAACACTGATAGATCAAAGGAAGGAGTCAGTCCAAGGCCACATGACGAAACAATGAGTTAATTGAGGTTACAAACAGGAACATGGGTGACTCAAAGACAGAGGTAACACTGGGAAGTCATCTGCTGTACTGGCTGGTTTGTGAGTCAACTTGACACAAGCTGGAGTTATCACAGAGAAAGGAGCTTCAGGTGAGGAAATGCCTCATGAGATCCAGCTGTAAGACATTTTCAAAACTAGTGATCAAGGGGGGACGTCCCCATGTGGGTGGTGCCATCCCTGGGCTGGTAGACTTGGGTTCTACAGAAAGGAAGCTGAGCAAGGCAGGGGAAGCAAGCCAGTAACAGCCCTCTATGGCCTCTGCATCAGCTTCTGCTTTTTGACCTGCTTGAGTTCCAGTCCAGACTTCCTTTGGTGATGAACAGCAGTGTGGAAGTATAAGCAAAATAAACCCTTTCCTCCCCAACTTGCTTCTTGGTCATGATATTTGTGCATGAATAGAAACCCTGACTAAGACACCTGGGTAATTCTCAGACAAGCTGTACCACTGAAGTGCCTCAACTCTGAGATGGAAGCTCATAAACAAACAAACAAACAACACACACAAACTAAACAAACACACAACAACAACAAAAACTACACTTTTTAAAAAGGCCCCGGGGAGTTTCATGGGCAGCTATACTAACTACAAGTCCAATTGTGGTCAACTGTTTATCACTTGCATAATCTTGAGGAGGGGAAAACTTTGTGAATATCTTGCAGAAGGCTCATGAAATAATGACCTCAGGAAATTATGAGACTTATGAGTCTTTTCTTTCTCTCCATGAACAGTGTTAGTGGGTCTAATCCTCTAAGAGCCTTGGGATAGGAATTATAGTTGCTATGATTCAATATAACAATGGTCATGTACAATCCTCAGGAATCAGCTACCCAGCACTCCACACCTTCATCCAGTTCTTATATTTTTTCCAATCAGTCTTATATGATATTTCTTGAGCCTTGTAGGACATAGGATGGATGGATGATTTTTTTAATTTCCATTAAAGCCTGACAAAGAACTTTTCTGCTACCACAGCACTACAAACCACAACATGACACTCATTCTCAAGAGCTTAAGCACTAATAAATCTCTACACTAACCATCAGTCACTGTAAAGTTCCTTCCATCACGGGCAATAGCAACAATAATCTACCAGTGCAAATGTTTAGAATATGCACATCATATTCATTCAACAAAATAATAGCTGTAGCTTCCCCCAGTGGAGCTCATGCTTTTCCTAGTCATATGCATCTGCTCATACTTACAGCACCAAAACATGGGTTCCTTCTTGTGGAGCAGGGCTTAAATCAAATGGGAAAATAGTTGGTTTTACCTATGACAGTTGGGCCACTGTTGCACCAGTAAGCACAATTTGACCAGCTTATTGGTTCTGTAGCTAAGCAAGATTGTTAGTAACAATCTTTCCACAGCAGCCAGCATAATACACCTGGTACTACAAATGCTAGTCAGTGGGAAAGCAGCTTCAGTCAGACCCAGCTTTATTTCTTCATGTCCTATAACTAGGACATGTGTTGTATGTAGAAAGAGAGGCTTACAGTCTAATTTTACAACCAAAAGCAGTAAAAATAACCTGTAGATTATAGAGAAATGTCCTACAAGAGCATCTTAGCCAACATCTTATGGAAAAACATCCCACTTCTAGTACTGAGATTTTTACCCAACAACCTTATGACCCTCCACCACCCCACCCCACCCCTTGCTTCCTATTCATCCAAAGTACCTTCTTGCAAACTGTAACTGCTGTTTTCACTGTACTTCCAGATGTTTTATAAGACATCCAGAAGTTAACATTATATAACAAAACTTTCCTATGGAGGGTGAATAGATTCTCCCAAGGTTCTCTATTAATTCCAGGCAAATACAGTTTTCTCTTATGACTCAGTAATAAAGAAGATAATATAATAAGAAAACATTCATTCCTGTTATGTACAAAAGTATGAAAAGATTCCATCACTTGTATTAATTATTGTGTTCAAAGAGCAATGTTTGGGTAACAACAGCATGAATAAGTCCATCTCCCCATTTAGCTTTCCATCATCCACAATCATTCTCTGTGAACTTCCCAGACTCACAAGGTTATTGAAAATGTGATACACTGGATAATTAGTCCCTGAAATCTACAAGGTTCCATTTTACCAATCACAACTACCTCTTTAGAGTATTCTTAGGTACAATTCTTCAATACTATTATGCAAAGTACTCTGCATGAATAGAAGTGGGAGAGGGGGGTTGTAAGGTTTTTGGGTAAAAATCTCAGCCCTAGGAGTGGGATGCTTTTCCATAAGATGTTGCCTAAGATGATCCTGTAGGACATTTTCCTATACTCTACAGGCTATTTTTATTGCCTGTGGTTGCAAAATAAAACTATAAGCCTCTATTTCTACATACAACACATGTCCTAGTATTGCATACTACCCCAGTGTACTTTCTTATGTAGAGAAATGACAGAGTATGGCTATCAGGGAATAATTGACTATTTCCTTTAAAAATTTTAAATATTATTTTTTAAAACAATTACACACATGTATGTTCATAAGCTTAATAAAGAGCATGTATAACTTCAGGTGCCCACAAAGTTTAGAAAAGGCCATCTACTAGAACTAGGATTATAGCCAATTATGAATAGACCCACCAGGGTTTTGGGAACCAAACTCAGATCATTTGCAAGAACAATCTGTCATTGAGGTATCTCTCCAGTTCAATAATTGACTCTTCTTAATCTTTTCATCTAAACTGCTATCTTCATATCCTTCCCCTACTGTCTGTTGGCACTGGTGCTTTGGAGAGTTGCCATGGATTATGGTATGCTTGAATCCACATCCAAAGTTCAAGAATAACTCCCATAGACCAATAAATATTCAGTTTGACTTGGAACTTCTGGTCACTATTCCTAGACCTCTCCTACAGGCAAGCTTTGGTGCTCTATTAAGGAAGTGGCTATGATTGGACTCACGCCATGTGATTTTCTTCCTCCACAACAGAGCATTAAGTCAGAATCACCTATACCTTTCTATCATTCACACCTCTGTTAACATGTTATTTATGCTTTAAAGCCTTCTAGAGATAAACAAGCAGAACATTTTTGTCAAAAATTTCCCAAGAAACTTTGGTTTGACATGAATATTAAATACCTTTTCCATCGATCACTTGGCTAAGCTCCTTGTCTGATTTCCCTTAATGACCCGGAGAGAAGATATGACAAACCTCACATACTTACTTCTTACTTCCACTTGTAATGATTTCCCCAGCCATTATCATAAGGCATTAACATGGAAGTCAAATCACAAAATATTTACTTCCCACAGTAATTCCCACATTATACTAGCAAATTCCCTCTGAATAGACAGCTGGATCTCACCCATATTAGGGACTAAAATCTTTAAAAAGAACAAACTTTTGCAATTCTTGCCAGGGCTCCATGCCCCCCCCCCCCCCCCCCCCCCCCCCCCCCCCCGCCCTTCTCCTCATTCTCTGGTCTCTTTATTTTTTTGCTCTTCTCTCTCAGTTACCTTTCCCCCTTGACTCTGCAGCTGCCTTCACCTCTACTTTTGCCCCTCCTCCCGCCCTGTCTCTAGAGCTGCTTCCTGGCACAGGCCAGAAAATGGGCCGATATATGCACTTGCTCTCTCCTGAGCCACCAAGACACTCTGCCTGCCCATCAGCTCTCTGGTTTCTTTCCCTTCTGGTCCACATCAGCTCTAACACAGGTCTAACAGCTGAGCTGCTCCATGGACAGATCAGACCCTCCACCCTGCACACACCAACAGAGGCTGCTTACAGTGATAGGAGAGACCTCGTGTCCACCAGACAAAAATGTGACTGGTGTCTGTCTGTTTCCTTATGTTTGTCTCTTTATATGTTTTTATCTGCTGATACTTAATTGCTTCTGCCTTTCAGTTCCAAGATGTAACAAACACATGACTTTCCTCCAGGCAGAGCTGTAGCTTCAGAACCTTGCTTAGGGGCAGTCCTTTGACTTCCTTCCTTGTTGAGGGCAGATAAGGTTTTCCTGTGCTATTACTTCAGCTCTGTCTTAGCTAAGGGTGGTCATATGGTTGGCTGTAGCTTCAGCGCCATCTTAGTTAAGAGCAGTCTCATGACTATCTACCATCTTTGTTATGGGGAGTTCCTCGCTCAGTGCATCCTCACCTTAAAAAAGCCCTACTTAAGGTCTCCAAAGACACTTTAATTAAGATAAAGTTGTCATATAATTTCTATTCTGCCTCGGTAAGTAATCATTTTAATATTAATTTAAAGATTTATTGTGGGCCTGTGTACCAGAGGCCGTGGCCCAGCCGGGTGCTAGAGTTCTGGCAGGGGGAAGGCGGGGGGGTGGGGGGGAAGAAGGGGGAAGACACTTCTGCCTCTGCAGCTGGTTCCACCTCCATCTTCACTGTGCCACCATCTTGGTTACCCACATTGCCCTGCACAGAGTTGGGTCTGTCTGGGCCCACAAAAGGCCACCTAGCCAGTGAGGAGTGTGGCAGAGCTTCAGGTGGCATTTCTGGAGAGCAGACTTCTTCCCAAGTTTTACAGCCCTTAGGACAGAAAGATCAGATGACGGACGAGGTAGTTCTCACACACTTTTAATCCTTCCAGATAGGATTCTTATATACAGTTTTGGGGTGGGTTAGGAATTACAATGGGTACTTCTCATTGGCTTTGTCTGAGAAACCTTATTTGCATGTGGGGAGAGCTTGGTGCTGCTCCTACATGACTGATGGCCACACACCTCTCTGCCGGGGGCTGGGGGGTGCACTGTGGGCGATGGAGACCACAGGGACCTGGGAAAGCTGTCTAGGTAGTAGACTATTGACCAACCTCTGTCATTTGAATTAATGACATCTAGATTATAATTTGTTTTTCCTAGATTTCTGACTACATTGACAGCTAAGCTAACTACAGCTAGAAAACAGACCTAGCTCTTTACTCGTAGGTAATCTACCACCTTATTAACTCATTAGCTCTTCATTTGTTGACTAGTTAAGACTGCAGATCTCTTAATAAAAAGACAGGTTTACTTTATTCACAGACTTCATGATAAAGGATACACAATTCAGATGTAACCTTTCACAGATGTAACTTTCTGCTACTTCCTTATCTAAATTCAGTTTCCATTGACTTCTGGCTTCCTTCCCTTGCTATTCTACTGTTACATTGAGACTTCAAGAGTATAAAATCCTAACATTCACCAATAGTGTTCTTATAAATTAGCCTAACCTTAATAAAACATTCCACTATATGATTCAACTTTTATAGTCACAAGTTCAAATTTTAAGTTTCCTTTGGTTTCTTTTTAACTATAGACTTAAAAGTGTTTCTCATGCTAATCTATACTATCATCTATCATAGGCACAAATATAAGTTTCCTTTGGTTGTCTTTTAACTATATAGAGACTTAAGGTGTTTCTCATGCTGAACTATATCACATTCATATTCACAAGGTTGTCAAATTTTCAAGTTTCCTTTGATTGCCTTTTCAGTGTATTTTTCAAAATGCTTCTCATTATGATATGTGTGTGTGTGTGTGTGTGTGTGTGTGTGTGTATTCAGTCTCCTAGACAAAAGGAAAAATCCCCTTTTGCTTCTTCTGCTACACAAAAGCTTTTGTCTTCCCTAAGTTCACATTAAAGAATATTCACGTTGTTAACAACTTTACCTTTTTTTGTAAACTTATAAGCTCCAGGAAACATACTCAAATCTACCTCTCATAGACCAAACAGACTCCTTATAGATAAATATAACTGCCAATCAATAGGCTTAAATTCCCACTTGTTGCCTATTCCAGAGCATGGGACTCCTCTCCTGTTCCTGGGGACTGGGACTCCCCTCACCCCAACCACCAAGACCTAATGGTTTAAAATGTACACCCATGGAAAATTTTTTCTCCCACATACCTCAGTGAACATGATTGTATGATTTTCTTCATCATCGGGCACAGAGTCCTTTGCGTCCTGCCTAAGAGTGGTATGTCTGGGTCATATAGCACTTCTATTTTCAGCTTTATGGGAGGTCTCCAGACCAATTCCATATTCAACATGCAGTAGTGCACACTTTGACCAACAGTGAACGAGTGTTCTCTTTCCTTCTCCTCTTGTAGCACCTGCTTTCACAACATTCTTATTAGGGTGAAATGGAAACACCCAAGTGGCTTTTATTTGTATTTCTGTGTTGGCTAAGAAAGTCGAATAATTCATAAGGTATTTATTAGTCATTTACATGTCTTCTTCTGAGAACTCTGTTCAATGTTATAGTACATTTTCAAGTGGGCTATTATTTCAGTGTTCAGTTTTTTAATTATTTGTATTTTCTAGATATCAACTCTGTCAGATGTATAGCTGGCTACACTTTTTTTTAAATCTATTTGCCTCTTTACTTGGGTGATCGATTCATTTGCTATACAAACATCCATTAATTTTATAATGTCCCATTTGTTACTTGTTAACCTTATTTTCCTAGTCCTATTCAGAAATTTCTTACTGGTGTGTACATATTGTTGTATACCCTGTACTTCTCCTTTAGCATTTTTGTAGTTTCAGATTTTTTTTTTTTTTTTTTTGGTTTTTTTGAGACAGGGTTTCTCTGTATAGCCCTGGCTGCCCTGGAATTCACTTTGTAGACCAGGTTGGCCTCGAACTCAGAAATCTACCTGCCTCTGCCTCCTGAGTGCTGGTACTGAGATCCCGAATCCATTTGGACTTGATTTGTCTGTAGGGTAGGAGATAAGGATCTAGTTCCATTCTTCTATATGCCGATACCAGGTTTCTCGGCACCACTTATTGAAGTAGCTGTCTTTTGGACTGTGTGAAGTTTGGCACAGGTGTCTGTAGTTTCTTAGACATGTATCTGATTCTCACTCATTACCTTAAAACCTACCTTCTTGCTTCTTTGTGCTTAATGTCTCTTCAACTCCTATCCCTGAACATCACCTGATCTATTTCCTGTCTTTATAATTTTGAATTTTCCAGAGTAACTACAAATGACATCCTGTACTGGGCAATTATTGTGCCTGGCTTCTTTGACAGTGCATTTTAATGTCATTGATGTTGAGCTAGTTGTCAGTTTGGTTTCTTCTCATTGCCAAGTAGTGATTTTATTGTATAGGTAAACAAGTAATTGGCTTATCGATTAACCAGTTACTGGGAATTTATGTTTCAGTTGAGTCTATTGTGAATGATAAGACTGTAAAATTGTATGCAGATGTTTATGTGAATGTGAGTTTTCATTTCACTAGGAGAGATCGATCGCTGGATCATATAGAATGCTTAAGTCACGTTGTGTTTCTTTTAAGGAAAATTACATCGTTTTTTTTAAAAAAACATTACTCCTTATAAGAAAATGGTGACTATTTGTTTCAGAAAGTGCACAAGCAGGACCTCCCACAGCTGAAACAATCGATGGTAATGCTCTTGCCATTTGATATTGAATAACCTCTGCGTGGTAGTTATGCAACAGATTTATCTTTCCAATTACAGTTTGCTCCAGCTGATGTTTAATTTAGTCAGCCTTCCCTTGGTACCCACCAGTGTTGCCCCAAACCAGAGGGCTGAAGACCAGAGATGGGGACAATCAACTGAGATCTGTGGCCACAGGGAATCGGCAAAGTGGATAACAAGCATGCGGATAATCAATTGATGCTATAGTATTCTTGCAGTTACAGTGACAATCACCTCATTTTACTTGCACAGAATATTGATTGTTTTCCCCTGAGAGGCACTATGAGTCAGAAGTGTGCCCATTTATTAAGGGGAGAATATGAAATACAATTCATCCAAATTCCCCCAAGCCAATCAGCAAGTCTTTCCTGAGTGTCCAAGTAAGCCTTCCTTTACTCCTTATGGTTTCCCAGGGATCTTTGACCTGTGTCAGGGGGAAAGGTCTTTGTTCTGTGAAAGCCTCTTATGCTGTCTATGGAAAGGGGATTTGGATAGGAAGAAATGGAGACATGTCAGATTATCTGTTACTTGGGGTTAAAGTCAATAGACAAAGGCTGGTGCATTTTAAAAGCATGAAAAGGAAATACTCATATACAGTAATTAGGGACGGTACAAAGGAAAGGAATCATCTTATCAGGCCCTTGTTTCTGGTTTCTTAATCAGAGCCAGAAGCTCAATTCTATTGCATTTCCTTAGTGGCAAACATGATTCCTGCACTTAGCAAATGTTTACAAAGTTAAAAAAAATGACCTGGGTTGGTCCAGAAGAGCCAATAGAATAAAATAGGTTCCAGCCTACAAGACTTTCAGGTCAAGGCACAGAAGAGGTAAAGGTCTAGTCTGAATCAAGCCTATACATAAAATCATCATCACACCAGCCATGTAAATCAGAAGTATCAGTCTTAAAAATCCCTTGCATATGTGCAAGAATACACAAAGCAACAATATCATAAAAATCATAAATGAGGTACTGGAGAGTTGGCCCATCAGCTGGCTTGTGCGTTGCTCCTGCAGAAGACTTTGTCTCTAGTACCTATGTTGGGTAACACAGTACACTATAACTCCAGCTCCATGAGGACCGGAAACCTCTTCTGGATTATAGGAACATCTGCACACACATGTCCACACAACTACACACAGACACGCTCCCACAGACAAAATTAAATAGAAAAAAATCTTTCCAAAAAAATCACAAACATGACAAGTTCACTAGTGGGAAGAATGAATAAGTTACGCTACAGTCATGCAGAGATGATAAAAGTGAATGGACCATGGCTGGTAAATATCAACAGGAAATTTGCTGAAAGGAAAATGGAAGGGGGGATGGATATGTAGTGCTTCATATACGTCTTTTAAAGAACCTCACTGAGAAGCTCAATGAAACAACTTATTTTTAGATGTATACACGTATGTGGGGAATAAGTGGAAGTGCAGAAACCTCATTCTACACTCTCTTTCCCTTTGACTTGTCCTTAGGAGTTTGGAAATAGGACCAAGTGTCTTCCCTTCACATCTTCCTTACCAAGCATGCCCAGTTCCTTGAATTTCTATCCACCTAAGGGATGGCTGAGCCTTCTTGTCCCAGCTTTCTCTCCAACCCCCTTATAGTATTTGAGGAGGTTATAGTCGGGTTACAGAAAGTGAATGGGACTCAGAAAATAAATTGAAGTGTCCAAGTCCATGACATGAGTAAGACACACGTGAGAGAACTGGAAAGAGACAAACCAACAAATGGAAAGATAATCACAATGGAATTTAGCTTTGGCTATAGACAAAAGGACCTTAGAACTGATTGATATGTTTCGTGATGCAGTGGTAGAGTGATATGGCAGGAGGGCTTGCCTTAGCCAGGCCCATGCTGAGGCATCCCCACAACCCTAGGTACCAGCTGGGTTATGCAACTGATGGGCTTAGTATGAAATCAAGTTTATTTGGGACATGTGAAGGGGTTGTGGGGAATGGAGTAGAGGCAGAGAATGAAATGGGGACAGAGAAGGACAGAAAAAGAGAGGAGGGAGAAAGAAGGGAAGATACCAGCCAGGAAAAGGGTGGGGATGGTCACACACAGAAAGAGAACAGGGAGAGAGGGATGATGGGGGAGAGAGGCCTCAAGTCCTTTTATATCAAGTCAGGCTCCTACATGGCAGTTGCTAGGCAACTGTTGGGCAGAGCCTGGAGGAAATACTAACACTAATAACAACGGTCGACTTTTTCAGTATTAATTACATCATAGGCAAGAAATGTCCTCTCTGTGCATCTTTCAAAGGCACAGTTCTCTCATTCCCTGTTCCTCTCTCCCATTATCCCAGGTAGGTACCTGCCCAGTATTAATGCACAATGCATGAAATGATGCTTTTGGAATTCTGACAGGTCCCAGTTACAGCCCACTGGGAGAGACACACAGGGCCTTTTTTCATCATTTACCTGTTGCCTGCTATCCTCATCTGTAAACTTGCCAGGATTCTGTTCTGTGCATCCTAGAGAAAGAGCTAAGTTGGGATGTGAGGATGGTTTTAAAGAGCTTGGATGTGGGTTCTGTCATTATGATTGCTACTTAACGTTGTCATTATCTTCTGTCCTATGCTCAAGGATTCCATAGCCCCAATTTCTGAAGTTCAGCAGCACCAGGTGTGTTCTGGATCATCCTTGTACAGGGAGAGGCAGGAGTGGTGGGGGTGGATGGGAAAGGGGTTAGCTTTTGTTTCTTTGCAAGGACTTCTTTGCAAAGCAAGCTCAGATGTCTGTGATACTCCCAGCACTCTTTCCATCTGGAAGTAAAAGGATCAGTCCAAGGACACTATTTAGTTGACATTTACCTTTCTGTATTAAATCTATCATTAACTCTACCGTTAACTTCCAATGTCTAGCATGTTGAGATGTTGAGATTATATTTCTTCAGATCAACAATCAGCTCATGCTAAGTCTGCCTGTTATTTTATGTGGAATATGCAATTCCTCCACTGTCTCCAGGATGGTAACTTCACTGGATACACACACACACACACACACACACACACACACACACACCCCTTTGTCCCATGTCTATGCAACCCTCTCTTCATCTTCATTACTGAAAGGAGTTTCTGTTACTGAGCACATGCATTTGGGGTTGGCCTTCACAAATTTTTAACTCTTTTTTTTTTTTTTTCCAGAAGATTTTGAATCTCTTCTCACTTGTCAGAGAAACTTTTTTTTTTCTCTCCCTTGAAGCAGGATTCTTTTTGTACTCTCCAAGAACAGCTTGCAGGCTTGCAAAAAGAAGAAGCAGTGTTCTTTAGGGAGCTGTCAGAAAGCGCAGATGCAGCCCCAGCATGGGGCTCCTGATCTCCACAAGTGGCACAGGAACATTTTATTTGTAAAAGGAAGGACAGAGGCCTTCTCTTCTCCCCATGTCTCGATTTGCATTTTATTAGGCACCCAGTAGGATGGTTTGTAAATTGACATCTCCACTCACAGATCTCTCTGTCAACCCCCAGCCTTCCAGAGGGCAAAACGCAGGGATCCTGGAAACAGGGTAGAACGAAAGGAATCAGACATCATGGCTCACAACTGGGGCTTTTTCTTCTTCTTCAAAAAGTCTCTTTTGTTTCTAAGACTTCTGAGGGAGAAAAGGGGGGGGGGGGAATCTCCAGAGACAGATGCAGGCAGTCCAAGGTGCAGAAGAGGAGGGCTGTGTTGCAAAAGAGGGGGATGGCAGAAGAGGATGCTATGATAACACCTCCTTTGTGGCCCTGTGTTCTGGCATAAATAACCTCTCACTTACCCTCCATTTTCTCATAACCACAGGTCAGAGAAAAACATCTAACTTTCCTGACCAAGTGAATATGGAATCAGCCATTTCTCTTTGCATCCTTTGTCCAGGATTATCCTCATGGATAGGAGGAAAATCATATCTCCTAAAGAGCTTTAATCTACTTCACATATTGATATTTTTACTCATTATAGAAAAAAAAAAAAAAAACAACCACAAAGAACTGATCTCCCAAAACACACACACACACACACACACACACACACACACACTTCAAATTTTATTACCTGAGATGCATGCATTGATAGTTATCTTTCGTGCCTGAAACTCTTTTGAGATATAAGGATCAAATTGTGTTCCGTTGGTTTTTGTCTGCAATGCATATTGTAGAGTGTTGCTACTTCCCCTAGTGTGAGAACGACCTGCAGCTTGGTTGTTTCTCATGTAGTTGAGTTTATCTTCAGTAGAATTGGAACTTAAAAGTAAAGCTAGCAGTTCATGACTAAGAAGACTGTACAGTAAAAAATGAAGTTTGAGGGCCAAGTGAAATAGCTTCTTGTATCTTTGTGAAGTATCTAGGAAGACTTCATAAAGCCATTAAACTTCCATGGGTTTGTTTTTTGTTGTTGTTTGTTGTTGTTGTTTTCATGTATATTGGGAGTTGAGTTGGCTCTTTTTCTTTTTCTTATTTTGTTTTGTTTTCTAGAATGATTAGTTATCAGTAGCTTCCCACCTTCCCCCTACTGGACACTAAGACCATGACTTCCAGATTTCTGAATCACTGAAGTCAGTCATCCCTGATGGTGTCTTCTCAAGACCCAGGGCTGCATGGATAATATACTCTATAGGCTACAGAGCCTCTCATGACTCTATCATCTCTATGACACCTGCTACTGTGAAGCAGAAAGAATGCCCTTACAATTTCTCTCTTCCTCTGCCTTAATTTCTTCATGTCTTATAAAGAGCTTCATTTTAACAAATACAGAGCTTCACCGTACTTAACTCTGTTTTTGCAACTCTTTACAACTTTTCAGAGGACAAAACCTCCAGTTCTCATCTTTTTATGGCAGGCAGCACATGAAAAGGTTGTGGAGGCCCTACCTGTCAAATACAATCCAGTTAGTGAGAAAGGCACCAATGGGTGGCTGAGTGCTTCGACTCAGCCTTCCCTCTTCTCACTGACATATCCCCCAACACAGAAAAAGTTGTGGCCAAATAAGAAAAGGCCATTTAAAGGAAAAAAAAAGACCCATCCATACACCATCCATTTGGTCATACTTCAACTAGTGAACTGGTCCAAGAGGATGCTTATGAAATAAAAAGAATTCATTGCATAAGGAAGTTTTCAGATAAGAGCAACAACAACACATTCGCTTTTGTTTGCTTTTTGTTGACCATGATGAAAACCTGTCCCTCCTCCCCTACTCCAGCATTCCACCTCTTTTCCCAAGGTGAATGCTTTGTGAGGGGGAGGGTGTTAACACCAATGTCAACATTACCATCAGGTGCTCATCCTCGGCTGTTGAGGTCTGTTGAGATGACCTGTGTTTCTAGGGTGCTGCATGTTTGCATTACCACCTTTACAATTTCCCTTCTGTCTAATCTCTGCCTAAGTTCAACCCTGAGAACATTTTAATTGGTGACCATTATAAACAAACATTGCTCTCTTCCACACTGTTTCGCCCAATAATTTTCAAAGCTACCTCTAAGAAGCAACAACAACAGCAACAATGACTACTACATCCCATCCATATCTCTGTTTTCTTCCCAATGTACTCTCTCATTCCTGAGAAGTTAAAACACAGAAGAACTCTATGCATCTATGGGGATAGGTAATGATGGGGACAGGTAATGATGGGAACATTAACAATATGAACAAATACAAATGAATAGTTATGATTCCAAAGTTGCCATCTGCCAGGTTTTTAGGCTATAGATCCTACACTTGGCCTTATTGGCAGTGGGAAGTCAGAGAATTTGGAGCGGGTAAGAATATAATCAAGTGGATGCTGCAGATTGATATGCCTTGGAAGACTTTGTAAGCAAACTCATTCATTTATTTCCTTTCTTGTTCCAAGTAGTGACATACAAGCATCACAGAAGTCTAGGCACAGGAAGGTTACATCCAAATGGTTCCAGTAGGCCACCAAAATTGGACTTGAAGATGCCTCTCTGGTGAGCAGTCTGGGCTCCCAACCTGACCATCAATCTCTCTGATTTTTTTTTTAATTTTAGAAATATTTTTGTAGTGCTACAGGGTCAAACCCTGACCTTTGCATAAGTTAGGTGAGTGATCTACCACTCAATTATACAACTGATATCTGTTGCTTCCTTTAAAGAGCCATTTTGGTATTTTGTATGAACTTCAAGTGATCCACATCATTTTCATAAATATGTATGTATACACACACACACACACACACACACACATATATATATATATATATATATATATATATATATATATATATATAGTGAACATGCTGAACTCCTGCTCCATATCAACTGACAATAAACAACTGATTCATGATGCCCACCTTGTTGAGGACCAGTAAGGGAAACCTTTGAATTTCTATTGTGTTGGCATGCTGACATTGCGGGCTTCCTCAGAAGAATCAGAGACTCTATGGTCTGGAGCCTCCATGGGTCAGCAAATAGAGCACAAGCTGTCATTCTTGAGTCAGAAGAGGTGTTCAGATTGGTATAGACTGAACAAGAAACAGACAGTGATACACCCTACCTAGTTTTATGTCAACTAGACACAATCTACAGTCATCTGAAAGGAGGGAAGCTCAATTGAGAAAATGACCTTAGGATACAAGCAGTAGGGTATTTTCATAATTAGTGATGGATGAGAAAGGACCCAAGCCATTGTGGGTGGTGTCGTTCCTAGGCTGATGGTCCTGGGTTCTGTAAGAAAGCAGACTGAGCAAGTCATCATGAGCAAGCCAGGAAGCATCTCCCCTCCATGGTGTCTGCATCATTTCCTGCCTCTAGGTTCCTGCCCTGCTTGAGTTTCTGTTCTAACTTCTTTCAGTGATGGCAACAAAATGGAAGTGTAAGCCAACTTAGACATTTCTACACCAGTTTGGTTTTGGTTACATTGTTTCATCATAGCAATAGTAACCCTAACCAGGTCAGGGCACAAGGTTTCCTGTCAATATAAATGTGTCCTCTACAGGAGGAAATCAGACAAATACATTAGGGCCAATGTTCACCATATAAAGAAGTACTCTGAAAAGTTGTGTGGCCAGCACCCCTTTTATTTCTAAGTCAGACAAGATTGCTGGCCACTCTTGATATCAGAATCCTAATTTATTGGAGAGCTGTCTGGGCATCAGTATTTAAAGATCCTGAGAAAGAGTAAAAACTTATTTAAGCCCCTAGACCTCTGTCCAAAATAGCCCCATTGTCCCAGGATGCCAGGTGTTTGTGGGTTTTGCCAGGTGTTTGCGGTTGTTGTGTCTTTATAAACCCCTTACCCCTTGAGCTCATGGTCGACTCCTCTACCCCTGTGTGGGATACGAGTTGTCCCCAGTGCACTGGTCTTTCCCGAATAAACCTCTTGCAGTTTGCATCAAGATCGTTTCTCGTGAGTGATTTGGGGTGTCGCCTCTCCTGAGTCAGAATGTGGGGGAGTCCTGATGCTGTGGGTCTTTCAGTATTATACTAGAAGCGATGGGTAATTGGAAGTGTGTGAAATAAAATGCAAGACATAAAACTGAAAAGTACTTTTAAAAAAACCTTAGGGCAAATGAAGTCTTTACTTAGAAATAAAAGAGATTCCGTGAAATCTGTGTATAACTTGATCCCATGTGACACGGTACAGCTTGTAAGTGTTAAGGGGCGGGCAGGGGGAAGAGCTAGATGGTAAGAGAAAGGCTTTGTGAAGAGACAACATGCAGTGACTATGCATTACAAATGAATAGGGAGAAATGTGGTCCATAAGGGGAGCAGAAGGAAAGTATAAAATGGAGAGAGAAGGATGCCTAGAGAGCTGTGTGCAGCTGTTCTTCTCAATAGGCATGCCCCTCTCTTTCAACAGACCTCAGTATCAGTTTGGGTACCCACTCTAGAAGACATGCATGTATACATCCTGGATTACAAGCCATTTCTCCAGTCAACCCTCTGCAAGTAATTGAGGGGAAGACTTGTTTGAAATGGTGGCTAAGAATCTCCTCTCTTTGATCAGCATGGTGTGCAGATGTGAGGCCAGTGACTGCTACACAAGAGAAGCCAGGAGAGATAGATGGATGCCAGTACAAAGTAGGGCTCAACCAAGGTCATCCTGGAAACATGGCCCAAGAGCTTTCAAACCAGACCTGGAATCTAGCAGATTTAGAATGTGTAAGTTTCATGATACATAAGACACCTCTCTTGTTGGGGATTTTGTTCCTTGTAGGGAAACTGATGCACAGAGGGAGCTATTTATAGGAGGATGGGCCATGTTTGGATGGGATGCATAGACCTCATGGAAGGGATACGGAAAGAAGGGATACTGAGCAGCTGAGGCTGGTTAATTGTGGGAGTCCTCAATGGTAAAAAGGGGATACTGAGCAGCTGAGGTTGGTTAATTGGAGGATCCTGAATGCTGAACTGAGGCAGATATTCATAGGTAGACATCAATATTCATGCTTGATAATAAGAAAAAAGTTACTAAACTTTTTATAAAGATGTATGAGAGAGAGAGAGATGCTGGCTACTAAAACCCAGGATCAAAAATCATATAACAAGCCTACAGAAGACCTTTCCTGGTTTCTTATGCCTTTTTTTTTTTCTCCCAGAAGGAAGACCCAGAGGGGCCAATTAATACCTCCCCAGGCCTTCATTTTGCCACACAGCATCTTTCTCCAGGCTCCTGGAACTGCTTTCATAAAGTTTAGAAGTTGCTATGTATAAGTTTATGTGTTTCCTTGTAAAATGCACTTGTGATAATGCTTCTGTTTGAAATAAAGTGTGTTTCCCGAGTTATAAATATGAAGTTTAGAAGAAAGCATATTTCTTGCAGAAAATTTATTCCCTGTCACACATTTTGAAGTTTGTTTTCCATTTCTCTTTATCTTTGCTCCTTCAGAACCGTGTTTGTTTTTGCTATTATGCAAGATTTGCAGCCAAACACTCTATGGTGTTTGTATATTCTTCCTTAATCAGATAAGAATAACATTCTAAGCTTTATCTGGAAATTTCCATAGCAAGGCTTGTTAAAAATAATTCAAAATAGCATCATGAAAGGGACCAAACCTCAATCGGAGTAAATATGGTTGGCCATAGGAAACTCAGACTCTGTACAGATCTGCAAACTGTGGTATGGCCCTAAGCTCAGAGACTCTGGAAGACATACTTTTTTCAGGTTATAATATGTAATAAGAAATATAAGCTTGAACTTTGCTGTTTATTTCTCAACTGATTATCTAGCCCATATATTGTTGCATTTTTTAAAGACACTGGCTCAGACTCCCAGCACCCACCATCATGGTGTCCTTGAGCACATGCCTCACTGTCCCTAATATTCCTTGGGCAGAGCTTGAGGGCACTTGGGTTAAGATTTTGTTTAGCGTTGGAGTGCAGGCGCCTCAAAAAGGGGCTATCACTCCATCTGAAGAATCTAAGCTGACGATCTGAGAACTAAGATCACTGGATGGATGAGTTACAGTTTGGTTCTTCGTTTTGCGTGATAAATTTGAAAATATTTGGTCGTGTTTCTCCTTAACCTAGTCTCTTAGTCTTCACTGTCTGCATGAGAAAGCACCCATACTATTTTAATGGGAAAGTCTAGATTTGTAGAATTGAGCAGGATTTCCGTTTGAGAAAACCTGACCACTTATGGACCGCTATTCCACCATTCAGCCTTCCACCGAGTCACTGATTGTAATGGACGTGGACAGCTGAGTTGGTTCCAGGAACCGGGCCTCCAGTGCTGATTCTAGCGGAGTCCCAGCATCCTAACTTGGCGTGCAATCAAAATCTCAATTAGAGCAGAGTGTGCAGATCCTCTCAGAGGGAGGAACACAGGAGCCAGAAATCAGCAGAGAAGTTATCAGATGAAATGATTCTGCAGGGGATAGCTTTCTTTTCCTTGCTCACTGTGCTGTTTTCCAGCTGGTGCATCATGCAATACAACTGCAGAAAGAAAAAGCTTCAGTGCGCGAGTGATATCATATTCTAGTCCTATCATATCCTGTTAGCTTTGTAAAGCCCCATATGCTTGTGATACTTTAGTTCAAGGGTTGTTTTCCCCAATTAATGCGGCATTCCTCAAAATGTGTTTCATATAATATTCAATATACAAAATAATCCAATAAAAACGTGGCCTTAATTAAGTGTGGGGTAGTGCAAATCCCAGAAATTTCACACCTATGTATGGGTTCTATTAAGGAAGCTGGCACAGAAAGCAGGCAGAGAAGAGGACAGATACCCAAGCTCTGCTTTTAAGAGTCCTGGGGCCAGAAGAGCTGGCTTACAGTTCTGTGGAGCCAGGTGCAGGTTACATTATTCTGGTCACCTCTTTCTTTGGTCCTCTGCTTCCCCATTCTTTGGAGCACTTGTTTCTTTGAGGGATCTTCTAGTTTTGAGCTATCTATGACTTCTGTGGCTTCCTGTATAAGGCATTCTGGCCTCTTGTCCTGTGCCTCTCAATGTTGTGATTTAGTTACGAAGTCCTTCTCTGACTAATGTTGATCTCAGTGAGTGGACTGGCTGGTTTTGTGTGTCAACTTGACACAGGCTGGAGTTATCACAGAGAAAGGAGCTTCAGGTGAGGAAAAGATCCAGCGGTAAGGTATTTTCTCAATTAGTAATCAAGGGGAGAAGGCCCATTGTGGATGGTGCCATCCCTGGGCTGGTAGTCTTGGGTTCTATAAGAGAGCAGGCTGAGCAAGCCAGGGGAAGCAAGCCAGTAAGTAACATCCCTCTATGGCCTCAGCATCAGCTCCTGCTTCCTGACCTGCTTGAGCAGTTTGGAGGTATAACCTGAATAAACCCTTTCCTCCCCAACTTGCTTCTTGGTCGTGATGTTTGTGCAGGAATAGAAACCCTGACTAAGACAGCGAGGTATGGTTCTCTATTTGTACACCTTTCTTTTGAGCCCTTGACCTTTATGTTAAATAAAACAAAAAGTTATAGCCATAGCAAACTTAAGTAGTTATTGTCCAATCGTTTCCTTTCTCCTATGCTGCATGCTCTCTCTCTCTCTTTATATATATATATATACACATGTATATATATATGTATATATATATACATGTGTATATATATATATATACATATATGGTATGATTTTTCTATTAGACCAAATAAAGTGGATTTAGTGGACTTTTTGTTTTGTTAAATTCTACTTCTTAGAACTAGAGAAACTTCTTCTTTCCATTTTGTGGGCTCATTACTAAATACATAGACTTTTAACACAAATTTTAGTGGGCTTTCATCCAATTCTGTTAAATGTTGTAAATTAGTACATTCATTCATTTAGAATTTTTTTAAAAATTAAGAAACTAGAAAATTTGATTTAATACCTGTGTTTTCACAACCAGAATGAAATGCTATTAAACTTTTTTCTCTATTTGCTTCAGGTAAAAATCTTAATAAACCAATAAAAATGTCAAATGCTTTTAGAATTTGTTTGTTCATGAGCAGGATGCCATTTTCCACCACCTGCTATGCACCCCATTCCTAAATTTCAACTGTGTATAGCATAACAGAGTTATTGTAACTGTCCAATTGGTATCCATATAATACATAGTGCTTTGCAAATTATGTTAGTATTTTTTAGTTTTTAGATTAAAAATCTATATGCCAAGAATCAAAATTGAAAAGTAAAGTTACATCAGGTGAAACTAAATGAAAGAGGATAAATAAATGAGCTAACAGAAAAAATGTATGAGTTGCCTTGAGATTTTGCTACACAGCTTTGGCTCCTGGCTGATTGCATGCGCGTACATGCCCAGTAGCTATCTTGGATCTGTGAATGAACTGCACACACATTAGCTTATTTTTAAAATGGCTACCCAAAGGCTGGACACTCCTAATCCTTCCCCTGATACCCCAAGCCCAATTAGGGAAATGGCCAGTGGCCACTTTCCTGAAATCTCACATGACTGGTTGACTTGATCTCCTGCCACGCCTGCATCCTATCCTTCTTCCCCAAGGCATGGTGAACCCTTTCACTCTGCAAGGGGTCCAGCGCCTTTTCTCCTTTCCTGTCAGCACAAATACAGAGCCTCTCTCCCTAAACAGCATGTCCTTGGTCCAGGAGCTGGAAATTATTAAAGGTATAGCTTGACCTCTCTCCCAGAGGAATTTTAATATATACATCAAACTCACAACCACACACTTTTTGATAATTAAAACAATTCAAAGCAATTAAAGCAATCTAAACACTGACCTTTGAGACCATGTATGTACATGTGACCGGTCAAGTGGCTTCGGACACTTCCACTGGGTGAGCCCTTCTGTGCACCACTTTTAAAAAAAGTATTATTTATTTTATTTATATGAGTACATTGTAGCTGGAGACACATCAGAAGAGGGCATTGGGTTTCATTACAGATGGTTGTGAGCCACCATGTGATTGCTGGGATTTGAACTCAGGATGTCTGGAAGAACAGTCAGTTGTTCTCTTAACCTCTGAGCCATCTTTCCATCCCGTGCATCACTTTTAATTGACTACTCTTACTCTCGAGTTAGTTTTGCCTGTGTCTATCGGCATGGGACATTTATCTTCATCTCATCCTATTTACACTCAATACTCAACTAATCTGTTTATCGGCAGAGGGTGGCACTTAAGAGCGCGTATGACGCATCTGCTATGATTGACAATATCCACCAAATTTAATGTGTCAGAAGCTCAATTTTCAATGTAATACTATCAAAGGATGGGGCTTTACCAGGTTGTATGTGTTCCTATAAAGGATTAGCTTCTTTATTTCTGGAGATATTAATATGGTTATTGCCATATTAATGTACTTGCTATAAAAGCATGACTGGTCCCCTCCTGGTCCCTCACACCCACTTGCCCTTCCACCTTTCTTCATTGGGTGATGCCAGATCCTGGTGGCATGCTTGTACCTCTAAACTTCCATAATGGTGTAGCAAATAGACTTCCCTTTTTTATAAATTACATAGGTCTAGGTAGTCTGTCAAAGCAGAACAAGAAAGACTAGTACAAGGGTTTTCCTCTGTCAATGGAAACAAAGGAGCTGGCTCTCTGATTCCCGTTTTCTGAGAGGCTGGGAGTAATGTATTCAGATGACCCAAGTCATTGGTGTTAATCTTAGGAATGTGAGGCAGAGTTTCACAGACAGTCAAGAAACTCCTCCTGGTTGGATTTGTATGCAGGCCAAGGGCTTGTGACTTCTCTCATTTTTAAATAGTACACATCAGACTTCTCTTGCTCTAAGTGCTTCATATGCATCTCTCTCTATGTTTTGAGAACTCTCATGTTACTCCATCTCCATAGGGGAAAGCCTTCAAATAGCTTTGGCAAAAATCCAGAAACATATGACTTGAAGTGTCCCTGATTTGTTGAAAGTCACACTCCTTTATGCTCAGCCTTCCTCGGCTCCTGACCAAAGTCAGTGGGGAAATCTCCCAGTCTCCCTTTGGTTCATGTGCCCATGGAGGACAGTTTCTACTTGAGCTAACCCAAGTTCCATTCCGTTGCCTGCAGAGTCAAATCCTTCTTCTAAGCTCTTGATTTTCTAATAGTGTTCCTTTTTTCATTTCCAAAAATGGTTTAAAATGCCATTTTTAAAATGGAACTTGTTACTACAGGTTAGATTTGTCATTCTTTGTGAATTACAACTTCTGTGGTATGTATACAATGTCTGAGTAATGTCTACTTTTATCTTATTTTATTATTTATTTATTTATTCTCATGTTACAGTCAATTAAAGGATCAATGTCTTTATCTCTGGAGTTATTAATATGGAGTTATTAATACCATATTAATGTACTTACTATAAAAGCATGACTGGTTCCCTCCTGGTCCCTCACACTCACTTGCCCTTCCACCTTTCTTCACTGGGTGATGCCAGATCCTGGTGGCATGCTTGTACCTCTAAACTTCCAAAATGGTGTAGCAAATAGACTTCCCTTTTTTATAATTTACTTAAAAAATTTTTTTTCATTGCCTGATTGGAGCTTCCCTTCCTCCTCCCAGTCCCTAGCTCTCTCCACTCCCCATGCCCTCCTCCCTTTCTCCTTAGAGGAGACCTCCCATGGATATCAACCTACCTTGGCATATCAAGTTGTAGTAGGACTGGGGGCATTGTCTTCTACTGAAGCTAGACAAAGCTGTCCAGTTAGGGACAAAAGATCCAAAGGCAGGTAACAGAGTCAGAGACAGGCCCTGCTGCTTCTGTTAGAGTTCCTACATGTGGGGCAAGCTGTACAACTGTTACAAATGTGTAGTAGGCCCTTCCCATGCCTGCTCTCTTGATGGTGGCCCAGACTCTATGAGCCACTATGGGCCAACATTAGTTGATTTTGTAGGTTTTCTTGTGGTGCCCTTGACCTATCTGGCTCTTTCAAACATTCCTCCCCTATTCCCTGAGCTTCACCTAATTTATGGCTATGGGTCTCTGCATCTGTTTTCATCAGCTGCAAGGTGAAGCCTCTCAGAGGACTGTTGTACCTTCTGACTACAAGTATAGTGTGATATTGATAGTGTCATGGGTGGACTCTCGCTTATGACGTGGGACTCAAGCTGGGCTAGTCATTAGTTGGCTGTTCCCTCTTTATCCCTATACCTCTTACAGACAGGAAAACTTGTGGGCCTAAGCTTTTGTGGCTGGAGTGGTATCCTCATCCATCCATTGGTTATAGAAGATGGCCATTCCATGTTCCATATCCCCTATGGCTAGGAATCTTAGCTAGTATCACTCTCATAGATTCCTGGAAGTTTCCACTATCCTAGATTCCTCACACTGATTCCAGTTCTGTCTCCCTCCATTTTCCCCACACTTGACCCCTCCTGTTCCCTTCCCCAATCCCTCTCCCACCCAGATCCCTCCCTCCCTCCCTCCCTCCCTCCCCCTTTTGCCCTTCTTGTCAATAGAGGGCTGGACAATGGTCTACAAAGAGAGGGAAGACTAACCCCTAGAGGGGTGACCAGTCATTTCTATGGTGAAGGCTCTTCCCACTCTGTTCTTCTTCCCTTAGTGGCACGTTCGACTACAATCAGACCAGTGGCCTGAGAGGGAAAGCAAGGTTGGCTGGATCAGCCTGTGGTGATGGAAAACTCAGGTTGTTGTGAGTGCCAGGAGAACAGACTCTCTGGAGGCAGGCTTCATTGAGCAGCTTGTTCAAATGGGAGATGTGAAAAACAAAAGGCTATTGAAACCTTTGGGGATGAATAGGGACAATGGGGTGAGTGTACAACATTGGCCCCACTAGGGTGCTCTGGATGCCTCATTTGCATAAGGAGGAATTCCAGGGAGCACTTGGACATGACCTTAAAAGGGGAAAGGATGTTTAACCTGGCTACTGGGCTATGTGACTTCCTCTGGTGGGGCAAAAGTTGGGGCCCAGTTCTACCTACATGCTCTAGAACATGCAGGTCCAGTGTGTGAAGGGGAATCCTGTTCTTGCCAATTTCAGGATGAGATTTCTGTTGCTTGGACATGCCTTGACCCCACTCTTGCTCCAGGCTTGTTCCCCAGGGTTCCCCAGCTCCTGGCCTCACAGAAAAGGAACTTTGCATATGTAATCAAGGATCTCAAGATGAGAGACTAGTTTGGACCATGCAGGTGTGTCCTACATGTATGTATAAGAAAGATGCAGAAGGAGATTTGGATTCATGATGTGACAAGAAGAACAGCAATGACATGCTAAGAAGACAGAGGAAAGGTCCACAAGTCAGGAAGTATTTGTGGCATCGTGGAGCACTGAAGGATGTCCCTCAGAGCCCCCCAGGAGTCTCCAGCACTGGTCAGATACTGACCTTGGTCTATGAGAGCTAAATCATATTCCAGAGCTACCAGAGACTAGATCTGAGTGCATAGGTTTGCCATAAATGTGTACTAATTTGTTGTAGTGGAGATAGGAGATTGATTTCTAATGAAACAAGACCATTATTTTGTGGGTGTTCACATCTGACTCCATTATAGATTTAGCCCAAGAAGATGAGTGCATCCTCTCCAATGCTTGTGTTGTAAAATGTTCGGCTAGCAAGTAGGGAGGTGGTGTCATGGTTTCTGTGGTTGGGAAGGCAGGGGATTCCTATGGTGAGTGAGCTTTTTAAGGGGAATAATAGTGAACACATGATGGGCGTAAGCTGTATCACTTTTAAAAGCTCCATCCCATTATCATAAGATTCTTCTCTCATAGAACTTTATAATTAATCTCCTTCCGAAGATTTTATAGCCTTCAGTGTCAGTCAGTGTCCATAGGAGTAGAGGTGGGTGTGAAGCTTGGCCAAACCAGCAGTATAATGTGACCTATGCATAAAGAAAAATCTCAGGGAAAATGCATGCCCAAAATAACGCTTCTTTGTTTTCCAAGTCCTTCAGAGAAGGGAAGAATAAATTAATTGCTGTGGCTGAGTCATGTGAAAGATCACAAGGCTTGTAGTCTGCAGTTCCTGCAACTACTCTGCCTTCTTATAGATGCTGTATACCTGAGAAGCTCTTAGAAACTTAATCAAAAATGCTATAAATATTTTAAGTGTCCATGAGGCCCTTTGTTGGGAAAAGAATAAGAAGATGTCTGCAGATATTTTCCTCTCTCTCTCTCTCTCTCTCTCTCTCTCTCTCTCTCTCTCTCTCTCTCTGTGTGTGTGTGTGTGTGTGTGTGTGTGTGTCGGGGGTGACAGGGAGTGTGCAGTAATGGATACCTGTTAAAATTCTTTCAATAACATCACAATCTCTTGCTATTGTTAATAACATTATTGTGGGTGCACTAGGCAGACTGCTCCTGAAATACATGGTTTCTAAGCTGGTATCTCAGAGATTTCCAGCCCAAGCCTGCTTCTGTTTTATAGTGTGTGTTTAATAGGAGCAGGGACACATCTAAAGGTCATTGCCTACACTGTGGCTCTGTGTCTTACAATGCCTGACTGATGTTTTTTAAAAGAGTAGCTGAATATTTAGACTGTCCAGGATGGAGACTGTCTCACAAGCTGACAAATACACATCTATCTCGATAATGGAGCCCATTCTTTTTCTTTTTTTCTCTCGTGTGTTTGCTCACATAAATACAACACAGAGAGCATTCATCTGTGACTCATGAATAAATCTGGAAGATGCATGAGAAGTCACGGCATTCAGCTTTGCTTTTCAGAAAAGAGAAGCAAGGTGGTGTTGGGGGGGGGCACACATTTTAGAGACTTTTATTGGTCCTGATGCTGTTGTTGTCATTATTATATTGAGTCCTTTGCTATATAGTTAAAGGAAAGGCTAGATCACTTGGGTAACTTAATGAGTGACCCCACATTAGGAATCCAAGGTGCACTTATGCTCTGGGGTTAAAGTGTAGGCTCATTTCTATAACATTTGAACAAGGGACTACAGTGGTGCTACTCAGGATGAGAAAACGTGGATATCACTCTTGGCCACTTCCTCCTTCTTTAGTGTCCATTGTAGGTTGCTAATTGCTTAAGTACCTCTTTACCACCAACATTGGAGACAGCTAAATCAGGTTATATCACACACCAGTGGACTGACGAAGATATTTTCAGCAAAGCTATGGATTTTTATTTTCTAGAGTAGACAGAGCTCAGTTTTATTGAATGTGCTTATTTATTTACTCACAAAGTCAAAACAAAAATATCTGCCTTGGTGGAGCTAATGAAGTGCTAGTACATGCTTGGATGTGCTCAATGCCCAAGACCAAAGGTGAGTATTAAATCCGGGTGGCAGGTTGAAATTTGTATGCATGCTCTAACTTGTGAATAACACTGTGGTCTATGTTTGGCAACAGGTTATGGTACAGCAGACATGAACTTTAAGACCAAATTTCATTAACAGTAACAATAACAATAGTAAATGACATCTGTATCTGTTCATGTATCTGTTCATTTTACTTATTTATTAATTTGATGTAATTCAGCCAATAGTGCATGTCTGCCTTTATTGAGAATTCAAACTAGGAGAAAGAGAAATACAATGTGTTCTGTTTTGTAATCAGAGTTGCCTGTAGCTCTGGCCCAATTAGCTTTTAATTTAAATAAGTAGGCCAAGCATCCTTGGTGCCCCCCAGTTTCTTTCAGTCTGAACTTGATGTTTCCAGGTCTTCTTTCTGATACCCAAATGTGGCAGATGTCACCTTTAAACACAGAGCATCACCCTCTCTGTTAGACCATGTTAGCTTTAAGTGACAATGAGGATTGTCATTGAGTAGATTTAAAACATCCCTCTGTGACATATGTTGGCACCTGGTAATTATGCAGGTCTCTTGATAAATGAGCAGTTTGGAAGCCCGATCAAAACAACAGTTTATATCACTGTTAAAAGAATTTCCCCCTTGTTTTAGCTGTCTGGTATTTGTAGAATCTTGACTAAAAGTCCCCAAATGACATCGAAATTCCTTTTGTGTGTGTGATCATGCCCCCGTTGTCAGCCCTCACAGGCATAGATGTCATAGTAAAAATGATCCTGGGGAAAGCTGAGCATCTCTTTTGACTTTTTATTTCTTGTGAAAGAGGAGATAAGGGACAGGAGATTAAGAGAGAGAAAGACAGAAAGGTACATTCATTTAAAAATGACAAAGATAATATTTCTCCATTTGCTCTTTCTGCCAGGCAAGAGTAATAAAACCTGCTTTACCTTCCAGAGTTGTTTTGAGGTACAAATTGGGTAAGAGATTTAAAGTTCCTTTGAGAGTTAGGGAACAGGAGGTAATGTTCTGACATCTCTTCAGGTTTAGCTTAAAATAATGTAGGATAACATATTTTCTGGGGCAGAAGTCAGAATAGGCCCCATGGTATCACCTCTTGTTTTCTGGTCATTCTACTCCACAAAAGCAGCCCCTGTGAGTTAAGGGGGTGGACAGGCCTGCGGACGGTATGAGCACTATGCTGGGGCTTTGTCTTTCTCAAGTCCACTAGGTCACCTTGAAAAGATGAGTGGACTGGTATCTTGGGCTACCTGCTACACAGAGGTGACTCACTGAGATGCTGATAAGCTCTCTGCTTTAGGAGCCCCTACTTCCAGCAGCTCCTTCCAAGTGTGTGCATATAATGATTCACTCAAGGTTTTTATTTGTTCCTTCTCACAGTGTTCCTAATCTGACATCTGCTTCTGTAGTGGGTTGGTCTGCTGCTGCTTGTGTTCAAAGGCTAAATTTTGTACCCTGAGATCTGGTTGCTGTTCCCCACATATTAACAGCTTTTGTTGTATAACCCCCTGTAGCTAGGTAGGTGGGGCTTTGGTTCCTGGGCTTCTGGTCTGTGTCAGGGACCATGAGGAGGGAGAGAGAAGAAAGAAGGAAGAAGTCTGCCTTGGGGTAGATGGATCATGATCTCATGGCCATGAAGGCTGACCTGACCAGTTGGAACATGAGCAGCACAGGTGGAACATGGCAAGTCATATCTTGGGCTTATTGACAGGGAAGTGAACATAATAGCATAGAGGATTGATATCTGCCCAGCTTCTGTGCTTTTAAGTTAGTTATAAATAAAAAGGTTTGTCTCTTTTATTAGGAGCTAAATGATCAAAGGTATGGTAGAAATCCCTACGTAATGTTTACCTCAACACACTTCAGTTGACACAATACTGGATTCTAGCCCTGTTTAAAATTCACAGGTGTGCCTTCCAGCATCTTCTGCCAGGGCAGATCATCAGCTTGTCTGCCCCTCTGAAGACCCCTCAGTGACAGGGCTTCCCAGGAGATCTGCTACACCCAGGACAGCAGACCCCACAGTTTGAGGGCCTCCCAAGAGATCTACACCCAGGGCAACAGGGCAGCTCATCAGTGTGCCTGTCCCTTCGAAGACTCTACTGTCTGAAGGCTTTCCAGGATATCTGCTACAGCCAGGGCCACAGGTTTCCCAGGAGACCTGTAGCAACCCAGGGCCACAGGAGGCAGGCTCCAGACAGAGACACCCAGGCCAGTTAACACCAGAGATAACAAGATAGAAAGAGTGGCAAGCCAAGACCACAGGCAACAGAAGCCAATATACTTTGGCACCACCCAAACCCAGTTCTCCCACCACAGCAAGCCCTGGATACTCCAAAACACCTGAAAGCCAGGATGCTGATCCAAAATCCTATTTCATGAAGATAATAGAGTCCTTTAATGAGGATACAATAAGTATCCTCACTGAAAGAAAAACAGGAAAGCACAACTGAAAAGGTAGAAGCACTTAAAGATGAAACAAATGAATCCCTTAAAGAAATACAGGAAAACACAATCAAACAGGTGAAAGAATTGAACAAAGTGATTCAAGAATTAAAAATGGAAGTAGAAACAATAAAGAAAGCACCAAGGAGGCAACTCTATAAATGAAAAAATCTAGGAAAGAGGTCTGGAGCTACAGATGCAAGCATCAACAACAGAATACAAGAGATAGAAGAGTGAATTTAAGGCATAGAGAATACCTTTGAAGATATTAACACAATGATCAAAGAATATTCAAAACATAAAAAAGCCTCCTAACTCAAAACATCCAAGAAATCCAGGACACAATGAAAAGACCAAAACTAAGAATACTAGGCATAGAAGAGAGCAAAGATTCCCACCCCAAAGGACTAGAAAACATCTTCAATAAAATCATAGAAGAAAGATTCCCCAACCTAAAGAAGGAGATGATCATAAATATACAAGAAGCTTGTGGAACGCCAAATAGATTAGACCAGAAAAGAAAATCCACTCATCACATAATAATCAAAACACCAAATGTACAGAACAAAGAAAGAATATTAAAAGCTGTAAGGGAAAAGGGTCAGGTAACAAAAAACAAAAAACAAACAAACAAAAAAACAAAAAAAACAGACCTATCAGAATTTCATCAGACTTCTCAACAGAGACCCTAAAAGCCAGAAGAGCCTGGACAGAGGTCATGCAGACCCTGAGGGAACACAAATGCCAGCTCAGGACACTATAACCTGAAAATACTCAATCATGATAGATGAAGAAACAAAATATTACATGAAAAAAAAACAAATTTAAACAATATTTGTCTACCAATCCAGCCTTACAGAGGATTCTAGAAGGAAAACTCCAACACAAGGAGGGTACCTACACCAAAGAAAAAGACAAGAAATTAATCTTCTTACAACAAAACCAAAAGGAGAGAATCACGTAAACACAATGCCACCTAAAACAACTAACATAACAGGAACTAACAATCATCTGTCTTTAATATCTCTCAATATCTGTGGACTCAATTCCCAATAAGATAACATAAACTAACAGAGTGGATATGTAAGCAGGATCCAGCATTTTGCTGCATACAAGAAACACATTTCAATGACAAAGACAGACACTACTTTAGAGTAAAAGGCTGGAGAAAAGTCTTCCAAGGAAATGGTCCCAAGAAACAAGTGGGAGTCCCTGTTCTAATATCCAATAAAATAGACTTCCAACCAAAAGTTACCAAGCAAGATGGGAAAAGACACTTCACATTCAACAGAGGAAAAATCCACCAAGAGAAAGTCTCAATTCTGAACATCTACGCCCCAAATGCAAGGGCACACACATTCATAAAAGAAATTTTGCTAAATCCCAAAACACACATTGAACACCACACAATAACAGTGGGAGACATAAACACCTTACTCTCACAAATCCTATCGGATATTGAAACAGAAACTAAACAGAGACAGTGAAGCTAATAGAAATTGTGAACCAAGTGGATTTAACAGATACATACAGAATATTTAACCCTAAAACAAAAGAATATACCTCCTGCTCAGGACCTCATCGTACTTTCTCCAAAATGCACTATATAATTGGTCATAAACCAAGCCTCAACAGATACAAGATTGAAATAATCCTATGCATCCTAACAGATCACCATGAACTAAGGCTAGACTTCAATAACAAGAAAACAGCAGAAAACCCACACCCATGGAAACTGAACAATGCTCTACTCACTGATAACTTGGTCAGGGAAGAAATAAGGAAAGAAATTAAAGACTTCCTGTAATTCAATAAAATTAGGACACAACATAACCAAATCTATGAGACACGATGAAAGCAGTGCTAAGAGGAAAATTCATAGCACTAAGGGCCCTGGTAAAGAAATTGGAGAGACCTTCACTAGCAAGTTAACAACACAGATGAAAGCCCTAGAACAAAAAGAAGCAATCACACCCAAGAAGAATAGACAGCAGGAAAGAGTCAAACTCAGGGCTGAAATCAAACAAATAGAAACAAAGTTAACAATACAAAGAATCAAGAAAACCAAAATCTGATTCTTTGAGAAGTTCAACAAGATAGATAAACTCCTAGCCAAACTAACTAAAGGGCATAGAGACACTATCCAAATTAGCAAAATCAGAAATGAAAATGGAGACATAACAACAGAAACTGAGGCAATTAAAAAAATCATCAGATACCACTACCTAATTCATTTTATGAAGCCACAAGTACTCTGATACCTAAACCATACAAAGACCGAACAAATAAAGAACTTCAGACCAGTTTTGCTAATGAATGTTGATGCAAGAATACTCAATAATATTCTAGCAAACTGAATCAAAGAGCATATCAAAACCATCAAGTAAGCTTTGTCCCAGTGATGAATGGTTGGTTCAATATACTAAAATCCATTAACATATTCTACTCAAAGGAAAACAATCACATGATCATTTCATTAGTTGTTGAAAATCATTTGACAAAATACAACACCCTTCCATGTTACAAGTATGGAGAGATCATGAATTCAAGGCCCATACCTAAACACAAAGCAATATACAGCAAACCAACAGCCAATATCAAATTAAATGGAGGGGTCCTTGAAGCAATCCCACTAAAATCAGGGACAACACAAGGATGCCCACTTTCCCCATATCTATTCAATACAGTAAAGTTCTAGCTAGAGCAGTAAGAAAACAAAAGGAGATCAAGGGAATACAAATTGGCAAAGAAGAAGTCAAGGTATCACTATTTGCAGATGACATGATAGAGACCTCAAAAATTCTACCAAAGAACTTCTGTAGCTCATGAACAACTTCAGCAAAGTGGCTGGATATAAAATTAACTCAAGCAAATCAGTAGCCTTCCTTTATACAAATGATAAAGGGGCTGAGAAAGAAAATAGGGAAACAACACCCTTCACAATAGTCACAAATAATATAGAATATTTTGGGGTAACTTTAACTAAACAACTGAAAGATCTGTATGACAAGAACTTCAAGCCTCTCAAGAAAGAAATCAAAGAAAACCAAAGAAAATGTAGAGATCCCCCATGCTCACAGTTTGGTAGGATTAACAGAGTAAAAATGGCCATCCTACCAAAAGCAATCTGCAGATTCAATGCAATCCCTATCACAATTCTAACACAATTCTTCAAAGTCATGGAAAGAGCAATTTTCAATTTCAAGTGGAAAAACAAACAAACAAACAAACAAGCAGGAGATAGAAAACAATTCTTAACAGCAAAAGAACTTCTAGAGGAATCACCATCTCTGACCTTAAGCTGTACTACAGAGCAATAGTAATAAAAACTTCATGATATTGGTACAAAGACAGATGGATTGACCAATGGAATAGGATTGAAGATCTAGAAATAAAATCACACATTTATGGACACTTGATCTTTGACAAAGAAGTCAAAAGTATACAATGGAAAAAAACAGAAAGCATCTTCAATTAATGGTGCCGGTCTAACTGGCAGTTGGTATGTAGAAAAATGAAAATCAATCCATACTTGCACTTTCACAAATATCAAGTTCAAGTGGATCAAGGACCTCAATATAAAACCTGATACACTGAATCTAATAGAAGAGAAAGTAGGAAAGAGCCTCGAACTCACTTCTTTGGAGGGATATTTCCTAAACAGAACTCCAATGGATCAGGCTCTAAGATCAAGAATTGATAAATGGGACCTCATGAAACTGAAAAGCTTCTGTAAGGCAAAGGACATAGTCAATAGGACAAATTGGCACCCTAATTGGGGAAAAATTCTTCACTAGCCCCACATCTGATAGAGGGCTAATATCCAAAATATATAAAGAACTCAATAAGCTAACCTCCAAAAACCCAAACAACCCAGCCAAAGAATGGGGTATAGAGCTAAACAGAGAATTCACAACAGAGGAATCTTGAGTGGCCAAGAATCACTTAAAAATGTTCAAATTCCTTATCAGGGAAATGAAAATCAAAATGACATTGTGATTCTACCTTACACCAATCTCAGTAGCTAAGATAAAAAACTCAGGTGACAGCACATGTTGGTGAGAATGTGAAGAAAGAGGAACATTCCTCCATCGTTGGTGGGATTGCAAACTGGCACAACCACTCTGGAAATCAAAGAGATCTACCTGAAAATCCAGCTATACCACTCTTGGGCATATACCCAAAAGATGCCCCATCATACCACAGGGACATGTGCTCCACTATATTTATAGCAATTTTATCTGTGATAGCCAGAAGCTGGAAACAACCCAGATGTCCAACAATGGAAGAATGGATACAGAAAATGTGGTTCATTTAGACAGTAGAATACTATTCAGCTCTCACATCATGAGTTTGTCAGGCAAAGAGATGGAACTTGAAAATATCCCGAATGAGGTAACTCAGACCCAAAAGGACATTCATGGTATGTACTCACTAATAAGTGGATATTAGCCACAAAAATACAGAAGAGCTAGTATAAAATTTACAGAACTCGAGGTTAACAAGCAGAACGGTCCAAGTAAGGATGCTTCTCTCCCTTTTGAGGGAGAAGAAAGCAATCATGGGAGGCACGGGGGGGGGGGGAGGATAAGGGTGGGAGAGGGAATGGGGAGGCAAAAAGGGGAACATAATCAGGTAACATAATCAGGTATGAGAGGCAGGACAGGAGAGAAGCCCTGAAGCCCAGCAGAATGAATGGAATCATGTAACCTCGGGAGGTAGAAGATGGGGAGGTGGGGCACTCTCTAGAAAGCACTAAAGACCTGGGATGTAAGAGACTTTCAAGACTTAAAGACTCAGATGAAATTCCCAACAGTGGGGAGAGGGAACTTGTAGAGTCTACCTCCAGCAGAAAGACAGAGAATCAAGAGGAGGGATGGGGTTGCCATCCCACAGTCAAAAACTCTGACCCAGAATTGTTCCTGTCTAAAAGAACTGCAAGGACAGTTCTTGGAGAACTGTCTAATGGAGAAGCGACTAAGGGAAAGGTGATCCAGTGTCGGACCCAACTTGGGAATCCATCTCAAGGAGAGGCTTTAAGACCTGACACTATTACTGGTGCTATGGCGTGCTTACAGACAGGAGCCTAGCATGGTTGTTCTCTGAGAAGCCCATTAAGCAGCTGACTGAGACAGATGCAGACACTTACACCCAAACAGTAGACTGAAGATGGAGACCCCTGTGATTGAATTAGGGAAAGGCTGGAAGAAGCTGAGGAGGAGGGCAACCCCATAGGAAGACCAGAAGTGTCAACTAACCTGGACCCCTGAGATCTCTAACACTGAGCCACCAATAAGATAACATATGCTGGCTGGTCAGAGGTCCCTGACACATATACAGCAGAGGACTATATGATCTGGCCTCAGTGGGGGAAGACGCAGCACACTCTAGAGAGACTTTAGACCCCAGGGAGTGGGGAGGCCTGGCAGGATGGGGAGTGGTGGGGGTAGGGATGCCTCTTGGAGACAGGTGGGAGGAGGAATGGGATGAGAAACTGTGGGAGGGCAGACTTGGAGGGGGAAGCAACTGAACTGTTAAAAAATGTAAAAGTAATACAAATAAAATTCACATGTATTCTCAGCTCTGGATGAGAAGTTCTGATCCCTATATTGAATGTTCTGGTATGGATCAGGAATTCATCCAACAGCCACTAGGGGTATCAGTCCTACATGGATGTGTAGTTTCTGTAGCCCAGGGGCTTTATGACCCTGCTATCCCTCTGGAACGAAGGGCTGTTGAGAAATAGAAACAGACCTTAGTTTTCAGTGTCCTGTTACATAAGCAGCTCCCTGCTACTTGGGCCTCCAGTTGATGTAAACAGCCATGCATTTCAACTTTTCTTTATAGACATCTATCACAGGTATGGAAAGGGTTTTCAATATCACTGTATAATGTCCAAAGTCTGACCGTGTCTCTGCCTTCCCAAGAACTACGGATCTCAAAGGTCAGGATGACAACCAATGAGATACGTTAGGGATTGGGAGGTTCGAGTGAGGTTGTTCTTATACCATTCAGACATTGCAAAGACAACTTCACTTTAGAGAGAGGACACAAAGTAAAGAGAACTTGTCTTTGTAATTATCCCACCTCTCCTCTCAAGGACCCCTGACCTCTCTAACGTTTGCTCCATTAAATTTGCCTCCAGTGTGTATGGAATTTCAAAGTTAGAGGGGAATTTACAAAGTATTATAGTTCAGCCTTTAGCAGATTAATGATTTATAGAACATCCCCGACACACTGGGACTTTCAGTGATGGATGAAAAACACCTCCATTCACTTGACTTTGTCCTGATTTTAAGTTGGTCCTTCTTGTTTTGGTTTAAAGCATTTGCCATACTTGTGCTTTGAATCTGCAACATCCCCTACCAGTTCATGCCTTTGGTGTGTTTTCTCCTGTCATATCAGGAGGCTCAGAACTCTTTAGGAGGGGAGGATAGCTGGCAGAGTAGTTCCCTAAGGATGAGCATCTGAAGACCATCCCATCTATCATTCTCATCATGCTCTCTGTTTCCTTGTCTTCTTTGAAGTGAACAGCCTTCACCACTTATCCTATGGCCATGGACTGGATCCTTTGTCATGTCTTCTCAGCACAGAAGACTGAAACCATCTGCCGATGTCTTTGATCCCTTAAGTTTCTATTGTAGGGCACTTAGTCCCAATAGTCGAAAGGGAACAGATCTATTCTGCACATATTTCGAACATTTTACTTCTCTGGGCAACAATGCGATCCTAGGTTCTTGAAGAAGAGTTAAAGGGACATGGGTAGACAAGGAGAGCTAAAGTCATCTCCCTGAGACACCTGGAGAAAATACCGTGAGAAGAAATGTCAGGAAGGCATAGAGGCAGATATCTAGGCAGGACCAATGGGGGGAAAGGAAAGTCAGCAATCCTATAAAAGAGCCAAGGTAGAGTTCACTTAGAGGACTTAAAGCCTCTAGCCTTGCCATCCCAGAGCGATAAAGCTGTTGTGTTTTCTGCCTTCATTCTTTTAAACATCTTCAATTCTTTGTCCATCCCAGGAAACAAATTCTGTGATCTCCTAGATGGCTATCAGCATCTAGTGACTTTCCTTTTATTGCAAATGTAGCTTTTAGTTTTTCCTATTATCCATTGACTGGATATTTGAGAAAAATAAATACAGGAAATCCTTTTAAGAACTCCAACGAAAAAGTATTCATGCAAAATTCTAGGCACAGGCTTAGGTGAGCCTACTCCTTGGCCATCCATTCTACTTGGAAGACACCTTCTTAACCCCCCCCTTTGTCTAATATCAGTAAATAATCATCTCTTTTTAAGTCGCTGTAGGATGAACAATGATTTTCAAAGGTTAAATGCAACTGACATTGGACCTGCAGTGAATTGTTATTTCTTTTAAAATCACGTCTTCCTGCAAGACAACAGTGTTTGTTTCTAGTAACTACTTTGTGAAGCCAAGGCAATCTCTGGTGGTATTGTATTAGGTATTGTCAGAGCACTGTTAGATAGTTAAGTTAGAACAAAACTATACGTACCACAATACAAACGAAAAGATGGACCATCCAGAGACTACCTCACCCGGCGATCCATCCCATAATCAGCCACCAAACCCAGACACTATTGCATATGCCAGCAAGATTTTGCTGAAAGGACCCTGATAATAGCTGTCTCATGTAAGGGTATGCCAGTGCCTGGCAAATACAGAAGTGAATGCTCATAGTCATCTATTGGATAGAACACAAGGCCCCCAATGAAGGAGCTAGAGAAAGTACCCAAGGAGCTGAAGGGGTCTGCAACCCTATAGGTGGAACAATAATATGAACTAGCCAGTACCCCCAGAGCTCATGTCTCTAACTACATATGTAGCAGAAGATGGCCTAGTTGGCCATCATTGGTAAGAGAGGCCCCTTGGGCTTGCAAACTTTATATGCCCCAGTACAGGGGAATGCCAGGGCCAAGAAGTGGGAGTGGGTGGGTTGGGAAGCAGGGCAAGGGGAAGGTATAGGGAACTTTTGGAATAGCATTTGAAGTGTAAATTAAAAAAAATATCTAATTAAAAAAATAGTTTACTTCTAAACAGTACATCAACACTGTCAGGTGGCGCATCACAAGTCCTGTGCACCTTTCCTGTGTTACAACAGCAAAGATTATAAATTAATTATTCAAGTCTTCAGTATTAGGATTTGTAATTAATTTTGGTTTATAGCACACTAAACAATAAAACAGGCCAAATTTTAATAGGGTGTATACATAGTCATAAAGGTGTATGTTTTTTATTGCCGACATTTTTTAGATATAAATGATTTTTGATGGTTTAAAGGCAGATTAAAGGCATAGGCAGTCCAGCCAGGACTGAGTGAATGTGTTTGTTCAGTAGTCATGCAGACTGTTATCACAACCTTGCCCCTTAGCCCACTGTGAGAATGTATTTTGAAGATTCAAGGAACTCTAAAACAATTTCTATGAATAAGTCAATTAAACCAGATATGAACCTTGAAAATCATAAATAGTGATAGAAGGGGGGAGTGGGAAAGTTCATTGTGTGCCCTGCTCCTCGCAGGATAATCTACAGCAGCCGTGATGAGCAACTTCCAATGAAAGAGGATAGAGCTAGATTCAAGAAAATTGAGTCTTTATTAGTGACACAATATGAGACCACCACACTGAAGAGTCCCGACTCCATTTCTAGAATATAAACAATCTCCAAACATCAATAACTATCCAGTAAACTCCATCTAGTGGTTTGTCAGTAGCATGTGGAAAGATCCAGGCTGCACACACTGTAGCAATAGTTGGGTGCTAAGTACATTTCAGGTGTAGCTAGTTTGATGAATTTTTCAATGAATACACATTAAATAATTCTGTGATGCCCTAAATCCAGTGTTCTAGACCTGAAAGAATCATATTTGATTGCCCCCTTATATTAGTGCATTTATCCTTTTATAGTTTTGCACAAGTTCACTATGTATTCTGATTCCTCTATTCCCACCTTCTCCTAGTTTACTCCCACTGCTACCAGTCCCTACTCCTCCTCATAAACCTTTCCCATCTATTTACTTATCTGAGCATTGCTAATGTCCCCCAAAGTTTAATTAGGGTCATCTGTGTGACATAAGTTTGGAACTAACCATCCGAGATTGGCGGGATCAGCAGTGGATGTCCAAGTGTATACTAAGTGTCTTAGTTAGGGTTTACTGCAATGAACAGACACCATGACCAAGGCAACTCTAATAAGGACAACATTTAATTGTGACTGGCTTACAGATTCAGAGGTACAGTCCATTATCATCAAGGCAGGAACATGGCAGCATCCAGGAAGGCATGTTGCAGGAGGAGCTAAGAATTCTACATCTTCATCTTAAGGCTCCTAGCAGAATATTGGCTTCCAGGCAGATAGGACGAGAGTCTTAAAGCCCACACACCTACTCCAACAAGGCCACACCTTCTAATATTGCCACTCCCTGGGCCAAGCATATACAAACCATCACACTAAACTTCCACACTCTCATAGAATCTGTCGGTAGCCAATAGGTCAGCAATATTTTCTTGTTTTTCATTGCTTTTTACATTTGTTCTTTCAAACATCAAATGTCTGCCTTCCATTAGAGCTTATCCAGCTCATACCACTCAGTCTGGAAGCTTCCTTTTACTCTGCCTCTTTGGATTTTCTAGTGATGAGACCTTTTCCCCTCTTCCACTATTGTGTCAGTCCACTCTAGGATGTGCTACCCTCAAGAGTACCTAGTGTGATGAATAAAATATCCTCCCATCTCTAAGATTTCCATAGCTATTCAGGTAATACAATACACAAGTGTGGCTCATTGGAGTGGGATAGAGATAATCTAAGGACAGATTTAGGAAAATGCAGGATGGATCCAGGAGCAGGTGTAGAAAAGTGTTAGTTGCACAAAGGTAGCTACTGATATCTTCTTCATCTGAGAGTCTTTATATCAGTGGCATAGATGTGGCCTCTAGATAAACATAATTGGTGATTGCAAGGCTCTGTTTGATGATTGGAGTCAAGGCTTATTAAGAAAGTGATTACTAAGGATGGGCTACAGTGCTAAGCGAGCTTTTGTAAGATTCTTCTAAATTCTAGGCATATTTTGAAAGAAAGTGTCCTAAGTATAGGACACTTGTGTAAATGAATTTTTTTTAATATGATTGTTGCAGTAAATTAATCCAGTAGCTGTATTTCTTGACCTTATGTTAGTCCCCAATAGCCACACAGAAAACTCAAGATTTATTTAAAACTGCATCTCAAAGGCACTGCAATTAAACAATCTATCTTTACTTTCTATGCTAATCTTGTTACCTTCCAGCCCCATCCTGTGATACTTGCATATTATTATTGATCTGGCTTTTTTTGGGCTTCAGGTGTGTTTCCATGATCTCTCTCTCTCTCTCTCTCTCTCTCTCTCTCTCTCTCTCTCTCTCTCTCTCTCTCTCTCTCTCTCCCTCTTCTTTTTCCCCCTCCAGCTGGCAGACATCCTGGCCTATTTTCTACTCTTCCCAGCCACTGGGTGATCAAGGCAGAGACTGAATGGTAAGAATTGTTTGCACAAACTTGAGACAGATGCTTGGTATAAACATTATAATGCCATGTCCAATTGAAACAAAATATGAGGCTAGGGAAATCCATTTTGAGTAATACAAAGGTAAACTTTTACACAGTTTACAAAACCTTATGCCTACACACTTAGCTAGAAAGCTCGCTGAAGCAAGAAAGCAGTTTGCCCAAGACTCCAAAACATTCTTGAAACTAGGAGGATGCAGCTTCAAACAAAATGGCGTTTCTCTCATCATGGCACAGGTCATGGAGTCATGGAGTACTGTGGTCAGAGATCCATCACCTTGTAAGTCCTGCAATGGATTATGAAAAAATCTAGGCATGTTTAAAGGTGAGAAAAAGACATGTTTTCATAAAGAGCATGATGGATAATCTGAGTGTACAGGAACTCAGTATCGGGCCCAGGAATACTGAGAAGTGCTTCACGTTGCTTAGTCCTTGTCCTGGCTTCCCTCTGAGCCAGTGGTACAGATGCATTTGTGGTCACTAAATGGGTGTGCTTTCAAGATAGCAGAGAGGGTGGGACAAGGACAGGCAGTGTCTGGGAACAACCTCCTCTCCTGTTTCAGGGGGCCACTAACAGGAAGGGGTACACACTGAGAGGTGTTAAGGAGAATGTTCTCATTATTATACTACAGAACACACTAGGAGTACACACGTCATAGTAAAGTGAGAAATGAGACTATGTCCTGTGGCACCGTGCCTTCCCCTTACTGTGGGTTTACAATGTTTCAGACAGAGTTCTGGCAAATCCCCCTCTTCCTCAGAAGGACAGGCAGACTCTCAGAGTGGGTGCCTACCTGAGTTACGATCTGCCTTTAGTCTCAAGTCACCTTTTCTTAAGTCTGTGCTTTGACTCGATCTGTCCTACTCCAAGGACACATGCTTCTATATTATATTGCCTGAACAGATATGGAGTGCTTAGGGAGCAGGTCCTATTTCATTCATCTTATTAATTACTCTTTGTATAGTGCATCCTATAGTTGATTGACACAATAGCAAAAAAAACAAAAAAAGCATCCACTACCTATGATTTTTGTTCTTGTTTTTACTTTGACACATTGTTAAGTTGAACAGTATGCATAAAATATAAGAACTGTCAGTGAAAGGGACAGGAGAGATTCCTCAGCAGGTAAATCTCTGGCTGCACACATGTGAGGACATGGTTCAATCCCCAGAAAACATATGGAAGCTAGGTGTGGCAGAATACCCTGCAAGTCTAGTGGTATGGAAGAAGATAGAAATAACTCTGAACTTGTTGGCTACCTAGTCAAGCCAAATCTTTGAGCTCCAGGTGGACTGAAAAATCCTGTCTCATATATATATATATATATATATATATATATATATATATATATATATATATTATATATATATATATATACATACTAGTAAAGAATGACTGAGGCGTTTACAGCATAATGGCATCTGGCTTCTATAGGCACACACATGTGCACACCAGCATGCCCATATCCACATAAATATTTACATAAAGCTTACATACCCCTATAACTTAGGGTTCAGATATAAGAGAATGCACATGATGTTTTCCTATCTGGCTCTGAGTTCTTAGGCTGAATATAATAATTTACAGTTCTAGATTCCTTCAAGTGACATGATTTTTATTCTCTACTGCTTAATAAACACTATGGAATATATGTGACATTTTTAAAATCCCTTCTAGATCCCTTCCATAATTTAACAATTGGTATTGCTACAATAAACATGGTCTTTCAGGTGTCTGTATACGGGGGTGACTTATATTCCTTTGAACATATTCCTGGGAGTATTATGGCTATATCTCACAATAGTTCCGGGTTTGTTTGTTTGTTTTGTTTTGTTTTTGCTAAGGAACTGCCATATCAGTTGCCCTGGTGACTGAACTAATCTATATTGTCACCAGCAGTATGCTGAGTTCCGTCCCTTCTACCCTCACCAGGCTCAACATCATTTTGTTTCTGATTTTCTGTTTTTATTATTTTTATTTTTTACTTTTATTTAATTATGATATAATTCTCTTTCTGTTTTATAGCCATATGACTGTTCTGAGTTAAAACGATTCATATTTCTCTGATGTCTCAAAGTGTTAATCTTTTTTTCCTGTCATTTGTTGTCCTCATATGCATCTTTTGAGACCTGTTTGTCCATTTCATCGGCCCATTTGGTTGTATTATTCACTTTCTTTGGCATTTAACTTTTTGGGTTCTTCATATATTCTAGATATTAATCACCTATCTTTGTGTCATTGGCAAAGACTTTCTCCCATTGTGTTGACTTCACCTTTGCTCATTTGTTTTCTTCTTGGAAGCTTTTGAATCGCTGTGATTCTACTTGTCATTTCTTGAAATTCTTTCCTGTGCTGCCAGAGTCCTTTTCAGAATGCCCTTCCTATGTGCAGATCCAGAAATGTTTTACTATACAGCCTGTGGAGTAGTGTTTCAGATCATACATAAAGGTAGATGTTTGCACAAGATGAGATACAGGAATCTAATTTTACTTTTCTACATGCTGATGTCCAGCACCATTTATTAAACAGCTTCTTTTCTACAATGTACATTTTTAGCATGTTCTCTAAAAACAAGGTGATTCTGGTTGCCTGGGTTAATCTTGGTCTCTGCTCCACTGGCTTCTGTTTGTTTTTGTTACTAAGATTCTCTAGAATATCCTAAAACTACGTAGTAGAGGTTTCTTGACATTTATTCTTTTTGTCTAGGATTGCTTTGACTATCATGTGTTATTTTAATATCACTGGTAAAGTTTTACACAAAACTGTGTTTAATTAAAATGATGGGTTGCAATTTATATCTATTTTAAAAATAAAATTATATCTAGCTTATTCTTTCAAATAGCATAATAGTATTCTATCACAACTGAATCACAATTTGTTGATATATTCAAAATATGATACATATTCAAAATATATCTGGCTTTTAAAATTACTGTTATTTAATAAATGACATTGAGTATATGTGTGAGCAGATCTGCGTTCCTTTAGCCTTCATGCAGAAGAGTCACATCTGTGGACTGTACCAAAGTTCATTCCAACCAACAGGAAGAATTAGCTTCCATTTTCTCATACCTTCCCCTGGGTGTGATATTGTCTAATATAGTTTTGTGAGAGTTTCCTTTTTTATACTATAAAGTCATCTGGGAGTCTTTAACATTTGATCTTAAAAGATTATCTAATTTCTTTAACATACAGTGGATCAGTCGTTAACGTTTCACTTCAATAGCCCTCTATTCATGTTTAAAAGAAAATGTAGCAACTCTAAATTGGTACCTTATCAACAGGTGACATTGTGTCTTATCCAACTGCTTGCTTGAGATTTCAAGTTCATGTCAAGGATTCAAAGGACACGATGCCTCTTCTGCTACCCTTAAAATGTATGTGGGCATTTTGCTTGCATGTACACCTGTACACTGTGCACATGCCTAGTGCCTGCAGAGGCCAGAAGGGGTTTAGAACATCTGGAACTGTAGTTATTGGCAATTATGAGCCACAATGTGGGTGTGGAGAATTGAACCTGAGTGGTCTGGGAAAACAGCCAGTGTTTTTAGCCATTGCAGCATCTCTCCAGCCCCATTTTCTGGAACTTTTGATCATACTTGGGCACCATAACTCACCCCTTGAATTCATCTACCACCTATCCAATGATAGATGGCAATCCTTTAGACTGGCATTTCACAATATTGCATAGAATTTCACAATTTATCTGATACTCTCATCTCCAGCATTGATTTTTAAAGATCTGTTTCCCCACTATAGTCTAAATTAATCTTCCTAAGACAAAACCATTCCCAAGACCCTTTATGGCTCCTCCCAATAAAGTTCAAACGTCGTAGCTTGGTTTTATGATCTGAGTCTGAAATGTCATCCCTCAGGCTCATATGCTGAACACTGGGTGAGGGTCTCTGATAGGCCTTAGAGATTGTCATCTCCTCCATTATCATTACCAGAGACCTGGCTACCATTGTATCCTTATGCTTTAGTTGCCATGACTACCAGGGCAAAGTCCAAGATAGCTTCTTTATATACTCAGGGGAACAAAGGCCATACCACTGTAGTAAACTTGGCTGGCATTCAAGTCCAGGCCCAAATTTGCAGCTCTCAATTCAGTAACCATTCCTTCTATCTTCTAGCCCTATGCAATTAGTAGACATTCCTGTGATGAAAAGCTTCCTACATTTCTGTTCTTGTATATGGCATTGGCCAGGTTACAACTGTCTCAGCAATTTGTTTCTTCTGCTTCTCCTAGGCCAGCTGTCTGGAAGAAGCAGAGATGAGTCAAAGAGCCTAGAAGAGGTTTAGACCAACTGAGGCACCTGGAAAGGATGCTCTCCAACCTGTTGAGCTGCCTGCGGGCTGTGCAGTGTGCTCCAGGTTCCCAGCTCTTAAAAGCTGTCACTCATGCTGTGTTAGGCTTTGGCGATGCAGCTATCTTTGAGTCACCCTGTTCCTGTAAGTAACCCCCTCACCCATATTTCTGTAAGTAAGTAATCTTGATGAAACCCTTTGGTCCACCAAATTAGACTTTGGTGGTATTCATATTTTGGTCTACCATGGGCTCCCTACTTGGGGTTAGTAGATATATATGTACTTATCTCTCCAGAAAAGAAAATAAATGTTTTGTCACACAACAGAAGTATCCACAGAATGGGAAGGACCATACCTTAACTTTGACCTTCCTCAAGTTATGGGTCTGCCAAGGGATGGATTCTGGATTCCGAAGGCCAATCCTTTGTCTTCAGAATCTCATGTGAGAGTTCAAGTCTCTTTGGTTTCTCTTCAGGGTACCACAAACTCCCAAATGCTGTGTTGATCTACTCCAAATGTCTTTACATCATATATACTTACCCTGTTTTGGAATATGTTCCTTCTAAAGTATTTTTATTAGTTTTTAAAGCCCACATGCATCACTGAAAAAATGTAAGCCACATGTTTGACATTCATTTACACTTTGCTTTATTTTTTCTATTAAAAAAAGAAAAATGTAAATTGAGGTTCAAATGCCTTTGGGCACTTTAATAAATACAACTTTCAAGTCATTTTTCTTTCCATGGAATTATTACAAAGGAAAATGTCTTTGCACAATAGAAGGTCATGGCTTAAACCCAAACTAAGTAAGTGGTATTTTAGTGGCTTCCAAACTTGATTAAAGCCCGTATCCCAGAGCTCTGAACCACAAAGCCCCAGATGCATTTGTTGTCTTCATCTGTCAGGGGTAAAAACAGAAGGCGCTGACCTTCTGTTTGTCTTTGCAGCTTTAAAGTATAATGTGTTCCAAGAAAGGATTCTGTACATGGAATCTGGACAAACTGAGTTCTGGTTGACTCAGACTAGAGGCAGGTGCACTGGCTATGCTTTACCAGGTAGGGACACTGGTGGGAAGAAAGCAAATGGGACCAATGAAGGCTGCTACTCAGAATCTATAGTGGGAGGGTGGGTTATCCAGAGTCTATATCCCTATATACCTACAGAAATTCCCACCACTTTTTTTCAGTGCTAAAAACTGAACCTAGAGCCTTACACAAAGTAGTAATGAACTCTACCACTAAGCTGCACAATCCACTTCCTACAGAAATGTCTTCGAAAATCACACTGTCACCAAAAACATAGATCAAAATGGTTATTGCACTGTTTGTTTGTTTGTTTGTTTGTTTGTTTTGTTTTTGTTTTTGTTTTGTGTTTTTTGTTTTTTGAGATAGGGTTTCTCTGTGTAGCCCTGGCTGTCCTGGAACTCACTTTGTAGACCAGCCTGGCCTCGAACTCAGAAATCCCCCTGCCTCTGCTGAGATTAAAGGCATGCACTGCCACCCAGCAACTGTTTTTATTATTATTATTATTATTATTATTATTATTATTATTATTAAAAACCCAACCACTTGGAGGTAGGTTAAGTAAAGTAATGAAACTTACTAATTATTGCTGAAAATTTATTGTGAATATACTATGCCACAACCATAGATAGGTATGGTTGTGTATTTCTACAGTTTCAGAAAATATTCAATCACAAGAAATTCACAATATTCAACAGCTTTGATGAGAGCAATCCTTCATAAAAACCAACAAACATGGGTGGCCTGGTAAGGCCAATGCATGTGCTTTAGTATCATTTGAAATATTTTTATTCTATGGAAGAATGTTTTTTTTTTTTCTCTGCATGTATATATGGAATTCATAAGAGTGCCTTGGATCTCCTGAACAGAGTTTTAGGGAGTTGAGAGCCATCATTTGGGTGCTGGGAACTGAACCCCAGACCACTGCAAGAACAGCAAATGCTAATAGCCACTGAGTCGTCTCTCCAGCCCCACCCCCAAATTTTGACTAAAAAATATTTGTCTCATATCACAAAGCATACTGTAAATATATCTACATGTGTATATGTATTTCCAGACTGAATACAAGTCACAGTAGTCATAGCAGAGTTCAAAGGGTTTCAGAAATGAGCTGAGACAGTGTGTGTATTGATTGGATGACAAAGTGGTGAGCGCCAGGAGAGAGCTGCTGCTAGAGCTGCTAGAGTCAGGATGCGGGAGCAAGCCAGTAGAGTCCAGATGGTGGATCAAAGTCCAAGAGCAGGAAACAATGTTCAGGTTCAGGTCTAGATGGATGCAAAAGCAATGGGTGTCCATTACTCTATGTGATGGCAAGGCCTCACACCAACCAATCTGACACATAGCTTGTGTGTGTCATGGACAGATAAGCAGAGGACTCTCTGGAGCTTTGGCTCAGCTTGGTCCCTCAGCATTGAGGTGCACTACATGACTATCTATCCATCTATCTATCTATCTATCTATCTATCTATCTATCTATCTATCTATCTATCTTTTTTCCACTGCTCTCAGTCTTGTGTGTCTGATAAGTTCTTGGCTTTGGTTTCCCTTTTATGATTATAATACACAGATACAACCCTATAGTCTCAGGTCACCCTTAGCAGTTTGTAGGACAGCTCCCCTTTATGCCCAGAAATAAGATATTTATCACTCCGTACTGGATATGCCTGACAGAGGGTGCAGTTTGCAGGTCTACTCGGGACCCTACACTCTTCCTCTTTTAGATGCAGTCAAAAGCTGCTAGTAAGACTGTTCTCATAGAGCATGGCACCTCCTGGAAAGGTACTGCTTCACACAACATGGAATAATTTAGATTAGGGCATTGCCTGATCTCAGTTGAATTAGAGGTGAATAAATCAATAAAGAGCAGCAATTTTAACAAGTAGAAAACAGTGAAGATGAATGTGTGTGTGTGTGTGTGTGTGTGTGTGTGTGTGTGTGTGTTTTATTGTTGCAGGGATTGAGTTTTATCATGTCATAGAACAGTTCTGGATAGTAGCTATCAGAAAAGTATATTAAAAGTATTTTTTTTGGGGGGGGGAGGGGAAACTTGGGAAAAGCTATTGATTTTTTTTTATCACATACTGTTTTGTTCATGCATTTTCAAGTCCTGTACATGTATAGACAGTGACTTACAGGATTTGTCTGCTTCCTTATTCATTTTATTCTTTACATACACATGCACCAATCATTTACCCTAATATTTAAACAAATCCTAAAGAAAAACAAAACTATCGCCTACAACAGCAGGCATAGGCATGGTATGGGTAGGGCTTTTGCCCTTTGTCTGTAACACAGAGTATAGTGATTTCGGGCTGTACCCTAACCAAGCCTTTATTCCAGCGATGGTACTCTGGAAAAATTATTTGAATTCTCTAAATCTCAGTTTCCATATATAAAGTTGAGAACATGGACCTACCTTTCTTTGAGTTATTATAAGAGTTCAGTATTAATACAAATAATACATAAAGCTGAATGGAGCTTGCAACATGACCTACTCTCATTGTTCTATCTATAGTTATTGTTTATTACTCTTGCAATCATTATTTTGACATCTTTATGTCTATTACTTCATTAATAAGACTATTTCAGACTGGTGAGTTGGCTTGTGGGGGGGGGGGTAAAGATACTTGCCATCAAGAGTGTTGACCTGAGTCTGATTCTCAAATACAAAATGGTGGGAGATCTCTGAGTTCCACAAGATGTCTTCTGTCATTCACAGCTGCTCACGTGTGCACACACACACACAAAAGAAATGTCAAAAATATTAAAAAGACTATATCAAACTTACTTTGTATTTAGCCTTGCTTCAGGAACAGTTCACAGGAAAAAAAATCACTGTAAATAGAAGCTTCTAGATTTTTTTTGCTGATACAGCCCAAAGACAGAGACCACTGTGGGTATAAGCCAAATGTGTTAGAACATCTGACTTTCTCTGACCCATGATCTCCATCTCTCATCTGCACTTCTTCTCCAAAAGGCAGTATCACTAGGACCTCCCAGACAGTACATAACTCTTAGCTCAGAGTGGTTAGCTTTTCAGAATTTTCTATACGAACTCCAATACTGGGTTTGGATTCCAAATCCCTGGTCTCCAGCCGTGTGTTCTTCTATAGGCCAATGGCTTAGTACATTCCTGGAACAGACTTTTCCAGAATTTGACAAAGTTGAATTGTTCATGGAAGTGCTTCAGGGGAAAGAATCAGAGTAGCAGCTTTCCATTCTCCTTGACTTGAAAACTCACATTAAAAAACATCAAGGATAATAAACTGGAAATTCAATTACCAGGCTTGAAGCCAGAACCTCGTACACTCAGTTTGGATTTGCATCTTAACTTATAGCTTGTTCTTGCCAATGTTACTTACAATTCAGACCTTTGCTCAAGGTATAAAAAGCACTCCATGCACACATGATTTCTCACCAAATAAATAGTTCTTGATGAACCTGCCTACGTTTTTCCTTTTATCTTTATGTTTTTTTGTTTTTGATTTTTTTTTTAGTCTGGAAACCCAGAGAACTACAAGACAAGGGTTTCTGATTTGTACATAGGGATGAGCATCTCGTTTTGCTTTCAATCTCAGTCTCTACTAGCTGCCTGGTCTAATTTATTTACAGTACTCCCACATGGAGATGTTAGCCAGTTGCACTCCTGAAAATGAATTCCAAACATGAAGACTAGTGAAAAATAAGTTACAACATTTCCTCCAAAGCAATTGCAAGAGTATGAAATTTGGGAGAGATTGGACAAAAAAAATTAAATACAGAGATGTGCACCAAGAATCCAGTAAATCACCCTCAATATGAATCACCCTAGGCCCTGCAGAATGCCACTCCATTGGCTTGAAGGTGACAGGTAGTAGCCTCTATGGGTGTTTGAGTTATTTAAACATTTTGTCTTATTTCTCACATCTATAAAACCAAGAAGAAGGTGAATGGCTGTCTTCTATGACTATAGAGTGATTAGCTGGTTGATAAGGCTCATACACCTCTTAGGACCATGCTTGGCAATGTTAAATACCCTAGAAGTGTTCGTTCTTATTAGGATCACTTGGCCTCACAGAAGGCCCTCAGGAAATGAGCAGGATTCTGCTTGGGATGGAGATTGCTGTGGCTTCCCTGTGAAAGCCCTCCCCAGGACTTCAGCTTCCCTCAGCAGCAGTGACTCTGTCACATGGTGCTATCACCGCGTGTCAAAGTAGAATTTTCAAAACTTAAAAACTTGAATCTGATACAAATGTACAGTGGGCCCTTGCCAAAGGCTTGTTTGATCCATTTAATGAGGGAACCGGCAGGATATGTTCAAACTGCTTCAAAGAGAATTCAAAGCATGAGCACACAGAGACCTGGAAAAGGAAGCTGGAATAAGCTAGCTAGGTCAGATACAAAACCAGATCTTACATTGGGAAAAAAAAAAACCCACAAACTTTAACAGAAATGGATGCTTTCCAAGATGCCTCGCTAGCTTTGGGACAGAGCAGAGAATTCTTCAGTTACCATTCCCTTATGGCCACACACATTTTGAACACTATTTCCACCCTATGGATCTTTCTGACGTTATCAACTATATTTTGTTCCCACTCACTGTAGAGAAGCCCTTCCTTTCAAAGACATTTTTCATCCTTTCTTTACTGTAATGAGAAAGAAGACTCGGCAGTTTACAAAAGCCGTTGGCAGGTGGGACGACGTTTCTAAATAAGAAGGTTTAAAACAACTCTTTTCAGGGTTTCACTGTTTTAAGTTCAAAGCTGTCATAACAAGGTATTGCTTCATCCCCAGGTATTGCTTCCTGAGTGGTGTTAATTCTATAACAAGCAATATTGATGGTTTGGGAAAGTGGGGTGGACACCTCAGCTCTCCCTAGGGACTTATTCTTAAGGAGCCATCACTTCTCTATTTTCTTCTCTGAACATTCTTTGATTGTTAACTGGAGAGCCTGTGATAAAGAATATCTTCCCCAGCATCCTTTAGGATAGGAAGCCGATGCATGTGGGAAAACAGCATCATGAGATCCTGGGTTCAAGATGGGATTCCAAGTTAGTTGGTATGAGTTAAGACTTAAAGCACAAACAGAATAGTCACTGAACCTTTCCAACTGAGACAAAGCAAGAGACATTTGTTTTATGTTCCCATGAGGTAAGAAGAAAGACAAGAAAGAGCTGAGTGGAGACATGGCGGTGGAGAAGAGCTTGGTTATACCAGAGGAAGAGCCAGGATACATGTTCACAGGGAGAGGGCTCCAAGGATGTGAGAGAACTGGCTGTCAGTCCTGCCATCACTGTGGCACGAACCTCATCCCCTTACATCCCCGTGCCCCATGCTTTCAGTGAAGCCAGTCTCTCTCACACACACATGTCTAAGACAAATACATGTTCATGTGTAGTCTATGAGAAGCAGCCTAGAACCCTAAGACTAAAGGTCACAAAGTGAACATACATGCAAGCGGCAACCAAAGCCAAGGAAAGCTGTTCGTGGGACTCTTAGGGAGGACTCTGAGTGACTGAGATTGAGACGTGGACTTCAGGACAGTCTTACAAGTCTTACAAGTCTCACAAGTGGTATTCCATTGAGCTAACACTTTCTACTAGGATGTGGTGGAAAGATGAAAGAAAAAAACTGTGCTTATGACGAGACACTGTGCAGGACCCTAGACCACCAGGAAATGACTTATTGAGGGTTCAATAATCTGGTAGAGATAATAAGAAGCATAGCCAATGAGCTAGACCTTCACACTAAGGAGATAACAAGCATGGAATAAGAATAACTTCAAGAAAGAAGATTCCTCTTTGGATTGGGGAAACTAGGAGCCATACCAAGGAGACAATGACTTTAGATGGAGATAAAGGAACTATAATAATAATAATAACTCGCATGGACTAGATGGGAAAGATCCACCCATCTAATTACTATACTTTAAATATGCACAAAATACTTGAGGCCCTTATTTATGTTGAGCATCAGTTACTTTTATCACCTATATGACGAAATACTTGAGAGAGTCAACTTAAAAGAGAGGGGTTTATCTGGGTTCATGGTTTTAGAGGGTTTAATCCAGAATTGCTTGGGCCAGTTCACTTTACAGAGAGGGGGGAGGGGAGATAGAGAGGGAGCAGAAGGAGAGAAGGAGCTGGAAGAGAAGGGGAAGGGGAATAAGAGAGGGGTAAGGAGAGGGAATGAGGGGAAGAGAGAGAGAGAATGAGGAGAGAGAGGGAAGGAGCAGGGGTGAGACTCTTTCCAGGGCTCACACTCTAATGACCAATTTTTTCCAGCCCTACATATAAAATGTCTTCAGTCTCCAAAGACAGTGGAGAATGTTCAATAATCAACCCATAGCGCCCTAGACTGTTTTTTTTTTTTTTTTAATTCTTCTTTGTAAGCCACTCCCCTGGAATCCTTCAGTCCATACCTTTACTGATTAGTGTTCAGGTGAAAATTTGTGCAGTTTTATGAGTCTTTCTTAATTGTAATTCCCCCGCATTTAATTATTCAGAGCCCCGAATCTGCAGGTTAGGATACTTCCTTGGTGATTTTTTTTTCATGTCAAAGAGTGTCCTACTTATGAAACCGAAGCTAACTCCCAGGTGGCCCTCAGAAATATTAAGTGTTGACTGTACCTGCTAGTAATTATACATATGCATGTACACATTTGTATAAAAATAAATAGACATGACACACACAGGCATCTGTGCTGAAATATACAGCTAAGTGTCAGCACATTATCAGATTTAAATTAGCTGCCTGACTCTATTAATAGCTCCGATTTTCCAGTTTCTAAAATAAAAGTTCCCAGAACAGCTGGACTGAAATGCAAAACAGAACGGAGGAATACGGCCCGTGAGCAGTAGTAGTCTCTTTAACAGCCAAATAAAGTTTGGAGCTGCATAGATTTGTGCAGATGTCTATAAAAGAACCCTTGAAATGTTAAGTGCTTTAAAAAAAAAAGAAAAAAAAAGCATCATCTTTACACAGTGGAAGGGGCTGATGATGCCTTATCAATCACCAGGTTTGCAAAAGCCATTTGATATCCATTAACGTTTGAAAACAAGCCTTAGTCCAGAAGCAGAGGGTATTCATGACCACGTGGCTCAATACTAGGAGAGCATCAGGATGCCCTCCCACCCTTCTATCTAAGTCTCTCTCCCCAGGTGACTATTTCTGGATCCTCGTCGTTAAGTGGTGACTCTTAAAATTCAACGCCTTTCCCAGTTCAGTCTAATATCCATCCTGCATGAGGCGCCTGCTGCCTCTCTTCCTGGACCTCCTGCCTCAGTGCTCACTGAACGGGCAGTACACCGTGCTTCACTTAGCCTTTTGCTCAACCCATCAATCTTTTCTTCCTTTATCTGACAAACCAAACCACTACTTTCTCATCTCAAACAGCTCCTTCAGATGATACTCACAAGATATTCCTCCACTGCCTCTCTGACTGCTCAAAAAGAATGACCCATGTCCTCCTTCCCCTTCCCATAGCACTGTGCTCTTGATCTATGACAAGTATCCCATGTCTGTCTTTGCCTTTCTTTTATGAGACCTTTCAGCTCCATATGGCTTTAAAGTGTGACGGTGGGTTCAGGGACCTTGGTTCCACTAGAACATCAGAGCCTGCTCCAGCTTCCCTTCCTGCTCTTGGAAGTTCACTTTCACAACATCCCAGGATATTTCCATGACATTCACATCCAAGAGAGCAATATCAGAGAACACAAGTTTGGCTTCATGATCCTGTGTCCCCTCAGAGGACCAAGCAGACTGTATAGCAATTTAATAAACAGAGGCAAAGGACCACCTGCCAGATACTGGATTAAGAGTCAATGTTAAAAGATGGCTATGATATAAAACATGAGATATGAGATTAGCTACAACAGGGGGTGGAACATAGGTATTACTGAAAATTTGCCAGATCCACTGAAAATCTTTAAAAGAAAATAAAAGCACAAAACAGGGTCTCATGATGTAGCTCTGGGTGGTCTGAAATTCACTATTAGTCCTTTTGTTGGCCTTGAACTCACAGAGTTTTGCCAGCCTCTGCCTTGGGATTAAAGTCATGAACTGTCACCGTCACACGTGGCTCCGTAGACTGTCTTTTCACAAGTCTTAGGATCAAATGAGTGTGAAAAACACTGGGCTGGCTAGAACAGTCTTCTCCATGGTGGGAGGAGTCAGATAATTTTAGGTTTTGTTTTTTTTTTTCAATTGGATATTTTCTTTATTTACATTTCAAATGTTATCCTCTTTCCTGGTTTCCCACCCCCAGCCAGAGACCTCCCTATCCCATCCCCTCCCCCTGCTTCTGTTCCCCCACCCACTCAATCACTTCTGCCTCCCCACCCTGACATTCCCCTACACTGGGGCATTGAGCCTTCAAAGGACCAAGGGCCTCTTCTCCCACTGATGCCTGGCAAGGCCATCCTTTACTACATATGCAGCTGGAGCCCTGGGTCCCTCCATGTTCCCTCCGTGTGTACTCTTTGATTGGTGGTTTAGTCCCTGGGAACTCTGGGGGGGGGGGTCTGGTTGGTTGATATTTTTGTTCTTCCAACAGGGTTGCAAACCCCTTCAGTTCCTTCAGTCCTTTCTCTAACTCCTTGGAGTTAGATCATTTAGTTTTATCTTATGTCTCTATAATCTATAGAATGCCCCGAGTTCTTAGACCACACAATATTTATTTTTTAATTTCTTTTTGCATATTAATTAATTTAATTTTTGTCTATTGGTCTGAAAACTATGTCTCAGTTTCCAAAACCAAGTGCTAGAGTTACAAATGTACATCACACCCAGCACGTGTGCACACATATGTGTGGACCCCACTTTAGGAAAGTGTTTTGCCAAGCATGCCTTAGCAATCACTCTTCTGCTTTCTTAAGTTTGGATTTCTTTTATTTGGTCAGGTAATGCTGTTTCATCTCATAACTACTGAGCATATAAGTCTCCATCTCAATCCCAGTGGCTCTCAGTCAGTATTGTCTAACATGTATCCTAGGTGTGTCTTTAAACTGAGCAGAAAGTCAAGGGAGGGAGACTGATTAGTACCCGACTGGCAAGAGCAGAGGGACTAGACCACCACTGGTGACACTTGAGTATAATCCTGGCTCAAGTGCTAGGTCTGCTGATTCTGAGGGTATCATTTATGCTACTGGGCTCCAGCATCCAATTCATCTTTCAAACACAGCTGCTGGTGACAGCACCTACCATCCCGGAAACTGGAAAAGTGTGAGACCTTAGAGACAATTACATATTATTATAGAAGTTTCACTGTTTATTATAAAGGGAAAATTAGAATAAGTTGACATTTCAGGGTAATGTGAAGAAGTGCCATCCCTTCAGCCACGAGATAGATATAAAATCTAGAGAGGGTCCTCAGGCCTGAAATCCTTCCACCTGTAAAATAGGAACAAGGACAAGTGCAGTTCTCTGCCATTCTTCATTCTGAACTTGAGTGGATCAAAGTGATTAGCCTTACTAATTTAAAAAGTATCTCCTTGAAATTCCAGTAGACTATAACCGAAACAACAATGATAACAACAACATGAACATGGTTTAAATTCTAAAGCACTGATAGTGTCATAGAAAGAAGTGCTTATACATCCTGGGCCTTTCAAGCTGCTCGGTGCTTTATGCTCTATACCTAAATATGCTTTCATTCTCTGCACAGGAGAACAGAAGTCCAGCAGAAATCCAGTTAACCTAAACTATGAAATGGCCCTAGAACCTGTTCTCCCCAGTCTGGCCTTTCTTCCTCAAACAGGCAAAGAAAGCTCATAGGTCTTTCAGCCTGACTGATAAATGCTGTATTTGCTGTGAAACATGGACTTATGTGTTGAAAGCTACATATGTGCATGATTTCGTGAAGCTTGCAGATAAACCCGATCATTGGAAGTGGCCAGTGAGATTCAACACAACTGAACTTCAGCACTGCCATTCTTAATGGTTGCCCCTACATATCCTGTGATTAGCAGCCACCACGTACCCCAAACTGGGTCTCAAAGTGTACTGAAGTTTGGCTGGTGTTAACTATGGGCCATCTCTATAATTTCTTTACTGATGGTGCTGTGGAAAGGTCTGGGGCCGTCCTGCATCTTCAGTGTCCCTGTAGAGCTAAACAGGTGGATGCCTGGTTCTCTTCCTCCCCATAAGGCCCATATCTGCCTCTCAGTTCTTAGCAACCAATTGCATGCATTTCAAACTCCATTTCCATCTCAACAATGTTATGTCGGGTGCTATAGAGCCTTCCCCAGAGAGGACCCATCCACTAACCTTCCTGTTATCTCTCCTCTGGCCTCCCACATCAGAGGACTTGTAGCTCTTAGGATCAGCTGGGCATTAATATTCACTAACTTGCTCTAGGGAGCTACGCTTGGCAGGGCCTGTTTTCACCTGAAAGGACTTGTTTAATATAAACATTTGGTTAATATTCTGTACATTTGAAAGCATTTTATCAGCATCGGTGTAGCACCAAAAGTCATTTAAATTCAATGGGAACTCATTATGCACCAAGAATTGGTCCTTTCCCAAGGAGTGTGTTTTCCTGCTAGTATAATGTATACATTATAAAACTCACTTACACGGTTGATGGGAACATTTTGTGGACAGCAGCAGCCCAGCATTTCATCTGACTGCGAATTCATCAGCTCCGATGCTGTTGTCAAATGGGGGAAAATATTATACAATATTGCTTTAAAAACTGTCTAAATATAATTATCAGCATCTCTGGTGTGATAATAGTTATCATAACAAGAGCTCATCAGAGGAGACACAGTTTGATGAGGAGCTTCTGCTATAAGCCCTCCCCTGTGCACAGAGGGATGCCACGGCATCTCCCTTCCTGCCTTCTGCTGAAACTTTCTTGTGGGGCCTGGACAAACTTCTTTTACCCACGTCTCCACAAAAGCCACTATCCCAAATAGTCATTTGATAGACAAATTGAGAAGGGTGAAAGGATATAATTGGGAAGCAAGTATTTAGATGGCTGCTGAGAATTGTTTAAGTACATTTCATACTCTTGGATAAAGACTCCTTATAAATAAGCTATTGTTTCTTTCCACTGAGGGCTACTGTTGGGTATTTTTAGGAAAGGTAGTGGGAGTTGAATTGGTGCTATGTGTATTCAAGGCCTAACACTGAACCTACATTCTCGTCCACAGATACTGACCTTTTGAAAGAAACATTAGCAGGAATTGAATTTAGGGCATATATCTAGGTAGACACTCAATCATCGAGTCCCCTCCCCAGCTCAATTTGTTTTTTAGAATTATTTACTTATTTTATGTATATGAATACACAGTAGCTGTCTTCAGACACATCAGAAGAGGGCATCAGATCCCATTACAGATGGTTGTGAGCTGCCATGTGGTTGCTGGGAATTGAACTCAGGACTTCTGGAAAAGCAGTAAGTGTTCTTAACTGCTGGGCCATCTCTCTAGCCCTCATATGGTTTTTAATAGGAAATATAACTTAATGAACAATAAATAAGATAGATGATAAACAGGTAGGCACACAAAGGTGTAATCTATATATTTCCATGCAGATTTATTTGTTCATTCTAGTATTAACAGGTGTTAGAGAAAAATTGCACTTGTAGCTATCACATACCTGAGGGTGTGTCTTCCATGTCAGAGTACTGGAACTTCTCTGTTTTCTTGAATGATGCTCTTTCCTGTTTGTTTTACAAGGTGGTAATCACCACTTTGAAAATGGGGTTACAGATGCCCTATAGCTTCAACTGCCTTTGTTATTGCTAAACTTTCAAGTTGGAGCCAATCCAGTGGTTGTATGGTGATATTTTAGTATAGTTTTACTGCATGCCAAAGGAGACTAAAAGTGTTGTTGACCCATTAATACCCTGTGAGAACTGCTTTGGAAATGTCTGTTCCAGCTCCTTCCCCAAATGTCTAGTGGTGGTGTGAATGATTTTAGGCACTGACTCCTCAAGCAGCCCTGGTCATTGTGTCTGTGTAGAAAATACTGAGCCAGAGAATCTGGAGCTGTGAGATCATTTCACCATGATAAATATGTCACAACTGTGTATGTCACATCTGTGTCACATCTGTCTCAATTGAGTCTGCTAACCCTGGCATCCCCTTAGGTTTCCATAGGAAAGAAAATATGGATCATTCAAAAGAGCCACTGGAGATACAATACAGCATCCAGAGTCCTTTCTCCATAGATGGGTAGTTTTGGAAGGACTCAGAATCTTTCAAGGACCATTTACATTGTGGCAGTGATTTCATAAAGCGTATTGTAGAATTCCAGAAAACAGTATGTTCCTGCACGTGCAAACAGCCAACTTCCTCATAGATACTGGAAAATTATCAAAAAGAAATCTCCTGGATATTCAAAACTCTCATTAGTGTTCTGACAGTGAGGACATTAGAGTCTGAACTGGCAGTATATTTTCACATTGTTACATTGAGTCAGACCTTAAAAATGTGAGCCCAGTATGTTTCATGACAAAAGAGAACTTAGGCAAGATTATGCCCAACTCATCCTCTCTGATGTTCCTTGAGGTAGTCCAGACTCTATCAAACTTAAGAACACACTCAAGATTTAGATCCTACTATCAAACATTTCTTGATTCAGTTATGACCAGAATTCACAAGCAAAGAGGTATCTGTTGCTTTTAATTCAGCTAAACAATGCTACCAGCAACTCCAGTTACATCCTGTCCCCATCCCCAACCAGAGGAGGCTTTTCTTTATTACTACACAGCTTTTCTAATTGCTGTCCAAGACAGGACCACTCAAAGCTAACTGGAGCATTCGGAGAGATTCATGTTTCCTCCTCTGCTCCTGTTGGAATCAGTTGACTTAAAGCTGAACATATGGCAGCTGCCATCGTAACCCAGAAACCATTTCTCTCTGCCATGGCAACGGGATAATCAATGCATGCACATGGCTGAGACTCAATAAATGCACAATGGCATAACGTGTAATTTGATGCATTTACTCCTTTGTTTGCTTGTTTTCAGAGGTGTTTGGAATAGTGGTAGATAATTAATACCTGTTCTTTCAACATACCAGTCAAGCCTTCCCAAGATGTCTGGGCTTCTTTAAGCATCATGCTTTCCTCATTTTGATTTTAAGGTCTTAATGCAGCCATATCTCTCTTCCAAATTTTAAGGATTTCAGTCATCCTTGAAGACATTATTAATTCCATTTATCCAAAAGACCTCTCAAACTGACCCACAGTGCTGTTCCTAAGTTCCACACCCAGGGATCAACATGGCGATTAGAATTGCCCCAGTGCACCTGACATTTGTAGACTGAATCATTTGGCTCCATCGTGACAGGAACAGCAAGCCCTGCACCCTCCCTTATGCTTTAAGGGCAAGTGTCTTAGTTTTGCTTCATTGTTCTTCTTGGTGGTGAATTCTCTCCTTGCTCAGCCTTGGGGGGGTGGGAGGAGTAATTGCATCTTACTGTCTATATCAAAGTAATGCTGTCATATAAACTGTTGGAGGGGGGAAAGGGAAAAAAAAGATATTTTCTGTGAGCAGTCATTGCCAGAGGCTGATTCTTCAGACTTTACATAGCCTCATTCCAAGAAAAGCCATGCTGAAGAATGAGAAGGGGGAGGGAACGGGAGTGGGAGGCATAGAGGTGTGGTCTCAATTTTTGCCCGAGAGCAGCCTACAGCACCTCCCGTAGGCCAGGTAGCACAAAGTGTTGGTGTGCATGGCCTCTAAGCTCCAACCCCTGTCTCTTTGCAGAATGCAGTTCTTGGCACCACATAAGCCTGTTAGCATTTTAATTTAGCTCCAAATGCCTCTGCTCGGCAGACAGATCTAGTTCCTTGCTTCGGTAAATGGTACACTGACAAACATGAGGGCATTTTCAAGATGTGAAGTAAGTGTCAGAAGTTACAAAACTGAGATGACTTCTCTGCCAAGCCCCAGGAATGTGACAGCAGGAAGGGCTATGACAAAGAGTTGCACAGCCCCACCCCACCCCCAGGCAATGTACTCCTGAGACTTGCTGGGACCCAAAGGAGACCCAAAGACTTAGACTTTGAACTTCTCTTTGCTCCATGGGATGTGACTTGTGCAAGTCACCCAGTTGATTTCTCGTTGACTCTCTTTCCATGGATTCTGAACACTACCTGCAAACTGGACACATATGTTTGTTGCAGACTGGACACATATGTTTGTTGCAGACTGGACACATATGTTTGTTGTAAACTGGACACATATGTTTGTTGCAAACTGGACACATATGTTTGGGATTGGGGATAGAAGTGGGCAGGCTCTTTTGTCTTATGCAACTCTGTGTGGCAAAGCCATCATTGCCCAAGATCAGTAGAATCATATATCTACCTGATTACTACCTATCCATTATCACTTATCAATTAAGTAAGTGCAAAACTTCTTCATGAGAAGTTTTAAACTACAGGAAAGAGCTGGAGAGGCAGCTCAGTGCTTAAGATCACTGTAAGATCTCTTGCTACTCTTGGAGAGGAGCCAGGTTTGATTCTTAACACAGACATGAAAGCTAACAACCATTTGTAACTATAATTCCAGGATATCCAATATGGTTTTTTTCCTGGTTTTCACTTGCACCAGGCACATATGTTGTAAACAGCCAGCAGGTAAACACAGAAACACACACACACACACACACACACACACACACAAAACAGACAATACAGTGTGTGGGACGGGATGCATAGAAAGATATCTTATGAGGGAGGGTCACTTCCTCCCTATATGCTGGATATGCCTAAGCACTTTGTCCTTTTAGTATGTATAGGGATAGTGATGTGTACTTCTAATTAACAGTGGCTTGTTCAATATATTCTTAATTACCAACCAAGAGTTTATGCCAGACATTAGCAATCAAGCACAACACAGCATTCTTTCTGGCTGAATTTCAACAAGGTAGTCTCAGAATCCTTCTACGATAACCCTCCACACTTATTCTACTGGCCACTCAAAGTTGCACTGTGAAATGAAATAGTACACCCTTGGGTCTGGGTTCTTCTGCCCTCTTTTTCAGGTGAATGGTGAGACATAGCAGGCAGCCATAGTCTAGAAGCTATACATATTTAGCCCTTTCTATGGTCTCCTCTAATTGCCTTGTGATAGTGCAGGCACATGAAGAACAACTTGGGAAGGCAGAATTGTGTCAATAGGAGACAGCCTTCTTCCCCATGTCATTGTGCCTTCTCCTGACATCCATCAGGGCTTCCAGCTGCATGCACACCACATCCTTTAATCTACAGAGGAATACACAATGGTATAATAGACAGAGTTCTGAGAAAGCCCCTATGATTTCAGTCCCCTGATGTTTACATTCTGTTTCTAATCTGTGGAGATGGAGACGCAACTGAGTTAATTACTTTTCTCTCTCTTATCAATGAGAAGGGGTGGTTTATGGGGCTCACAGTTTAGGGTACAATCCATTATACCAGGAAATGCAAAGATAGTTCCCAAACCATGAAGCATCATATTGTATTTAGTCAAGAATAAGCAAGATATGAATGATTCTATCTAGATCATGCTCACCTTTTTTATTCTAAGATCCCAGTCCCTGGAATAGTGTCATTCATGCTTGGGGTAGGTCTTCTCATCTCAATGAACCTGCCCTAGAAGAAGCTTCCTCACAGACATGCCCAGAGGTTTGCTTCCATGATGATTTTTAATCTCAAGTTGACAATCAAAGTTAATCATCATACCAATTAAAATATGTTGGTCCTCTGAACCATGAAATGCTTGAAATGACAGATTCATGCCATGTTAAACCATGAATAGGTAATAATATTATTAATATTATATATAAAACATACATTATATGTGTTTTATAATTATAACATATAATATATAATATTATATAATATATGATATACATATACATATATTATGCTAGAACAGATGCAAGATAGCATAAAGGATTGCCTTCTTGGATCCTTGTGCTATTTTTCAAAACCAGTGCACAGTTCATTTTGTTTTGAGAATCTGACTATTTTCCCCTGTAGGAAAGTGACTACAGCACAGGAGGTTCTCTGCATCCATGGATTCTGCATCTTTGGAGTCCACCAAACACAGACTGAAAATACTCAAAGGCAAATTGTATCTGTCCTGAACATGGCCAGACATTCTTTCTTTTCATTATTCCTTGAGCCATATACTATGTCAGCTATTTGCACATCATTTACATTGCATTAGGCATTGTGGGTAATTTGGAGATGATTTGAAGCATATGGAGGGAGAATGAAGGCAAAATGTCAATACTATGCCATTTTGTATAAAAGGCTTGAGTGTCCACAAAATTCATATACTCAGTGATTCTTGAAGCAGTTACCCCCACAGATATCCAAAATGCCTGTACAATAACTACTATAAATAGTACTAATTCAAGGGAGTTAGGAAGATTCAAAGCCTTCTATGCAATAGTAGTGATTCCTAGTGCATTTGAAATCCTGAAAGGAGAGGATCAAATTTCCTTTCTTCCTTATTCCATGGGATGGAGACTGAAGGTTGCTTGTTGGAAGATGAAAGAAACTTCTAGAAATGCTACAGGGTGAGATGGGACCTAGATGAACTCTGACAGCTCCAGCTCCTCACTCTGGGATTAGGGGCCGTTTGGACTGTTACCTGACCTTTGCTTTCATTCCATATTACCTTTTCTCCATGATCACCTCATCTCCCTGTGCGGAGTCTGTGTTCTCCAAGTCATTGGATGGGAAGCAAACATTATTCATTATTAATGCTTTGGATGTTCCAGACAAAAGTCTGAACTTTCACCTTGGCATTGCTGTGATGTCCAAGTTTAACCATAAGAAACTACCATGGAATTTTGTATTTGTGTTTGTTTTTTTTTGTGTGTGTGTGTGTGTGTGTGTGTGTTGGTTTTTGAAATCCTTTTTCCCCCTTTAAACAAAAATTTGGGTACTTTCATTAATAATGTATGCTTAAATGGTGACAGAGAATTTCACCTACTATATGAGATTGTTATAAAGACTCAATGAGGAAATGAATGTTTTTTGCAACATGAAAATAATAATACATGCTTAATAGTCCTAATCATTATTAGTAGACTCACTATAAAATACCTATGTACCCAGATGTATTTAAGTGAGAATATGAAAGTCCTGATCTACCAGTGTTGGAATACAGAGACACAGAGGAAAATCACTAAGGCTTCTGGTCATGTAGGTGTCCATGAGAGGGCCCAGGCTTCTGGTCATGTAGGTGTCCATGAGAGGGCCCAGGCTTCTGGTCATGTAGGTGTCCATGAGAGGGCCCAGGCTTCTGGTCATGTAGGTGTCCATGAGAGGGCCCAGGCTTCTGGTCATGTAGGTGTCCATGGGAGGGCCCAGGCTTCTGGTCATGTAGGTGTCCATGGGAGGGCCCAGGAGTCAGAATATTAATTGGGAAGCTGATTTGTTGGTGCTAAGAGATAGTCAGGCTTGTCAGTCAAGAGGCGCTCAGTCCAGGGAGGAAGACTCTATTTTAGATGTTTCCTAGACCAAGGGGAAAGGAAGAAAATTGGATGGGTGGTTATACAATTTTAGAATTAGGAAGTCGTCAGACCTAGAAGGGCAAGTCAGTGATGTTGATAATGGGTTGTGGGTAGATGCCAAATTGGAAAGACTTTGGGTCCCATCAGAGTTTCTTCTGTTTCACAGCAGGACACAGAAGGACTACTTAAACCATCAAGTTTCCAGTTTTGTATATGTAGTTGGTCCTTTTTACCCATTAGTCCTACAGCTGTAGACCCCCATTAGTCCTACAGCTTTAGATCTAGTGTTCATTAGTCAAAGCGACTTAAAAAACTATTGGGTCTGTACAGACAGGACAGGATGTTTTGCACATGCACACACACACACATACACACACACACACACACACACACACACACACACACACACACACTCACCATCCTAAACAATACAGTATATAGTCATCTACATGGTATTTATACTGTGTTGAGCATTCTTAGTCATCTAGAGGTAGCTTGCTTCTATGAGAGGGTATTATTGACCATTTTATAGGAAGGTCTATATTAAGCCTCAAACCCTGGAACAAATGGTTGAGGTGGCTATTTTACATATCAAAGCAAACCAGACCTGGACTCCAGGATCTCCCAGCATCCCTTAGTTTCCACCTGTTAGAAAGTATAGCTGGTGTACGCTACCCTCTACCCCTAAAATTCCAGCCCAAACCCTTGTTTACCTTTTCCCCAGAGGCTCTCCCCTATATAATCCAATCATTTTGGTTACCCACTCCTTTTGTGCCTTTGGCTTGCTGGTTGCTGTACCAGGTTCTCCTCTCTGCCTTTCTCACATGGCTCGGGGTCATGACCACTGTGAATTCTTCCAGAAATCTCTGCATCTGGCTAAGTTCTCCTTGTTATCTACAATAAACTTTCTCCTCCACCGCACCTAGGAGCAGTCATGTACTTTCCTCTTCTCTTTTTTCTTTCCTTCTCTCTCTGTCTCTCTGTCTCTGTCTCTGTCTCTGTCTCTGTCTCTGTCTCTCTCTCTCTCTCTCTCTCCTTCAGTTTAGAGCATCTACTGATTTGGATATTGGATTTGTTACTTTACTATTGCTGTGCTGAAACACCATGGCCTTGGCAACTTTAATAAGAAAGAATTTATTTGAGCTTACATTTCTAAAGAGTTAGAATCCAGATGGTGGGGCAGAGGCAGAGGCAGAGGCAGAGGCAGAGGCAGAGGCAGAGGCAGAGGCAGAGGCAGAGGCAGAGGCAGAGGCAGAGCAGAGGCAGAGGCAGAGGCAGAGGCAGAGGCAGAGGCAGAGGCAGAGGCAGAGGCAGAGGCAAAGGCAGCAGGCATCTGAAACAGAAGCTGAAGAGTCACATCTTGAACTATAAGCAGAGAACATGAACTAGAAATGGAGTGGAGTCTTTCCACTCCAAAAGATTGCTTCCACTGACTAACTTCTTGCAATAGGGCCATAATTCCTAAGGCCCTCAAACAATGTCATTAACTGTGATCAAGTGATCAAATGCCTGAAACTAGGGGCGGGGGGCATTTTTCATTCAAGTCCCCAAAGATACATTCATGGAACCTGGCAGCAGTACTCCCCGGAGATACTGAGAGCTGACTATATACATGTACAAAGTGAGCATATCTATATCTATATCTATATCTATATCTATATCTATATCTATATCTATATCTATATCTATATCTATATCTATATCTATCTATCTATCTATCTATCTATCTATCTATCTATCTATATATATATATATATATATATATGCACATGTATAATATGCTGTATAGAGAAGCAGCTCAGCTGACCTGGGGCCTTCATATGTCTCTGACCTCTTTCTTTATTCAAAAATTACACATCAGCTCAGCAAAGCTGCTTTCTATACTTAACACAGTGTCAGATGCTCTGCTCTGGGTTTGTATAGTCTGTGTTTTACATCTTGAACTCTTTATAAAAATTCATCATTTCCCCAGGGTTCTTCCGATTATTAGGTCAAGTATTCCTAAGTGTCTGAATTCCTGTGACAGTTGAGACCCAGCAACATGACTATTAAAAGTTTATGAATATCACAATCCCAGAGTTGATTGCAAGACCTTTCCCAGGAAGATGAGTCACCAGACCCTGTAAAGGAGAAGTCTGGAGGATCTGACCATGTTCACATGAAAAGCTTCAGTTTAGCCAAACACCAGAAACAAATTGCAAGGATCAAATAAACACCAGAGTGCTCCATTCTTTCAACACACTTGGCCGTTTACAAGGGGCGACTGCAGTCCAGCTTTAACAGGGAAGCAAGCATGTGTTAGGGAGTGGGCAGCGTGCACCGAGAGGCAGTGTACAAGAACAAGCAGGATTGTGAAGAGTACCAGCAACAGGATGCTCTGTCTTCATAGAGAAAGCAGAAGCTTGGCGAAGGGAGAGCTTATGGAAGATAGACATAGACGCAGATGTTTCTGGCCATACATAAAACTGCTGTTGTCATGGCAATGGAGTAGTGGGCATGCTTCTGATGATAATGGGCATTTTAGAAGCCCTGAACCAGAGAACCCACTGGAGGTTGGTAAGCCAAAATGTCCAGTGGAATCGTGGTTAGATACGTGTCCAGACTCTGCCACTTATCAGACAAGATGGAGGCTCTATCTTTTGACTAATTTGGGGGACTTATCCCAAATAACAGAAGATTTTGAAGGCATTCCAATGTTAAGGTAAAGCTGAGTTGCTTTTCCTCTGTAATTTCTAATTCTTCCCTTTTTTCCCTCCTGCCTCATTCCCCTCCCCCCAAGTTTTTAAGTCTTAAAATTTATTGCCATACTTTATCATGATACGTTCCCAAATATAGAAGTTCTTTGTAATCTTACTCAGGCCTTTCTTCCCTTTGATTCCAGAATTTCATAATGCCTTTGAACTCCTTTTTCTCTGTGCCCATGTCTTAGGACTCAAAGTCATTTTCCATGTTGTATCTCTTCTTGTTCCTGAGATGTCTTGTGGATAGCTGCTACTTGGTTTCACAAATTCCTGTCCATTACAGGGGACATTTGGCCATTTCTAGAGGCATTCTAGTGTGGGTCTAGTGAATCTGCATCAGGGGAGATACTGAACACCCTACAGTGTACGAAGCAGCCAGACCTGCAACAATGAGTTTTCTTATCCAAAGTGTCTATGGGTGCAGTGATGAGAAACCCAGCTCTGGGGTCAAGGGGGTAAGATGGGTGAAAGGTTTGCAATTCAAAGAGGTAGCAAATGATATGGAAGGAGTCAGAACATCTTTGGAAGATGCAGATGTGTCCTTATATTAGTGGCATTATCCAATTCTTTTACTGATCTCAGGAACACTTGGGAATATATGGAGACTTAATGCACTTAGCATCTCATTAAAGTGATAGGTACTATGATAAACCTTAATTAAGCCTTGGGAATGCTCAGGGTTTATGCTAGCTGTATGAGTTACATTTTCTAATGAATGGAAGGTTAGTCTTAAATATACACATTTCAAATTTTTTCTACAGAAGGATGATGTTTTATGATCAAGACTCTTATAATATCTTCATTACAAAGCAAAGCAAAACAAAACAAACAAAAGCCATATAAATGCGGTAGGAGTGAATGTTAACCAGTCATTGGCACATTTACTCTTATATATTGGACAAAATGACAATAGGATACATTTTCCCAAAGTGAACATGTGGGGTGTGTGTGTGTGTGTGTGTGTGTGTGTGTGTGTGTGTGTGTGTGTGTTCTGCTAACATCTGACTGAAATCACACCTTGACCATGTGGACACTGGTCTGCACAGTTTCAGAAATCTAGAACACTGAAGGTCTGGTATTTACCTTGTCTTGTTTCCCTGGGAAATACCAGTTTTAGTGCCTGTTCTTTAATTGTTTTCAAATTCATTTTCAAGGTTTCCCTCAATATTTCATAGAGCTTAAGAATTAATGACCTGATCTCTAAGGAGAAGCACCCTGTCTCCTCTCTATCTGTGTTAAGGCTAATTTAAAGGGAGGAATTTAATTCAATAGTCTCATCGTTTACTCAAATTACACATACATAATGAGATCTCTGTAGGAAAGAATGCTGAATGCCGCCTTTGAGACTCACTCAATACCTTAAGGCAAAAATATGCTAGGCACACATGAGCAGGACGGAGAAGAATACCTTCCTGTGCCTCCTGACCAGGCAGGCAGAGAATTAGAAGTGAGATAGCATCTATGTCCTGGTAGCTGTGTTTGCAGATGGTAAGTATACCTGTGCTCCTGTTTACTTGAGTCTACAGCTGAGTTCTTTCTATCAGAGTAGAAATTAAGACATCTTGGTATTTTCCAAATGATCACACATGACCATCAGCAAATATCCTAATAACTGATGAAGGAGAACTCACAGAGACAACTGGACCACTGAGCAGGGGCAGTAGTGGGATGAAATGAAAGTAGAACTCAAGGGGAGGAACGGAACATTACAGAGAGAGAGAGAGAGAGGGTGGACCACAGAGACAACCCACAGCCCAATGGGTCACTGCTTCCCTTCTGGCCACACAGCCTCAGTCCCTTGCAGAGCATGCTGCAACTTTGTATAACCTCCTTTTTCAGCTCAACCCTTGGGCTGATGTCTTTCCTTGGCGAAGACAAGAGAAAAGGGCAAACCTTCATTCAGTAACATAATGTAGGTGCTCAGGCTTTCCAGGGTCCAACATCAGAATGGCCAAGACTTTAGTCGCTAGGACTTCTTCTAATTCCTAGCGGCTAACAAGAGAAGAAAGAAAAGGAAGAGAAGAAATGAAGGTAGCATTCTTAGAAGGCAGAAGTCTGTATTGCCCTCACTGCGGTGGGTTATTTGGCTGTCACAGTTTCCATAACAGTGTTCTACACATGTTGAAGTAATGTGTCAAGCTAAACCAGGACACGGAAATTATTCTCCTCCTTGTTTCCCTTTACTGCAGCCATCCCCTGATTTCCCCAAAGTCCTAAAGACAATAGTTTAAGTCAAAATGAAAACTGGCATGTCATATATTTAAAGTTTGGGATGCTGTTTTCATTTTTGTCTTACTGTGTGTGTGTGTGTGTGTGTGTGTGTGTGTGTGTGTGTGTGTATCCTTGTTCACACAGCATGTGTGTGTGTGTGTGTGTGTACATGCATGGTGCATGTATCTGTGTGCACATGGTATGTATTTGTATGTGTGTGCACGTGTATGGTGTGTATGCTTGTTGCTAATGGGGTGTGCATGGTGTGTGTATGATTGTGCATATGGTGTGTGTGCATGTTTGTAGTGTGTGAATGGTTGTGCACATGGTGTGTATATATGCATAGTGTGTGCATGCTTGTGCATATGGTATGTGTGAACTACTGTGTCTGTGTATGTGTGTGTGCATGGTGTGTGTGGGCTTGTGTACATGGTCTGTGTTTGTGTGTGTGTGTGTGTGTGTGTGTGTACATGTACACTCACCTCTGTTTTCCTCACTCTATCACTTTTAAAAGATTAATAGAACAATTTTAAGTATGACTTACATGTCTTCAAAGGCATTTTTAAGTTTAACAGTATATTTTTTTGTAGAAATAGCTTACTGAGTGTTTATTCAACCCATGGTCTTTGGGTTCTGCAGCCCTAGGACATTGATTGCAGTGTAACAAACTCGTTTGGTATCTACTGTGGTCTCAGCACTGAGCTGCAATCTGCAAGATACTGAAATAGTACCTGGTAGATTTTACCAGTTCTGGGTATTTCTAGTACCCAGAAATCATCTACCACCAAAATTTATCTATCTAGGAATTAGTCAAGAGATCATCCCAAATGACAGAATAATATCTCTGGTCCTGACTTAAGACCTGGCGACTAGTGCTCTGCAGGACAGTTTAGCAAATGTGGTCCCCTGATTTCCATGTTCCCAGTACTTTAGGAGCAGAGAGCTAGAAGACATCTGGAACATTCTAAACACCATTGCCTTTAAGCTTTTACAAGCAGAGATGAGAAAATCAAATGGATACAATGAAAAAGGTCCTGGGGTGTGGAACATCACAGGGAGACCTGTAACGAAAGGAACTGTTTCTCTGCACTGGCAGACAGAGATGCATAAGGTGACTCTTGACCCTTAGGGTATGTCTCCTAACACACTTATGCTCACTAAAATTTCCAGGCCTAAAGACAAAGGCTCCTACCATTCCAAGTCAATGTGTCATACTCCAGTATGATGGGAAGCTTACAGCAAGGTGGCAGAATCCAGCTCTGAGCTTCAAATTCCAGTTACCCTAGCTAAATGACCTTGACTATGAACACTGGACCTGATCTCCTAGGGATGATGCCAATATCCACAAGCCTTTGGGGGCCAATCAGAAGGACAATGGGAAAATCTTAGGAATGTTATTGTCAGTTTTATAGTGGGCATCGAGATTCTTCAAGACTCCTCGCTTTAGGCTGGAGAGATGGTTCTGTGGGTAAAAGAACTTGCCACCAAGTTTGAGGGTCTGAGTTTGATCCTCAGAACCGACATAGTGAACGGAAACAACAGACCCCCACAAAATTGTCCTCTGACCTCCACATTCATGCCTGGCCAGGAACACACTCTCCCATAATAAATCAATTTAAAATAAAGAAAGAAAAAGAAGAAGGTACCACATTTCCCTCTGGGTAAAGCTCATTATTAAGTATTGATTGTGAGAGCAAACTACCCCTTAGCATGCAAATGACTCAGCATAGCAGTGATACGGTCACTACCACATATGCGAAGCTAGCACTCACAAGACATGGTTCCTTATTCCAGCATAAGGAAATGGGTATTATTTGGTTGACCACATGAAATATATTGGGAAATTATAAAAATGTAGATCAAATTACCCATTAAGCATAGCTCCAGTCAGCTTGCCTAATGCCTGGGGAGAGTGTGACAATGATCACTGATGGCTGTTGGAGCCATTATGGCCAGTTAGGTTCAAGTTTCCAAGCTAGAAATAAGAACGGATCAGTAAGTCGGACAGTGTGGTCATTCATACAAGAATATGAGCATCTTTTCATCCCATGAGTCCAGCTACCATTTCCTAAGAGCAAGGCTTGCTGTGTCTCACTGAGAATCTACTTCACTCAAGTCTTGCTCCTAATGAGAAGAGTTTGTTGTTCTAATTGGCTTGAAAGTAAATCCCACTCTGTCCTCTTGGGAAATCTACAGATGCCCAAGGCTCATCTTGTCCTATCTTGTCACCATCCAACCTCATCCCCTTGAACCTTTCTCACTACTGGAGCCAAATGAGCTATTTAAAATGTAAATATAACCACTATTCTTCCCAATTATTGTCTTCCAAGACCTCTAGCATAAAGCTCAAATTCCTGAGCCTGAACAGCATTCCCCTATGATGTTGTCCTCAACTTAGATGCACAGCCTTACATCTTGCCAGATGACTAGATGTTTCTGTTGACAAGAAGTAGAACTCTCCTTACCCAAGCATACCTCCTTCGATACCCTTCTGTAGGATCCTCACACAGTCATGCTTCCTGAGCCTTCAAGACTTTGACACTTCCTCCAACAAACTCCCCTTGTGGATCCAGGATGGGCAAGGAAGATTTTCTCTGAGCTAGCATTGGTCACTCTGCATGGCTCCTCCTTACTTACTTGGAAGGGATTCTGGCATGTGTCTTTCATCCCATCACGACTGTTTGATTTCAGGGACAAAGACTGCATTGTATGTCAAAGCTCTGAGCTATTCCCATAAGACTCCATACACAGTGTTTCTGGAACCTTCTGACAATGAGGGCCATTGTAGACTGAAAGTGGGAATCTACATTGATTTCCAAAAGGGGGAAGTGGAGTGTTTGTCAGGCCACTATAACTTAGCTGGCTGGACAGCAATTCCCATCTCCAAACAAGGTCATTGTGGCATCGTCTGTAATTCAATGGTGGTGGCCACTGTACTCCCATACAGATGATACAGGGTTGCTCTAGTAAGTTACAGAGGAGGAAGACCAGGGGGAGTTGGAAAAGATCCCTTAAGATAAGAGTTTCTCCACATAGCTTTAGAAAATGGCTAAGAGCTAGAGATAGGGGAAAATTCAAGCAGGGATAGGGAGGTGGTCACTCTAGTGAGAGGGTTACCAAAAGAAGATGGGAAAACACGCTACCAAAAGGTACCAAAACCCCAAGGTACCAAAAGCACAGCTGATACTTCACTATCTGACCCTAATGTGAGCCACCTACCTCACTGCCTCCACTTCCATGCCTGAACATCCCGAATTCCTCCTTACCCCAGGGAAGGAACACAGGCCTGACTGATTAGCAGAACTGTTAGGCCAGGATGGTTGCCATTTCTGAACTTCAAGTCTGATCAAGCAAGTCAGAGAGTGCTGAGGCCAAGATCTGGAGTAATGTGGTATCCTAAGATCATGTTTGAAAAAGAGAAATTACCCAGTTGACACAATCATGACAAAGACCTCTAGATCTGCCCTTCATCCCACTCAGGATCCTGTAGGAGATAGTCCTAGAACTACTTCCTCATCCCTGAGCCTTGAGTTCCTTGGACTTAGTAGGAACATTTAGCTCTGGAAACCACAACCTGAAGCCCATATGCAACGTGGCCACCACCATTGAATTACAGAGCAGGCATTTCTTCCCAAGCATCTTGGCAAATGAATGTCTAACTTGGGCCATCTGGTACTCTAACACCCTCCTACACCACTGCTTAAAAGCAAGCGAACATATTTTCTGTTACGTTTTTGTCAATAAAATATTGCTCCCGCAGGCTGTCGGGTTGCCATGTTTGCAGCCCTTCAGCAAAGCTACAGCAGTTAGTGGTGGCAGCAGCAACAGAAGCAGGAAAAGGAGGAGGTGACATTCAGAATGGGTGGCACTTCAGCCTTTTGCTCTATGACCCCTTCTTCTTGGGACAGATGCTCTACAGTGAGATCTTAAGGTATCGTTTCAAAGTGGAACCAAAATATTTGAAGACCTTCCCTGACCACCGTGGCCTTTCTGTCTATTAATTTTGCTGCGCTGATAGTAGAGCCAGTGTCTAGCATTTCCAGTGGCCAGGTAGAGCCTGTACACATTTATTAAGATTAATTAAAAAGGAACAAATTGTAAAGTAATAACATTAACAACCAGTGGAAAAAGTATAGACGTTTTGACAGTCCCTTTGAATTTCATTACTCGATGGTCGTGACAAAACCCCAGAGACTATTTCTGCTTTACTAAAGAAATAGGTCACAGATTCAATTACAGTCACTGAAGCATGGTCTCAATCTATCATGGCAAATTAAGTACATTTTAGCAACCTACTTTCCTTTAAAAATTTTATAGACACTTTCAGTGGAAGAAGAAAGACTATAGGCTCCAAAAGGAAGAAAAAGAAATGGCAAAAACTGAGCCCCGCCCTCTCTTTCCCCCAACCCCAGCTTTGAATAAGCATTTGGCTTCTTTGCTTTGGATATAAGACAGAAAATCATTAAGAAATACTCGGCTTGCTCACAATTATTACCTCTCCCCCGTTCATGGTTTAATGATGCAGATTTGGAAACAGGAGTGAGAAAATATTCCAAATTAGAATCTCCAGTCTTCAAAGGGAAGCTTTGTTCTGAAGGCCCAGTCCCGCCCCTTTCTTTTCAAAAGAGGCTATTTGTACTTTATAGTCTTCATGCAATTCTTTTTTTTTTCTTCTGCCTTCTACTCCACACAGGCACATTGGGTTCATTTCAGGAAAGATAAATAATTAAATAAATAAGAACAGCTCCTTCGGCCTGTGGATATAGTTCAGCCGAGCGCAAATTCTGGGACAATGAAATCCGCCTTTTGGCCCATCACAAAACGGATTGCATAACAAGTGGAACTTACCAAGGGCCTCTTGTAGTAGATGGGTAGGGACTATCTTCAAGTTACAAAGGTGGCTACCTCAGTGTAGAGTGGAGCGCTGAACTTGAGCTTTGACAGTTGAGGACCTGGGTGGAGGTGCTTTATCTGACCAGAAGGCTTCAGAAGACAAGGTTTAGTTTAGCTTATAAGAGACAGCACCTCATAAACAAGATCTGCTCCCCCTTAAACAAGCTCTCTGCTCCCCCTTAAACAAGCTCTCTGCTCCCCCCTTAAACAAGCTCTCTACTCCCCTCTGTCCCACAGTTCCGTCTTTTCTCCTGGTACTCTGACAACCTTTTTCTGATGTCTTGATACCATCACAAACAAGCTAGACAATGTTTTCTGATCCTCAGGGAAACGATGGAGGATCTTCAGGCACCAGGTCTGTCTTCCTATTGTCTCTCTTCTCCTAACCCCAAGGATGAATCTGCTGGCAGAAAAGCAGTGAGATAACATGCCTAGTTTTAACTAAAAATTGCATCTCCTTTAGAAAATGGGTTTAACAAAATTTGGTAAGATTAAGATCTCATATGGTCAACCACCTTTCTTCAGAATATTTCAAATACAGGGCTGGGGAGATAGCTCAGCAAGAAAAGGCACTTGTCTCCAAGCCTGATGACCTCCTGAATCTAAGCCTGGGATCCATCTTTGAAAGGAGACAGCCAACTGCCACAAGTTGTCCCCCAGTTCCCGCAGGCATGCATGCTCTGAGGGTGTGCTGATAGAACTTTAAAGACTATTGTAAATCTCCTGGCATTCACAGACCTCTGCTTCAGTGATAAAGAACTAAGAGTCTTACTTTTCATTCTTCCAACCAGGGGTAATAACTGTGATTGGATGACTTCCCAGTGTGCTTACAAAGTTCCAACTATGGGAGAATGGACATTTTTTATGTGACTCATGGGAAACAGAAAGGTAGAAGATTTGTAGCAAACTGTCCCTATTAGTTCTTCAGATAAAGGTGAGGAACACGTGACTGTGCTTGTTTGAATGAGCTACGCTAAGCCCAAGCAGGTCAGAGACAGAAAAAGATGATCACATATAAGGATTCCTGATTGCCCACCATGTTACTATGTCTTTGTGCTGGATGTATAGAGATTTCTTTCAACTGGTTCAATGAGGCAGAGAAGCATTTTCCACCTCTTGAGTTATAATTTGTACCATGGCTCTGTTGATGTAGGTACCATAATGACCACATATATGTGCAAATGTGAAATATGCATACAAATGTATATACTAAACATGATTTATAATACAGTCTTCAAGTTAGAGGTGTTAATGTATGATTTTTAGACTTTTAATAGTGAGCAGATGATACTCTGTTGAAGTTGTTTACATTTTGATCTTTCTCAGATGTTGATATGTGTTATTAAAAGACTCCCCTAATGCTGGACAGTGGCAGCTGGGAATTAATTTCTGTGTAAGTCAGGTTTTTGTCACTGTGAATAATGCCAGGTGCAAGTCAATTTAATTATGAGAAAGGTTTATTTAGAGAAAGGTTCAGGGCATTGTCTGTTGACTCCATTGTTGTTGGCTTATGGGGAGTCAGGGCAGAGCATGAGTTATTGCAGGATTACCCACCTCGTGGCAGCTGGGAGACAGAGAGGAAAAGAATGACTTTGGATCCCCATATCCCTTTCAAGGGTTTGTCCTCTCCCAATAATCTAACTCCTCCCTCAGTAAGATCTTACACCCTTCAAACAGTACCACAGGCTCGGGCCCAAGCCTTTACCACACATACCTTTAGCCAATCTTCAAATCCCAACTGTACAATCACATTTTTCTTTTCCTAGCTTGAATTACAGGAGAGCCAAAATTATATTTTCAGGATAAAGTGTTGGCATCCTTCTCTGGTACGTCATTGACAAGGTAGCATAGTAAGCAGAAGGCCCCACGGCCACTGTTCTGTAGCCTCTGGCTGACGCTGGCCAAGGCTTTAGCACTCTGTAAACTGCAGTTATGTGCAGACGCAAAGGTTCTCAATTTTTCTCACATCCTTTGCTTGAATTCTCCTTGGAGACCAAAGAAACACATCTCTCCATTTCCAACACATGTATCTTACCCAGAGCTTCTCATGACTCCTTGCAGTCAAATTTCATGTGAGCACTTTGAGAATGATTATTTTAAACTTACAAATGGAGAAGGAGGGGTGGGGAGATGGGCTTGGTGAGTAAGAGCTCATGTTGTTCTTAGAGAGGACCTGGATTTGGTTCCCAGTACCAACACACAGACTCACAACAATCTATAACTCTAGTTCAAAGGTATCCAACATTCTCTTCTGTTGTACAACAGCACCAGGTTCACAAAGAGAGAAGAGGAGGCCAAGACTTTCCAAAGCCACAATGGTAGTCAAGTGACAACTACTTAAGTCTCTCAAGTTTAGCAGTATTATACGTGCTTCACCCTTAGATGGGTACTGCATGGGAAACCTACTAGGGACATAGAATGTGTGACATAGATAGCATGTTGTATTATTATTTTAGAGTATTCTCTTTGATACCATAAAGACAAAGTTATCATGGAATCAAGTATTATGAGTTAGCCCTCCATCACTTGTCAGTGGTGAAGTTGGTACCCAAGTGACAGCATCCCCAGATACATAGGATAAATATCATAATACTAATACCTTTAAATCATCTGCTTGACCTTTGGTCTTTGCAAATGTAAACATCTTGGCAGCACACTGCTGAATTTCATCCTCCTGTAAAGGACCTGACCGTGGTCTCCAATGCCACAGACCCTCTCAGGCCCCTTGTCTGCCCAAGGCAGCAGTGAGGAAGAACTCAGGCAGTGGAAGGCAGCCCTCTGGGAGGCAGGCTAGGCAGAAATTCTTGCTTGAGTTATCGCTTGCATCTGAGCCTCATTCTGCCTTCCTCTGCTCCCGCTCCCTGAGAAGCTCAACTGTCTCTTGATGAACTTGGCATAATATCCATACACAGCTGGACGGCAATATGGCTGGAGAAGAAGTACAGTCACAGCCCGCGGTGCTAGATGAGCTTCAATTTGTTCCAACTACTTGCTGTGTCAGTCTGACTCAAGGCATCGGGGTGAAAAATGGGAAATTTAGTTACTTATATAGATAGTAATAGCAACAGTCATACCTTGAAATTCTGTAATATCTTTCAAGTTACTATACACATGCGCATATGTTCCAGGCGATTCATGGAACAGTTTGGTGAAATAGGCAGGATGATTATTCTTAGCACAAGAGTAAATAAGCAGGAGACTCAGGGGAGTTTGGGCTTGTCTATTCCACTAGAAATCGGTTCTTTTATCTTAGTAACTCCTTTTAACTACAAATATTTCCTTCCAGCAACAATGATTTAACAGAATGTATTCACCTGGTTATACTGGAGTGATACAGAGTTGGAGTCAGCAAATCCTTCCTAGAATACTTCAAATTGGAAGTAGGAAAAGAAGCAGGAAGCTCTAGTGGTGGAGGTTTAGGGAGGAAGCCTACCCCTTCCATTTGTGTGTGTGTGTGTGTGTGTGTGTGTGTGTGTGTGTGTATGCGTGTGTGTGCTCATGGGGGCATGCACTGCACATGCATGTGGGTTTATGTTGGGAAAGCTGGCTTTCAAGAAAATTGAAGTTGACAATGAGCTAGAGAAAGGAAAGAATCTTAGTGGCATTACAGTCCCCCAACCCCTGCTGTTTCTAAGACCCCATCCATTGTGCAAATGAGCCTTGGATATATTCCCTTTATCTCCTACAGTTTCTGTTGCATAAAACTGAAAGTGTTCAAATGAGCACACATACTCTCATATTTGTAGATTGTAGATAAATAAAATAATACACTTTTACCTTAAAAATATCTTGCATGTATATATGAAACGAAACTTAGATTTTCATTTTATTTTACTCTCAGCAGCTATTTAATTCATCTCTGCAGTTTTGCAGATCATTAAATGTGATTCAAAATAATGAATACACCTGCTAGTTAATTAACTTGATCATATATACTTCAGGTTTCACTGCAGACATTGGTTTGTATCTAGATAAGAGTTCATTCTACTCTTCACACCCACATAATTATGACATAAGCAGATAATTGTATTTTAACAGATCAGGATGACAGTTTATTTCTCTGCCTTACTAATCATGATTGTAATATCTTACTATTATAGCAATTTTCTGATTAGAAACCAGAATATGGAGAAAAATCGATACGTTAAAAATATCGGCTCTAGGGCCAGAGAGACTGCCCAGAGAGTACTTGATGCCAAGACTGATATCCAAAGTAGGATCTCTGAAACCCTGTGATGGAAATAGGGACACCAATTCCCACAAGTTGTTCTTTGGCTTCCATATGAGAGACATGTTGCATATAAACACACACACACACACACACACACACACACACACACCCCAACATGCACACATGTGCACACACACATATATATATATATATGTGTGTGTATACACACATATATATATATATATATATATATATATATATATATATATATATATATATATATATATATATATATATATATATATATATATATATATGTGTGTGTGTGTATACACATCAATAAGTGTAATCTGTAAAATGGGCTAATCACAGAATCTTTTGTCGTATATAAATATCACACACACACACACACACACACACACAGAGTACACATATAAATGAGAACTGAGTTGGTATCTGAAAAGTACTTAAAATTGTGTTATAGGTCAGAGGGGACATGGCTCAGTAGCTGTGTAAGCACAGAGACACACACTCACATTGGTAGTATCCATGTAAAAAGTCAGTGATGGAAGCACATCTCTATAACTCCAGTACTGAAGGTGAAGGGATGCAGACAGACAGATTCCTGGAGTCCTCTGGCCGATCATTCCAGCCAAAACGGCAAGTTCCAGGTTCACTAAGAAACCCTGCCATCAAAACAAAGGTGGAGAGGTATAAAGGAAGAAACTTTTTTGTCAACCTCTGCCTGAAAATGTCCATACATGGGCAAGCATGTGTTCACTCACATATACAACACACACAATTGTGTTTATGACATAACGCACGTTCTATATAAGCACAAGCTATCTATATAGTTTGGCAGATTTTTATCTTGTAATCATTACAAATGAATCTGTTCAAGTTCTTACGTTTCAAGAGAAAAAACATGATCTATAAGCAGAACATGTGCACATCATTCTCAGGGGTTAAAAACAAAAGATGCTGAAATCCATAGTGGGTGATTTCCATTGGTCTTCTGTACAGAACATTTACAGTACTCCGGAGCACACGGATACTGGAGGACAAAGGCAGGTGATGAATTCCTGGAATGTATATGGTTAAGAAAAGCATATTTCTGAGACTTGTAATCTTTCATCACAGAAAGATTTGGAGATAATTTCTCTTTAGTTTGACCTATGTTGAGAGCAAAGGTCACCACCTTGTAGATAAGAACTGATGTATAACTGCATCCCAACCACCAGCAAAATACACAAAGAACACGGATCTATAACAAATGGAAAACATGTTTTCAATTGGGGAATCCATACTTTTGCCACAAAATAGGAGGTTGAATAGCAGGAATGTTGTCTCGATGGTGATGGCTGTAAACAAAGATGTTCAGACCTGGAAAGAGAAAAGGCCACTTTCATGGAGTTTCTTTCTGTATAGTTGGGAAGTACTATCAGAGTACAAGACTAACATCTTGTAGAGCTTCAGATTTTTAGAAAATAATCAGAATAGGTTATTTTTGACATAGAAATGATGACCACTGAGATTTAGAGACATTTCATATACATTAAGAACTCTGTTTTTCTCTCCTTTTTCCCCATTTTTAAAAATACTTTTTAAGTTTCACATCATGTACCCCAGTCTCACTCATTTCCCCCCTATCCTTCCTTCACTTGTGCAAAATAAACACCACACACACACATACACATACACACACACAAACACACACACACACACACACACACACACACACACCACTCATGGTCACAATGTGTCCCATGGTATATTTCTCTGTTCCACACATCTTCACTTGCAAATGTTCATTTCAATGAGTCATTGGTAGAGATTGATGTCTTTGGCTTCCATGACATTACCAATATTGGATTCTTGGTGGGACTTCTCCCAGTTAACCTGTTGTTGCCCTGTGCCATGGAGATCCTGGAGTTTGGGATCAGCAAGACTGGCCCTTTCATGCATTCCAACTATTCTTAGATGAATTGGATTTTGGGGTGGGCCAACTCAGACCCCTACATAGGGGTCTGAGCTGGTCAAGTGGTCAGCTCTCCCTTATCTGCACCTCCAGGGTAAGTTTTCTAGCACTGCTCTTGCTAGGCTACCAAATGCCACCACCATCAGGAGTCAGAGTCAGGTCTCCTGCTTTGATGCACTTGAGGCCAGCTCACCCACACCCATGCCTACAGAGCCATCTCCCTTGTACTGCCCAGGCAAGGCATGGGCCCACTTCCCCAAGTCACTTACATCATGCTTTACTCCAGGCAGTGGTAGCATGCTTCTGAGAATATCCACGAGATGTGTGTACATTCTAAGGGATATTGACAACTGTTTGGTGACATAGGCAGGATGACTGCTCTTAGTATAGAGTAAATAAGCTGAGAGTCTGGGGAGTTTTGGATGGTCTCATTCTACAGTGGGTCCAGGGCAGACTTATGTCTTTATCAACCCTGCCTTTTTGCTCTTTTACCTGCTCACAATTCCGACCACTATTTTCCAGTCACAAATGTGAATTTCTAAGTCTTCTGTCCTATAACACTCATCTGATTCAGTCATATTACGCTGAAAAGTTAGCAATATTTTCCTCTGTAAGTGGAGCTGCTGAGTCCAATCCTGAAGCAGCCATGCTGATCCATGCCTGCTTCTCAGTATGCACATAAACTTCAGCACACATCACATGGGACACATTGATTATACTTCTGGGAGTGCAGCTAATCAAAGACTGTTGCCTATGGGATGTATGTCACAGACACCTACTCATTTGGGGAGGAGTCAGTGTAGAACCTGCCTTCTAAAGGTGGATCCTACTTACGTAGCAACTCAAAGCTGTATCTAGAATTCTTATATTTGTGTGTGGGTTAAACTAATGTCTTTGCCTTTAATTTTCATAAATTAAAAAGAGAGAAGAAGTCTTAGCAGCCAATCTGTTGCTCTAAGGAGGAAGATAGCCCTGAGGAATGAGTGGCTGGAGACATAGAATAAGCTCAAATATCTGGTGAAAAAGAGCTCCTTTCTTTGTGGATGTCTTAATGAAGGATCTAGCAAGCTTCCAGGCCAGGTGGGTTTTCTGGTACAAGCTGTTGTCCCTCTTGTATCATCTTAACACCTGCTCTAGAAGTCTGAAACTCTCTGGGAACACCCAGTATACTTCTGTTTGGGGGGGGGGGGTGTGTGTGCTGATTGCTTTCAGATACTATCTATGAATTTGACTTTTAAATTTTGAAAAGCTAACGCCTAAGACTTTCTGTAGAATATTTTACAATGGTGTGTTTCTTTTTCAGACTTGTGCATCAACCAAGATAAGTCTGGAATACTGAAAGAGTTTTATTTATTAAAATGACAATTCTTTGTGACAAAAACGAGGGCCTTGAGGGCTAGGCCTGTAATGGTTCTTGATGAACTTTTGTTGTTTTCTATCTTGTGAGCCAACAAATATTTATTATGCAAGCTTTTTGGCTTTGAGTTTGATCTTCTGTGTCCTGCGTTCTGACATAGGCTGGCTCCCTTGGTAAATCTCTTCCTCATGATCTCTACACCACTCTACTCTTACCCTTGGAGTTTGAGAACTGAAGTTCAAAGACTGTGTCCATGCCTCCTGCTTCTTTCTTCCTTGTTGACTTGAGTAATTGAATATCTGGTAATGTCTAATTGTGATAGATTAGCACTAAAAGTAACAATATTTAGGCTGTAGGGTAGTCAGACTGTCAAGTGAGTTAATAACAAAAGTCCCACACAAGTAATATTTCCAAAAGAGCATGAACTTAATCTACAAAGCCATTGCTAATCCCATTTCCCCAAGTTCTTTCTATATTCGAATTTATAATGATCGGCTAACAGGCTAACAGATCTACAGCCAAGCAGAGGCAGGGAAGTATCTGTACAAATGTGTCAAAGGTAGGCTAGTAAAATTGGAATGTCATCATTATTTTATGTTGGGTCTGATTTGATGCACTGTGGAAAATTCCACTGAAGGAAATCTTTGCAGGCTTCAAGTAGCAGGTTAACATAGTGAGAGGCAAAGTTCATTCCCTGTGATTAGGCGTAATAAAATAATCTAGTTCAAAATAGGAATCGTCACATTATATATTATGAGGAAATATTTCCTCATGGTAAATTTGCTCAATTTTACAGCAGCTGTTCCCGAGCTGGGGAGCCTGGGGCTGGAATTCTCGGGGTTTCGGGAGCACATCTGTCTATTTTCACTTCACTATGCAATGGGCAGAGGCTCCCAGGCTGTCATGCATGTTCTTTGCTCTCTTTTTTGCTTTACCTGTTATATTCATGGGGCTAATACTTCCAGGAAATGCTGGACAGTCCTATAAGCAAATCCAAAATCAGCACCATTTTTCTGGTCTGACAGAATCAGGCTGCCTAAGATAGGACGACCACTAACACTGTGTCCTTTGTAGTTCAGCTCATTCCCAGTGCTCCACCTTGTGGAAGAAAGAAAAATAGCCCACATTTCCCCCCTTCTGTTACACAGTCCCTAAGAAATCTAACTCACTGGTCTCTCCCCATGGTTGCCTATGATCACTTCTCTTTTATGAAGTGCATTTCAAATAGATTACCGATATTTAGCTTTTACTCCGATTATTAGTAAAAGAGGTCCACATCTTCAAGTGCTGAGTGGAAGCCTGTGGCAACACCAGAGTAAACAGTCTATCATTATCCAGCCGCATAGGAGATTACATTTTGCAAGTCTCTTAGCCTGTTTAGTTATCAGAACCATAGTGAAGTAGAAAGCACTGTCTGCTCCTCAGACAAGGCTGACTTAGAGTTACCTCTCTCTGCAGAAACAGGCGTGGCAAAGGAGTTACCCAGTCCTTTCTAGATGGCACCATGTCTTCTCGCCCACAAAAATTTGACAGGGCCTACTCTTTATTCTGATCTCTTCCATCCCACCCCTTCATTCATAGCTGCATCTTTAAGAAGGCCATGCATAATTCTTGAAGTGCATGTATGCATGTGTGTGTACATGCATATGTGTGTGTATGTATGTGAATGTGTGCATGTGTGCATGTGTGTGTGTGTGTGTGTGTGTGTGTGTGTGCGCGCGTGTTACATTCAAGGTTTACTCAGGCCTCTTACATTTGTATGTATAAAATTACTGTCGAGCTTGTTTCCAAGCAACAAAGATGGCTTGCCTCTTGAGCGTTCAGCCTGAAAGTTGCACAACACTGACATCTGCTGCTTGTGTGTGGTTTGAGACTGGACCAGATCAGCAGTTCACGAGTATGCAAAGCTAAATGTTTGACAACATTGTGTGTCTACAAAAGCTAAAGTCCTTTGTCTGAAACTAGTGGGTTTATTTTTTTACCTTTTTAATACTATGCATGAATAGAAGCTCACTTTCAATATGATGTTTCCTTAGTCTTTGCGTGATCTATCAAAAAAAAGTGAGGTCTTGTTTGGCATTGTAGGAAAACAACTCATGACAAAATAGATCAGTATTTTTATTTTATATGTGTTACCTTCGGGCATAGAGTTCAATGATGAAGTATATCTCTGTGACATAAAAACAACCTTTAAATAAGTAAACTTTTTTATGGATAAAATAATATCTGAAAATATTTTATAATTTTCAAATGTATTTGCATATTTCTCAATCATTCAACCACTAATTCACTCACACAATGCAATCTCTGTGTGACTCACTGGTCCAGGCTGCAAGTAGTTTGATCTTGGACCAGTAATTAAGAGCAAGTGTCATGTAGTTCTGAGTTAAGTGTGCTGTGGATTCAGGCTTCCTGTTCTGATTGTTTCTACTCTGGTACGCTGGATAACAGGTGGCATTGGCACAGTCTATCTCATGGAGATGTTGTGTTCCCTAGATTCTAAAAAAGAAACAAAATACTTTACAGTACCCTGAGTATCACAGGCTACCAGTGAACCACACCTTCCGAGTAGCAGGATGATTTTAGTCCAAATTTCCAATTTAGGAAATGAATAGTTTTCATCTCAAACATGCCTGATAATAGGGAACTAAAAACCATGTAGTTCGTGGTTTGTCAGCCTGGACATGTTGATGGATAGGAGTCTGAGGGAAAGGATAAAGGGAGGTGCTGGTCCTATTGTCAAGGAGCTCTACATATGATGGTTTGTCTTCATTCTGTAGAGGAGTTGATGGACACTGTTTTCTGTGGAACGCTTCAGAAACAGAGCTTCCTAGGGCTGTGTAACAGGGATGATTACAGATGGAAGGCAGAGCCATTGACCACAGGGGTTTACAGGGATCCTGGACTGAAGTGGCTGTTAGAGCCAGGGAGGGTCGTGGGGATGTCAGGAGGGTGATGGGAATTATTGTGAGGAATGACTTCAGAGGACAGGCTGGCAGTGCAGGTTGCTAGCTTTCAGTGGGATGACAATACTGTCTCCTATAGAAATGTCACCTTGGACACTCAAGGGAAAATATTCCTTTTCCTGTTTTTTTTTTTTATTATTATTATTATTAAGTGAAGATCAAACGCCAGCTTAGAAAATTCAGTGTATCTCAGCAGTGCAGTTGTGTAGACTATATTAATCTGTTTGGCTTCCCCTGCTGTGAGATACTTAGCCTCATGCCTGGGTGATCTGGGCTTAAGCTTCATTAGAAAACTCATTCAAAGGTGCTTCTTGGAATGTGAAGAACATTTAATCTCTGGATGTAGTAAAAATAAAGAGAATGTAAATTAAGAGATGGTAGCTTTTAAATAGCTCCTTTAATACATATGTACAAAGCTTGATGATCTATAGGAAATACTGCTTTCTTTTGACTGGAACTTTTGTTGATACTTATCATACAACTACAAAGAAAGTGTAATGAATTCTAAACTATAGAGGCCTCAGAAATCCTCAGACCCACAATCATTTAGTTAAATGTCTAGCCTCTGTGTAGCTATGTTGGACAATACACAACTAAGAGAGGATAAAAAGACGTGCTAAGGGAGGCAGAGAGGAAAAAAAAAACCCTGGGACATTGAAGGAAAGAGGAAATGGTGGGGGGAAGTTACAGGTGGGAGAAAGGGGAGCTGTGATGGAGAAGGAGAAAGGAGAAAGGAGAGTGGGACCAACTAGAACATAAAAGGCCTTACAGATATGTAATGCTCATTTCTCCCTCTGTGTGTGGATGTGTGGTGTGTGTGACCACGTTTAAATGCATGTATGTGTCTGTGACTAAGTATGTGTATGTGTGCATGCATGCATGTTTGTCTATTATGTGTGTGGGGGAGGGCACATGCTAATTTATATGCTCACACTGACACACAAAAAGGTCAGAGAACACCCTGGGGATATTGAATTCCACAGCATTTAAAACTATGTTTCTTGTTTGGTACTGAGTGGATCAACAAGTGGCTATGGGTTCCTCTAGGAACTCAGATTATATGTTCTATGGATTAAAACTCAGGTCCTTAAGTTTGTATAATAAACATTTTACCCAATGGATCATCAACCTAGTCTGGTAGGCTAATTTTAAAAGAAAACAATTTAAGATTAATTTAAGAAACTGAAGATTATGCTAAAAATAATCTAAATAAAAGCAGGAGATAATGACACTAGATAATGAATTAATAAACTAGCAAATAAAATATAATCAATAAGGAAAATATATCTTCAGAGCCTTAAAATTTGACCTCCTTGCCTAAAGTTTAGGAGAAAAGAAGGCATGGGATAAGTGAGGAATAAAACAGATCAGAAAGCTATGGATGTTGAAAAATTACAAATTTTGTGCATTAAACCAAGAACCTTCAAACCCTACATCAATTAGACGAATTCCTAAAAACATGAATCATTAAAAATGGCTCCACCAAGATAAATATCTGTTCTATTTAAATAGCTAAAAGATGTATAAAGGCTTATGAATGACTGAAAATCTGATGACAAATCCAATGGTCCAACTTCTTGAATGATACAACCTGTTAAAGCTCATCCAAGAAGAAAGGGATTCTCTGGCTAAGTCTATTGTCAACTCAACAAACCTAATCAATTATTAATCACCTTCTAGAACATGCTCAGATTGGATCAGACACTCAAGCTAATTTCCAGTCTACATTCTTGGAAAATAGAAGCAGAAGGAATACCTCCTAGTGCAAAGTGTGTGCCCAAAGTTACTCTAATATAAAAACTAAGGAAAGATTTTCCAAAGGGGAGCGGGGAAGCACCACTATATCCTGTGAATATGGCTGCAAAAATCTACAACAAAATATGGTCAGATCAAAGTTAGTAGTGATGGAGCCATGGATTCTAGCTTGGAATAAGGACATGACATTCAGATCTGTTTTTAGGTAGCATCCCACACTACTGTCTCCTCTGTTGAGAGTTAACCCAGTTGGACCTGTCAATTATCTGGCTTGGACACAACTTCCCTCTTCAGGTAAAAGCAGATTCACTTGAATATGTGCTAAGGATGTGCTAAGGACCGTATTTCCCCACAGTGAGATGGTATGCCTCTCAGATATCTCTCCATCATTACAGTTGCTTACGATGCTTCCCTCATGTGATCCTGCCCATTTCTCTGAGTTCTAACTCAAAGATGTAACCTTTCTTTTTCCTTCATTCTATTCATTTGAGAAAGTAGTGAAAAGCCTACAATGCTTTCCCTAACTCTCTGGGATTTCTGCATCTGTCTCTGAACTTCCCATCCAGCTGCTTGCTGAGCATGTCAGTTTTCTCGGACTTTAACCCATAAGGGTGCAGCTTCGTGTCTTCCCCCTTTCCCCCTGCCTCCTCTCAGATGCTGCTTAGCTTGGTAGCTTGCCTATTCTATTGTTTTTGTTTCAGATGTCAACGGAAACAATACTTGGACTTCTTTTTGAACCTAAGAACCCATGAAATAGAACCCAAAATTCCCTGGAAACACTATCAATAGATGAAGCAAACTCATGACAAAATCCAACACTCATTCGTCATTAAAAACTCTGAACAAACTAGGATGCCAAGTGGACTTCTTTAGCTCTATAGAAAACTGTAGAAAGCCTACAGCTGCTGCCATCACTGGCGGTGAGAGCTAAATAGCTTCTTTCTAATATCAGGAGGAAGGTAGTGATGCCGGCCCAGTTTCCTTTCATCTCATTCCATTAGTCCCAGATAAAGCAGTAAAATGAGGGAAAGGTGTAGAAGTTATACAGACCAGACAGAGAGAAAGAGAATTATACAGATGGAGAGAAAGAGACATAGTTCTCATCCATAGATGAAATGGTTGTCTATGTAGAAACCCCAAAGAGTAACAACAAAAGATTCTAGAGTTATTAAGCTGTCACAGCAAGGATATAGCCTCTTGGTGTGGACCCAGTGTTCACCTGGTGCCTTCATTCTGCTCTCCTCAGACTTACTCCTAGTCCACTTGCAGCCAGCCTATAGCAGCTCCTCCTTATCTCCTCATGCTCATTTCCTAGGGACCCTGCCTCTTTCTTCTTATCCCAGTCAGAATGGCCAATGTCAACCAATCAACTAATAAATCAATCAAAATCACAGCACATGCTGGTGAGGATATGGGATAAGGGTAACACTCACTTATTGCTGATGGGGATGAAAACAGGTACAGCCACTATGGAAATGAGTATGATAGTCCCTCATGAAGCTGAGAGTAAATTTACCTCAAGATCCACCCTTATCACTCTTGGACATAGACACAAAGGACTCAGGATTGAACTACAGAAAGACTTGCCTCATCCATGATCATTGCTGTTCTATTCATAACAACCCCAAAACCTGAAGCAGCCTAGATGTCCATCAGCTGATTAATAGATAACAAAATGTGATACATTTGCAGAGTGAATGAGTATCCAGTTATTAGGAAAAATTAAATCATGAAATTTGCAGGTAAATTGATGGAGTTAGAAAAAACCATACTGAATGATATAAATCACATCCCCCAAAGATGAATATTGTAGGTTTTCTCATATATGTGAATGAGATAGTGTACTCATCTACTTTTGATTTTGATATGTATGCTACAATCTTAATAACCACAGAATTAAGGTACCTATTATGGGAATAGGGTTGAGTGTGGAATGGGGAGAGGATCTTCCAAGGTAGGAGAAATAGAATACAGTGTCATGGAGAGACAAAAAGGAAGCTAGAATAAGAGGATTAAATAGGGAGGGAAATGGGAGTGAGGTTAAAGGAGAGGATGCAGGGAAGGAAAACTACAACTAGAACTAAAGGCATTTTGAAGAGTCATTGGAGACCCTCTACTGCAGATTACCAAAATATATAAATATGTGAAAGGAATTGAAAATGAACCACCAAATAGTAGGGGAGAAAATGCTGCAACTAGACATCTTATGGTAACCAAGTGAAACACCATGTGCTGGGAATGGCTCTCACCTTGTTAAATAATTAGCTACAGGAGTCATATGGAAATCAATAGCCAAGGCTATTGGTGGTTCCCTACAACCTGATGGTAGGCCCCTATTGCTGATGGCAACATCTACATATCTCATTGAACATGAAGAAATTGAGCTGGTGCCTAACTATAAGCTTCACTGCTAATGACTATCATTTATGGCACTAGAAGGTACATCACACAGTCCTAGAGATGTACTTAATCATCAGTATTACCTAGCTACAAACCCTGTGACCTACAACAGCAAGACATACTGGTACAGTCATAGCACAATTGTTATGGAAGTAACTAATCACTTTTTGATTAAATGTAAAGCCTGCTCCATGAGATGGAGTTTCTACCTGATACTGCTAAAGTGCCCAAGAACTTGAGACTGGATAGGTTGTCCGGCCTAGGGGAAATTCTAATAATGTTATTCCGCTAAAGGAACAAAGAAATAAATTGACACCTACTGACATTCTGCCCTTTCTTGCAATAGATGAAAATGAACAGATACCCACAACTAGACAATTTGCAGAAAGTGAGATATTTTGGAATGTTCAGTACTGAATAGAATGTCTTCATCAAACCTTTTACCTCAAGGCTCAGGGTTCTGTGCAAAAGGGGAGGCAGAAAGAGTGTAGGAGCCAGAGGTAGTGAATGGATCCACAGAAGTAGTATCTTCAAGATATTATGCACATATGGAATCAGAGAGACTATGGCAAGCATGCTCAAGACTGCACAAATTCAATCTGCATTGAATTCCAGCACTGAGGGAGAAAGTGCATATGAGCTCCCACTCCTATTCAAGAAGCTATCTGCAATTGATACACGGTGGCAAGAAAAATTTAATTTTTTGCAAAGAGTTTTTCTAAGCATATAAACCACACCTGAGAGTAGGTGTCATGCTCAGAAGTAGTAGTCAACAGAAAATGAGCTTCACGGTACTTTTTTTTTTTTTTGGAGACTTGTTTTGTTTTGACTTTTTTTGTCTTATTTGCCTGTTTGGTTTGATTTTAATTTTTGCATTTTATGGGTTTGTTGTTGTTGTTGTTATTTTGGGGTGATTTTTTGTTTTTATTGATAGAAAGAACATGAGGTGAAGCATGTAGGGAAGGGAGGAGGATCTGGGAGGAGTTGTGTGTGGGGGAAACGTGGTTAAAATATAGAAAAAAAAGTAATTTTAAAATAATGACATAAAATTTCATGCTGTAGATGCCTGGAGTATTTAACTGAAAAAAAGAGAAATTATATTTAAAAAGATAAAGATGTCAGTCCTCAAAACATGTAAGAACTAACCCCACAGGAGAAATACTTGCAGCAGGCAGCACAGGTGCAAGTAGTTTCTTAGCTGTTTGCCTAACAGTGTGTCTTCTGCATTACACACACACACACACACACACACACACACACACACACACACACACACTTTTTCTAAAGATCTTGGGATACAAGGTGACGTTGATAATCTTCACTGTCAACTTGGAGTCCACAAGGAAGAAGAGGCACACCTCTTGGTGCATTAATAAAGATTCAGGAAATGATTGATCACCTAACAGGGGAAAGAGGTTCTCCCAGTGTGGGCAGTACCATCCTGTTGGCTGAAGCCCAAGTAGAAGAAAGGGGAAGAAAAAAAAAAAGAGAGAGAGAGCCTAGCACCACCCTCTTTCTTTCTTCTGGTTGTCAGGGCATGAACTCTTAGGCTCTAACCTACCTGCCCAGTGTGACAAACAGACATCCCTGAAACTGTGAGCAGAATTAATCTTTTAATCTTGTTTCCTGTGTCAGGCATGGTGAAAACAATGAAAAACTAATCCACAAGACTATCATACAAAGTCAATTGCTTTTTATATGCCAGCAGTGAACACTTGAGTGTTGAAATTCAAAACTTAACATCATTTATAGAAGCACCCAGAACACAATCAGGCACACATCTAACACAATACATTCAGAATCCATGAAAAGGAAAATTACAAACTGTGTTGACAGAAAACAGAGAAGTTTAAAATAAGTAGAGAGAAAGTCTGTGGAGATAAGTAGAAAGACAGTATGACAAGATGCACTATTTCCCTCAGATTTACTTATATATAGTTAATGCAATCCCAATCAAAATATTGTATTATTCCATGGCTAGTAGCAGATCCTAAAATATAAGCAAAAGCAAAAGACACAGAAAAAAGTACATAGTATTGAACAACAACAAAATTTAAGGGTTGCCCCTACCCATCCTCAAGTTTAACCATAAAGTAACAGTTAAGAAGACAGTGGTATTGTTGAATCAAGAGACAAATTCATCTATAAAACAGAATAAAACACTTAGAACATACCTTAAGAAGCACAGTCAATGGGCCTAACAAGGGTAAAGGAAATTTAGGAAAGGCAAAGTTGTCTTAATAAATGACAATACCCTGACTACAAGAAATTCAGGGACAAAGTTGGAGCAAAGACAGAGGGAATGGCCAACGAATATGTGCCCCAACTTGAGATCCATCCCAGGGGCAAGTTCTAATCCCTAACACTATCCATGATACTCTGCTATGTTCGCAGACAGGAGCAGAGCATAATTTTCCTATTCATGAGAGGATCTAATGAAAAGCTGACTGAAACAGAGATACACAGACCTGAAGCATTGGACAGAGCTTGGGAAGTCTAATGGAAGAGTTGGGATGAAGAATTGAGGGCCCTGGAGGAGATAGGGACTCCACAGGAAGACCAACAGAGTCAGCTAACCTGAAACCTTGGGGTTTCCCCCAAAGACTGAATCTCCAATCAAAGAGCACACACAGATGGGCTAGACATAGGCTACCCACACATATGTAGCAGATATATAATGTGGTCTTCATGTAAGTCCCCCAACAACTGGAGTGGGAGCTGTCTCTAGTACTGTTGCTCATCTGTGGTTCCCATTCCTCTAACTAACTTGTGTGGCCCTTTTGGAAGAAGATGCACCTAGCCTTGGGGAAGGATGATGTGCCCTCGGGGAGCCTCCACCTTTTCAGAGGAGGAGATGGGGAATAGGGTGGAGGGGGAGTGTGAAGGGGAGACTAGGAAGAAGGGAGCAACCATCCAGATGTAAATAAAATAAAGGAATAATAAAAAACAAATGTTATTTTAAGAATGGGGAATTTAGCAAAATTTCAAAGATTTGTAAAGATTCCATTCACTTCAAGTAATTGCTTAAATAAACATTTTTTCTACAATAGTTAAAAATAAATAACAATGAAAAACTTGATATAAGGTATTTAAAAAAGAATCTAGACACGTCCTTTTCACAGAAAAGTAGTATAAAAATGTTATATGCATAATCAAAACTATAAAATTCTCAGAGAGGTGAGGAAGATATCCTCATGGGTAAAGTACCCATTGTGCAAGCATGAGAACCTGAGTTCAGATTCCCGGCGGCCACAACTGAACCTTGCCCTCCATGTGTACCCACCCACCCAAATACACACATACTTAGATGAAAACATAGGATAAATTTAGGTGACTTTGGGTTTTGTTCTGAGTTTTTAGAAGTATTAAGTACATTATAATCTATAGAAAAGGAAAGTTTGATACTTAAAACTAAAAATTGCTTTGCAGAAAAATTGTTGGAATAATAAAAAATTTCAGGATGGGAGGGATGCTATCTCAGGTACAAAAGTCTTGTAAAATTAAACACAAGCAGAGAAGTCTAATAAAGAAATGGGCAAAGGATCTGGCCAGACTCCTCACCAAAGAGGAGACGCAGATGCCAATGAAACCCACAGACATACTGAACACCTAGGCAATGAGGGGTCACAGCACGTGGATTAGCACATGGATTAGAATGGCTAAACTCTCAAACTTGACTTGCTGAGGATGTGGAGCATCAGGAAATACTCTCCATTCTTGGCAGGGATACAAAATGACAAAGATCGTTCCTGGAAGTCGATGAGCACTTCCTTACTAAAGCAAGCATAGTATTACTTATTATCACAGTATTATTGTCTGCATTTAGTCTTGGTAGTTTTCACATGGATCAAAATGTATAGCCACATAAAACAACAGATTTCCAATCTTTATACAGACTTATTTATGACTAACAAAATATGGACGCGACAGAGATGTCCTTCACTGGGGTGGATGATACAGCAAGGGCACCAAGACTGCCTTGCTTTATCACTACTGAAGCATGAAATGAAAAGGCCCCACAAGCATGGAAAGAACCACTTTACATGTGTCTACATAGCAGGAAGCAAGACCATGAGGACTGGACACTGTAGGACAACTCTAGTCTGTTTTGAAAAGCCAATGAATTAAAAATCAAGGCCAATAAAAGGACTGGTACTTTTTGGTGGCTGGGGAGGGGACAGCGTTAAGAAAGGCTATCCAGATGCAGGGTGTATTCTAGGCAGTGTATCTATTTCACACAGTGTTGTAATGACGGATACCCAGCACCATGTATTTGACAAGTCTATCAAATGCGCATCTCAGGACCAAACTCTGATATGAGTAATCAAATTCAGTTAATAACAATGAGTCAGCAATGGCTCATCAATGCCAACAAAAATACCACAGCGATGCAAACTGCAAATGTCCAGGGACCTGTCGACACTGGAGCAGGCGGCTCAGAGAAAGGGGAACCCAGCTCGTTCTCCTCAGCTTCTCTGTAAACATAAAAGCGCTCTATAAATGAAGCCCATTAATTTTTAAAAGTTTATATAAGAAAATATAACTAAAATTTGAAAAGCCATACCAGGGCTGACTGGTTTTATGAGGTTTTTAAATGCTTGGGAACAGCTCGTGCTTGCATTACTCAAATAGTGTTAGAATATGGAAAATTGAAAATCTGTTAAATTCTTTTTTTTAATGATTAGGAATAAATGAAAATCCTACTTAAAAATAATCTAGGAATAAACAACGATGCCAGTAAAAACTACCATCTTCATGAAGGGAATGCAGTCATGTGATAAAACAATAAAACCCCAAGTTACAAAAAGAAAAAGAAGGAGTAGGAGGAGGAGGAGGAGGAAGAGGAGGAGGAGGAGGAGGAGGAGGAGGAGGAGGAGAAAAAAGATGTTATCCTCTGAGTTCCAGAAAGAAACAGTATTGATAGAGTGCAGTCAGGAGAGTACCGAGTCACATCTGTTCAGGAAGCCTGCCTTTGGCAATTCCCCATGCATAATAACACTGAAGACATTTGGAAATTCTACAGGAACGAAGCCTGGATTTGGTCTAAACCAGTTCTTCAAAGTTATTTGACAGGAGAACGCTTGGTTTACTTTATGTATTACATATCAGTAACTCAGGATAATAACACTACAGTGCACATCGCTCAGTGCAGACATGCTTCAAGTTGCATTCAGCACTGGGATGAGAAGACTAATGCCTCAGGATACCCTGATCATAATAACACCAGCATATGTTGCCTCACCTGGAGAAGAGTTGAGGTCGCAGATGGGGGTGAAGTTGCTAATCGGCTGGTTTTCAATAAGGCTGTTACCTGGAATTATGTGAAATGGTTCAGTGTATTCTCAGGCTCTTTAAAAATGGAAGAGGGCGAGCAGAGGTGATGTCTCAGTGGGTATAGTGCCCACACAAGCACGAAGACTTGTGTTCAGCCTCAGCATTCATATGAAAATTGGGCCTATGGACCTATACCTATAACCTCAATTCTGGGAGGTAAAGATAGTGGATCCCACAAGCTCAGTTCCCAGCCAGTGTAAAGAAGAGTTCCAGGTTCAGTAAGAACCACTGACCTCCTCACCTGCACACATGGACAAATGCATATATGCATGTTCACATGCACGCACATACACAAATATACAGACACAACGGAAGAGAGAATAGAAGACAGAGTCAGAAAGGGGGAAGAAAATGGAAATAGGTTGAGAGCCACTTTTCCTGGATAAGTGTAGCTCTCACCGGTGCCTCAACAGATAAGCCTCTCATTATAGCAATTGGAGATTGTCACAGAAAAGCACAACTGGACACAATGCAGAGATCAATAAATAGATCATAGGAAAACCAACCACAAAACACACACCTATATCACAGATCCTGCATCTATGGCTCAGGGAACATCAGGAAGTGGAAAGAGTGTGGGAGCCAGAATACTAGGAAGGATATTGTGACATAGTCTGTCCTATGACTGCATAAAAAGACTTGAACGATGGCAGTGTCAATGAATATGCTAATGTGGAAGGGGAAATTTTGTGAGGACTTTGTTAGTCATGATTCTCTAGAGAAACAGAACTAATAGAGTGAATCTATCTATCTATCTATCTATCTATCTATCTATCTATCTATCTATCTATCTATCATCTATCTATCATCTATCTATCCTTCTATCTCATTATAGCTGTATCCATATATATATATATATATATATATATATATATATATATATATATATATATATATATATATATATATATATATATATATATATACCTATCATCTACTATATATCTATATCCTTATCTATATCTAAATCTCTTTCTATACACACACACACACACACACACACACACACACACACACACACATGTCATATGCCTTAGCATCCAAATGAAAATTGGGCCTGTGGACCTAAATCTATAACCCTATGCTGGGAGGTAAAGACAGTGGATCCCACAGGCTCAGTGACCAGCCAGTGTAATGAAGAGTTCCAGGTTCAGTGAGAGAGCATGCCTCAAAAATTAAGAGGGAAAGCATTCAAGGAAAATACTCAACATGAACCACTGACCTCTGCAACTGCACACATGGGCAAATGCATATACGTGTGTGTGTGTGTGTGTGTGTGTGTGTGTGTGTGTGTGTGTGTGATTTCTCTGAGATTTATTAGTATGGCTTACAGGCTGTGATCCAGCTAATGCAATGATGAATATCTACCACTGAAAAGTCCAAGAATTCTGTAATTGTTCAGTTCATGAGGCTGGATGTCTCTATTGGTCTTCAATATACACTGAAAAGAAGTAGAGTTTAATGCCAGTGAAGGAATAAACTTTCTAGTGAAAGCAAGGGCAAGCAAGCAGAGAGCTGTCTCTTAAGGGGAAATAGTTGTCTTCAGATGATAGGACAGCCTTGCTCCAAAACTTCAAAGAATTCTTCCATGATGCACCAAACAGCATTCCTGTCTGATGGAACATGTGGTCAAAATGATAGAAAATCCTGCACAGCAGCCTGGACCTGTTGAACAGTCATCTGTTCCTGGCCCCACTCAAGGGCTAGCAGCTTTGAGTCCTGCTTTTAGATGAAGAACTACAGGGAACTAAAGAATTGTGGGAGAAAGAGTATTAACGTGTCCCAGGAATGAGGCCCATTATTGATTGCCCAATGCATAGTGGGCAATCAATCTTGAAACTAAATACACACAAAAAAACAGAAACAGTCTAAACAACATATGTGTGTGTGTGTGTGTGTGTGTATGTATGAATGTATATATATATATATATATATATATATATATATATATATATATATATATATATGTGTGTGTGTGTGTGTGTGTGTGTGTGTGTGTGTGTGTGTGTATTTATTATATAATTTCATATAATATATTTATTGCTGTTATATTATATACTATATATTTGTACATACACAATATGTGTATATGTATGTAATAATAGTAATCAAAGAAACAGAGGCTATCAATTTGAGAGTTGTGGGACATAGGAAAGGTTTGAAAGTGTAGCTTGGAGGAACTTCTGGGAGAAAAGTGATGTAATTCAATTTCAATTAAAAACATATTTACATTTTTTTAAGGAAAGAAAAATAAAAAGTGGAAATAAGTGTGATGTGATCTGAGAACAATGTGGGGCCTTGATATGACCCTGCTGTCTTACAACTGAAAGATGCAGGCAAACCAGGCAAGGAAACACATGGGAAACTGATTCTTCTTTGCAGTCTCCTAAAAGGATGTATCCCTGCCTTGGAATCTAAAGGTGGCCAATAATAAAGCTAAGCTGCCAGTGTTGCCACTGGGCTTCAGGCAATCCGTCTAAGTAGCAAAAGGGAATAGATGTCTCCTCTAAGAAAAGCATTGCTTATTTTATAATTAATCTTTCAAGATAGACTAAGGGAAGAGAAAACTGAGGTTAGCACAAAGCCAAATACGATGACCTGTAGGGTGTGGCTGTAGTCTCTTCTTTGGACTGTGGTGTAGCAGGCGGGAGGCAGTGTCTGCAGCCTTAATGTCTGTGCCATTACGGGAAGATGGCTTTCAGGCTGTTTGTTCTTTCACAGTTTTGCTATGGAATGATTGTGGAGACTTTTAGTCAGGACTTGGGAGAACTTGGAAGCCAGACTGGGATTTGGAGCCTGCCAGGCATCTTCACTGGCTCTGAGAGTCTTGGGGTTTTTGTCTCCTTCCTCTGCCATCAATTCCCCCACTCAACCATCCCTCTCTCCTTCCTCCTTTATGCAACTCTTAAAACATCTGACAGTCAAGCCCCAACAAAAACAAACTCCTTATAGAATTCTAAAGAGAAAGACATTCTTCCCTTCATTTTTCTTTGTATCTGTGTGGTTCGTGGCCATGCCCACCAACAAATCCCTCTTGGGTAATCACTGTTCTTGATGTCTTGTGTGTGTGTTCTAGATATATCTTATGAAATTGAAGACCAAAGTCAGGCACTCACAATTTACTCAAAAGTTAACATTTTGCATACATCATACTGCATCTAAATTCATCGCTTAAACATTTATCTTGAAAACTTCATTTATGAGTTCTTTAATTATATTTATTCCACCTGTGTAGTATTTTTTTATTATTATAACTGGCAATAATTTAATATTCAGTTAAAATGCTGCTGGCTATTTCCTTTTCCAAACAGTAATAAAGTCAATGCTCTCATGCATAAATAATTTTTATATTTTTGTAAATAGGTATGCAGGAAGATGTACCAGAAGTACTATTGTTGAGTCAAAGAGTTTGTACATTCTGGCTAATAGTTACGGGCAATAGAGTTCAGATCTTCCCTCAGCTGGCGCTTATCTACAAATGGGGCCTAATGATAAGCATGCTTCACAGACTGGTTTTTAAGACTCAAGTAAATGTGTGTAAAGCAGTTAGGATTAAACTCACTTTACCTATTATTAATTTTTATATCAATCAATATCAGGTAATAAATTGCTAAGGGCTAGTCATAAGATTTTAATCTAGAATACTAATGTTGCTATAAGATTCTGTAAGTGCTAACCTGGGATCGACACATACAATACTTCAATAACTCACCTGGTATGCAAGTACAAATCCTCTGAAGTCAGCGTATTTATGTGTCAATTTGCTTCTAACATTTGCTCTAAAATGTGCTAACTGCTTGTTCATTCACATATATATATATATATATATATATATATATATATATATATATATATATATATATATATGACAGTTGGGAAAGAATCACTCTTCTATTAAAATAACTAATGTGGGACTTTAATTCAAATAGCCCAGGTTAAAAGTTGTCTAAGAAAGAAGGGTAGCCGAGTCATTTCAAGTGTTTTACAGTAATTAGCATGATAGAAGATGACTTCCAACTTCAGACAACAACAAATAATTCAACTGGAAAATAGCTCCAACACAAAAAACTTAGTTCTCCATTGGAATTGCTTCCATCAAATAATTTGAAATTGCTAAAATTTACACAATCCCCCTACCTTGCATATTACTACATATTCATATTGCTTTAGAAGTGTCTCTGATATAACAATTGTTGTTATATTCATACAAAGGTTAGTATCTACTCCTAGGCTATTGTCATGTTCTGTGATTTGGGGGTTAGGAAAACATACAGAAATCATACATATATAATAAAACACACATAGGTAGAATTAGAACCTTCCCAAACTTTCCAATAATACCTTCATTTAAGTTACAAAAGGAAACCATGTGCTATTTTGATGTATACATTAACCCCAGGGTTTAGGCCTCACAGTTAGCACTCAGCTCCCTGCAGAATGTAGAAAGGAACCATATTGGAAGGACTGAGTGTTTCACAGATCTTGAAGCAAGAATTACAACCTGCTTTTGCAAAGATCTCCAAAGGTAACTTTGTTAGCACATCCACTTTCAATTGGGTGGGTCCTGCTCTCTACTGCCTTCTCTAGCCTTCTTCCAATAAAACAGGATTGTAACAAAATTATATTTTTATATGATTTTTGAATGCTACATTGCAATTTTCCAACTCCTGAAACTTCCATAAGTTAAAAGCAATAACTCTATAAACCTCAACACAAATAATTCTATAATGGGAAGAATATCAGACTGCAGAACAGCCAGCGACCCGAAGCACCTGGCTACATTTTGCAGAGTAACTATGTTAGTAATTTATCTGTCCACTGTGACCAGAAAAAGGAAGCAAGAAACAATTTTAGGGAGAAGAGGTTTGGTTTTGCTCATGGTTTGAGCCATTTTTAGGTAAATATTAATCTGAGCATCTGCATGCATCCCTATGTTTAATTCTTGCTTTCAATTCATTAGGTACAGACAGAATTTCTGGTCTTACAGTACTTCTTGTGTTTTTTGGTTTGTTTTTTTTTTTCCAGGAACCAACAAGATATTTTCCATAAGAGTGAGTGTTTTGCTTCCCTACCAGCAATTTACAAATGTTTGTTTTCTCCATGGCTCTAATACTTGCATCTGTCTGTCTTTTGGATAATAGAAATCTGGGTGAGCCTGGAGATCTTGTACTGCTTTTTGAACACAATCCTTTATAAGATGTAATTTCAATGCATCACGATCATGGAGCCTGATGTCATCCAAGCTCGGGGAGAAGCTGTGCACTGTCCACTTCTTGGTATTACCAGCTCTTCTGGATTGTGTATCCTAAGGGTGAATCATATCTCCTAGAGGACAGAAGATCATGCTGCCTCTCATATACAGAAGGGATAGTCAGCTCATTTTCTTTTCCACAAGCTCAAACTATTGTTATTCTGTTCTCTTATCAGAACTGAGATATGGCAGGAAAGCTGTGGGCTGACAGGAGAAGGGAATAGCAATTACAGGTGTCAGGTTACCAGTTGAATTTAAGGTACTTGATGTGGAAATTTCTGATTTCTTTGGAGACTCAGTTGTATCATGTGATGTTTTTTCTGGAAACTGTGCTATGGGAGGAAGTTTTGCTGAAGCAGACACTTGAGAGGATGTTTTGCTGAGGGAGACCTTTAAGAGAACATGTGATGTTTGGAAAGAATATAAGTAAAACCTAACAGACAGTGAGTGGTGCTTTTGCGTTGGTTCGCCTTGCAACATTTCACTGGTCTTCGCTCACAACACTCTTGCAACTGGTTATCCTTGCACGGCTTTGCTGGTCTTGTCTGATTTTGCTTGTGGTGACTTTGTACAGATAAATGTGTCAAAGAACTTCTTGGGGTATTCAGGCTGCTTCTTGCTGCTTTTGTGGACTTGTGGCAATTTGGCAGAGCTTTGAAGTTTCTTGTGGATTGAGCTTCCGCTATTAAATTGTATTTGGTGTCTGCCTATTGGACTGGACTGCCAATGCTGATTCATATTTGGAATCACCCCAAAGAACTACTTCTAAACAGGTCCACATCCCATGTTTTCTAATAACCTTTCTTCTCTCATACCTTTGGTTGGTGAGCTAGAAGGGAGGCTGAAGCATTTAAGAACTCTTATTAAAGTAGGTTTTGAAAAATCTAAGCCTGCAGATACCTAGTTAGCTTTGAATTTCAGGAAAAAAAAATAACAAGTAAATACTTACTTTGGGTATTTTAATTTGTTTACCATTAGCACTGGAAGACTAGCCCCTGGAGCTTTCTAGAAGCCAATGTATTAATGCTGAGTTTTAAACATTCAGAAGGAAGTTCTAGGAAGGACTGTTGTTACTGCTGTGTGGTACAAGGCTGTCTACGTTCCACAGATGATGTAGAAGCCCTGGTAAAGCTGTACTTAAACTGATGAGACCAAAGAGCACTAATAGGCATCCAAAGATGATCTGCCATTTTTGTGCAACTAAATGAAATTCTATACAGTTAGAAAGGCCGATCTGAAGTCAGGGAGATTTGTTTAGTATCTTACACATACTATCAATGAGATTTTAATGTATCTATTTACCACCAAAAAATAAAAAAAAATAAAATAAAAAAGAAGAAGGGAAAAAGGAGATGAAGGTGAAAGTAGAAAACCTATCTTTAGCTCCACTTTGACAACTCTAGTCCATTTGCCTGAATTCCACCAGCCTTCCCCATCAAGGATCTTACCACTTCTTGGTCTCTTCTCTAAATGTTATACTGCACCCACATTTCAGCTGTTCATGTTCATGTATTGACACATGAACAGTGTGTGTGTGTGTGTGTGTGTGTGTGTGTGTGTGTGTGATGTGTGTGTGTGTGATGTGTGTGTGTGTCAGAGTCCACATGTGAGGGAGAACATGGTTTTTCTCTTTCTGAGGCTGGGTGACTTCACTTAATATTACAAGTTACAAGACCATCATTCTCTTGTAGATTTCATGATTTCATTTTTTCTTTTGAGCTGAATAACATTGCATTTTGGTGATCATTTTGTGACCTACAGAGGTGGTGGCAGATCAATGTGTGTCCATCCTATGCTGCCTCAGGAAACAGTCTTTTTTGAGTAGAATTCTGGCCAACAGGCTAAAGTCTAGAGTTTCTTTTCACCCTGTTCTCCCTTCTGATATAAATTCTGTGGTTAAATTCACATGGAGTAGATATTTGTTGCCATGCCACTAGAAGAACTCTGGATGTGATCAGCTTTTCATGGTGTGTCAGACTTTGCTACTGTGATAAACATCTTATTTAGAGTATCTGGACTACTTTGAACAATAACCATAAAAAGAAGTGGGCAACTTACAATGCCTGCACACAGCCTCTGGAAAGCCAGCTAGAACAATAATCATGCTCAAGCCCCAGTTGTGGGCAATGTGACCAAAGCTGTTTCTCCCAGAAACTGAGCTAGGAGAGGCAAAGCTGGCAGTCTTGGGGGGAGACTTTAGAGTAGCAGAGCAGTCGATGCAGGGACAGTCGTTGCTAGCTCAATTCAGCCCTTTGCAAGTTGAACAGCTGGGTAGTAGAGGGGTCTGAGAGCAGAGGGGACCAAGACCATTCCCAGAGACAAAGAGAAGCTACTGTTACTGAGAATTGAAAAATTCCCATAAAGCCTAGATGGACTTTGGCATTCATATTCAAAATGATTTCCCTTGTGCATATTGCGTCCTTCTCTTACTCTGATAGTTTGAGAGAGTTCTATTTTATCCAGCCTTGGTGAGATCCCAGGACCATATTATTAAAACTCTAGTTACTTTCACAAACATCAGATGTATATTGTCATAGAAAAGAGAACTTCATGAAGTGGAAACACCAAAGAATCTGGAATCTGGGGATTCCCCTTTCCCTCATTGTGTGACCATGGGCAAAGTTCCTGCCCATCCTGGATCTCAGTTTCTTTGTTCATGAGATAAGGATAATTTTGCTTGCAATGTCTATTTCCTGGGAGGAAGACAGATACAAGTTATATATCAGAGTGTGTTAGAAGATTTAATAACATATCAATACAAGTCATCATTATTAACTTTTTACACTTGACTAGAATCAAAAGAGATTTATAGTCTGGTCCTTTTTAGTGGCATCATTTCCAAAGGCTGTCCTGGGTATTCTGTTGGGCATCCCCAGACATGCTCTGGCCGACATGGGATCAGAGGTCATGTGCAGTTTTCCATGTTTTATGACCTTATATTTTGTCTCTCACTTAGCTTTTAAGGTGTCTTCGGGCAGAGATTCTGTAATCCATACATGTACTTCTTGCTTAAAATCAACACAGTACTGACGCTTCCAAATACTTGTTGGGGGTATATCTGTCTGGAAGGAAGGACTGTTGGAGGGGAATTGATCATTGTTGCAGTAAATCTCTCCAACTCAAATAAGCCCTGGCAATGAAAATACAACACAACTAATGTGATTACATGCTATGTGCCTAGATTAGGCACATCTACCGCTACACTACCATCTTCCACATCTATGAGACCCCTTACAACTTGTTTTTTCTCCAGGCCATGTGCTTCTGCTCCACTTTTCTTCTTCTTCCTCCTCCTCCTCATCTGCATCACTATGAGGTCCTTTACAGATTTAAAAAAAAATAGAAGTGCCCATAGGAAGTAGAATATGAAGTCAAATGTGCGATTTCCTCTCAGATTATTAAGTGTTTCAGGACTTCATATAGGTCTACTTTTATCTTCGTCTTCTTTTCTCTGGTAGTCAGTCTCACTGTACTCCAGACTGGCCTGGAATTCTCCATCCTCCTGCCTCAACGTCACAAAGAGACATTACTCTTGACCCTTGATTTCATTATTACTCTTGATTATTTATAATCAAGCCTTAGGTCTCTCTCTTCTAGAGTGGGGAATTAGTGGCACCTAGTTCACTGGATCAGGGTAAAGAAGAAAGCAATGGCCTGCACATAAGTCCCTAACCAATGCCCTGTGCCCTCTCCAAAAGGAAGGAAAGATGCAGCGATTAGAGGATGATAAGGTGGGCAGGGGCTAGAAAGGTAGCAGGGCTCCTGGTGGGAGGAGTGACTGCAGTATGTTTTGAAGAGAGTGTAAGGGCTCCCAGATTAGAATGCTATCATCCACAGTCACAGGGAGGTGCTCAGCAAACCCCCACTCTTCCCAGTGAGGACCCCACCCCCACCTTGAGCCACATCTCCACCACGTGTTGACAGGCCAGAGCAGGTTTGGCTTGCTAGTTATTCACTTGACCCAGAGAAGTAAGTGCCTCTAATTTCTATCTGTGCTTTCTGTCACTAAGATAAACTCGTAATGATCTGCCAATAAGATGCAATTATAGCACCTGCCGAGGTCAATATTCAATCTGCAGCCCCATTCTGAGTGCTGCTTCGATCATTTGGTCAAAAATTTCCTTTCTTTAGATGCTTTGTAAACCTGTGATTGATCTGGAGGTTTAAGGGTTTACAATCCGGGTGTGATTTCATTTCTAATTCAATTTTTAAGTGGCACTTCACACTCGGGCCAAATAGGAGTCTCCGTTAAGAAGCTCCCAGGCACAGGAGACCAGAGCTGGCCTTTCTTTACAGGTCTCCTAGCTTCCTGTATCCATCCAGGCAGAGTGAGACTCTAAAAGATGATGGATAGATAGGAGGAGGGTATGTGCACAGGGGTTTGAGGGAGATAGGGAAGTCACCATGACAAGTCCCTAACAAATGTGCTTGTCTGATCAAACACTTCAGTTCTTGGGGTGAGATGGGGCTCAGTGGAAGATAACTTGCCTCACATGTGCAGGGGTCCCACACCCCACACTGAAATAGACAGCAAGTCAAAGGAGATGCTGCTCCCTTTCTGGTCCTTTCCCGTGTGCTGGCTTGCCCTGTCTGCTTTGGTCTTTCCCCTCTTGCTCTCTTAGAGTTTCCTCTGGAAACTAGAAAGGCTAGCCTTTTCTCCCTTTCTTTGGCATTTTCAAGCAAACTAGTGAAGCCCTTGTAGAAAGCCAAATCAAACCACTGTTGACTTTTGCTTCAGCCAAGTCCTTGGGAGCAGCAGCCCTGATCACCACACTAGGGCTCTGTCTGGTTCCTAGGCGTGAAGCTTGCATGAGAGGAAGATGAATGGCTTGTCAAGACTACAGCCCATCAACATGGAGAACAGTGTGTCATTGAGCCTGGGTGTCTAACTGGTTTCTAATCATGGTAGAAGGCCACATATTTGGATTCCCCCCTTCTCCCTCTCTACCTCTTCATACTTCTCCCTCTCCCTCTCCCTCTCCCTCTCCCTCTCCCTCTCCCCTCTCCCTCTACCTCGCCTTCCCTCTCTCTCTCCCCCACCCTGTCTCTTTCTCTATCTCTCTCCCCATGTTTCGCCCTGTGTAACTGAATTTACTTATAAATTTAACTTAAGCTCTGTTCAAAGGTAAACTTTCCCCATGGATTTTGATCTAGATTCATGAATCAAGATTCACACTGAGAGAGTTGGAGAGTGCCTGTTGCAGGCTCTTCTGTGTAACAGAGATTTTCTTATTTTTATGTCTAAATTTTAAATCTTGAAACCTGGCATAGTGGCACATGCCTTTAATCTCAGCACTCAGGCTAAGGCAGGTAGGTACCTGTGAGTTCAAGGCAAGCCTGATCTATGTAGCAAGCTCAAGGACAGCAAAGACTATAAATAGAGTCCCTGTCTCAACACTATATGTATAAAACACAATATATAAAACATTTTCTATTATTTTACATATAATTCTCATGGACTTTAGTTTCATAAATTATATCATATCTTCAACTTCGAAAACACATAGCTTTGTGTCCAGGAAGTCCTTACTTATAGGACTCTATCTAATGTAGATAGAATGTGGAACCTCATATCAGTGGTTTTCTTTTTAATGCAATAAGATGTGAGTAGAAACACCAGGTGCTATAGAGCATGCTTGTGCAGCATATGAGAAATGACTGACAAGTTCTTTGCACTCATTCCAATTAGGCATTGCCTAAATGACACAAGCATTTTCTACTTTAAAGAATACAAAGAGAACCGACTCAAAGTCAACATTGGGGTGTCATCTGGCTCTACACACATTCTCTCCTGTAATGCTCAGAGCTGAGGTTCAGCAGGAATATGCACCTTGTCCAGGATCACAGTGCTAGTGAACATCTCACTCCATATTTTTAGATGAGCCACTAGTTACTTGATTGAACACAAAGTTAAAGGGTCTTTCTTTGAATCGAAAAGCATATCAAATGGACTGAAGGGACAAGCCTGGCCAGTTGTTGTCCCATATAGCCTAAAGACTTCTTCTATGTAAGATGCTGCAGACAGGCCAACAAGCAATCTCACTACCATCTCACTCAGCTGTAAAACTCCTCTGAATTTTACTGCAGGGGGGAATGGAGTCTAAACCACAGGCTCCTTTAGTCACTGTTAGCCTCTGGTGCCAGCCCTGTCACTCCTCCCTCTGCATGCCCTTGCTAGAGACCCCTGGTTGGATCCTAGAAGAAGGAGCCTTTGAACAGGCCTTCTTGTTCCCTTTCAGATGCATGAGCTATTAAGTACTTTTCATTGTAAAGAAGTGGGAACTCCCATGCATCCATTGTCCTTGTGCTGTGATATTCTTTTGTCAGAGAGCACTGGAGCCTATTGTTTAGATTCCTCTCTTGTTCACACTGAATTCTTCATGATGCTGCATATTTATTATATGCCATCCAGATTTTAAGACCTGTTTACTGGGATCTGGGGCAGTTGCAGAGGGCAGTGGTTCCACAACGACATACTCAAACAAGGCAGCTTCAAATGAGCCTTGTATGTCTGAGTGGAATTTTCTAGTGCAGATGCTAAGGGCAGGGAAGAATGTTAACTGCAAGGATATCAATCTTCTCTCCCAGGGAAAAGCAGCAATGAGATGGATCACTGGGTGTTTACCTAGCACAGAGCATGTAGTCCACACTCATTTGTCTTCTATTCAGCCTCCTTTCAGAGAGACATTATGAACTAGCCCCGCTTTCGTGATGGCAAATATCACCCGTGACAGCTTTGCAAGTGGCCTTAAGAGCTTGTCAGGAAACCAATCAATGTAGCTCTTCACAAAGGAATCTACTTGATCAATAGCACCAAGAAACCCCAGACCTAACAAACAGATCACATAAGAGCTGTCACGATCAATAGAAGTCACAGGAAAAATAAATTCTTAGGGCTATTTCAATGAATATATCATAAGTACTTTGTGCTGATAGCCTTTTCTCTGAGAATTTCCCAAACCCACCAAAGCAATAATGGGAGAGAGTACACATAGGCAGCCATAGGTTTTCTCATACAAGGACTTGACACAAGACACACATGTGGGATTCACAGAGAAGAAATAACTCTGATTTTGAAGGAAATTTATTCAGATATGTCCTGGTTTTCCTCACCAACTAGATTGTGAATGTGTTCTTAGATGAGACTTGTTTTGGTATATGAGAACCAAAGGCATGGCTCCAGCATGAGAACACCAGTGAATTAATTTCGAGCTTATCTCTACTCCTCAAGTTTCTCGTGGGACACATGCTATTAAGTGGAGATCAAACATCCAAACATCTGACTCCCCCCGCCCCCCAGAGTTCTTCAAAAACCTCTACATTTATTTATTTAGTTAGTTAGTTAAGTTAGTTAGTTAGTTAGTTAGTTAGTTAGTTAGTTAGTTTGAGACAGGGTTTCTCTGTATAGCCCTGGCTGTCCTGGAACTCACTTTGTAGACCAGGCTGGCCTTGAACTCAGAAATCCACCTGACTCTGCCTCCCCACAGCTGGGATTAAAGGCGTGTGCCACCATACCCAGCACAAAAAACTCTACATTTAAATGTAGTAAGCTTTCCTTGAAAACAGTTTGAAATGCAGATTAGGAGACATTGAAATCACTACAAATTCAAGTTTCCTCTTAGAAGAAAAGTAACATATTGAGATACTGTTTATCTTTTCTGGACTCTGAAGTGTATGTCAGTTATCTTGTTTCTTAACAAATTGCTCTTTACTTATAATTGAGTCTATGAATCATCAGTTGGGCAGGGATCAGAGGTGGGCTGGTTTTCTTTTTTCTGCATTTGACCAGGGTAATGTGTCTTCCATGACTTGATGTCCCAACAACACTCATGTCAAAAATGGCCATTGCCCACCTCTGGGAATAAGCCCTGGACTCTGGATTTCCTTCTTTGCATATTTTCTCCTCTTTAGATGGGCTACCTTGGGCCTTTTTGGATTATAGCACCTTACTGCAAGAGGATTGAAGCAAAATCAACTAAAACTTTGAAGGCTCGTGTAGAGGGATTTTAATCTATCTACCTTACTGCTCTGGCTGGAATCCAGACATGCCCTTAGCACACATATTTAATCCCAAACAATGAAGGTAAAATTAGTTTGTAGAAGGAAGCACCCATGTTTGAAAGTGATGTCTAATTTAGAAGCAGACAAAGTGATGAATCAGAGAAAGATTTGACAGACTAGGATCTGCCCAATTCCCATGAGAAGAGAGGAGAAAGAGAGGCTACTTAAGAGAGAGCAGCAGCAAGAGATGGAAGGAGAAAGAGCAGTTTTACTGAGACAATCATACAGAGAGAGGTAACAGGGAGAGAAAAAGCTAGACCCAGGTGAAAACAGAAAGAACCAGAGAAGAAAAGGGAGCCAGAAGATTAGAACATATTGCCAAAGGTAGTACGAGGCCAAGCAGCACATTTCAGACAGATGCTGAAAGAAGCCAATTTGAATTAGTTAATGTGGAAAAGAGTTTTGAGCCAAAACAGCTGAATTGACAAACCAGCCAGGAGTTCAGAAAGAACTAGAAAGGGCATGTTTATTCAGCAGTAAGTCTCATAGGCTTAAAATATTCTAGGCCTAGATAAAAGATTGTAGAAAGGCTAGAACCTTCCAGACCAGACATAGGTTATCACAAGGAGGCAGTAAGCCTCTATGACGACAATTACATCAGAGGAATAAAAGATGCAGTTACAGCTCACCTCAAGAGTCACACAATGTTACACCAGTATATTTTAGTCATCAGAATGAGACACAGGATGAGCCCACGTGGAAGGGGAGGAGATAGACCCCAGTTCTGTCGGCAGCAGCAGCAAAATCACATTATAAAGAGCAGAGCAGAAGAGATAAAAAGATCCCTGCTGTATTCACAAAACTTCTTTCACACTCCTTTCTTCTAATCCTTCTCCCATGACCCACTCAAATCAAGGAATCTGCTTTGCTCTTCTCCCCAAACGAGCTTTTGTGGAAGGAAATGAGTAAGAGAACGAGTGTATCTTGAAGGTTTTCTGTTTAGAGTTTAGAGGCAGGAAGAAACTAGGCACAGTTAAGAGGCTGGAATGAAACCCCGAGTCAGCTCTTGCACAGACTGTGGCTGGGCTCACTTTTAGGGAAGAAGCAGAGAGATGGGTTCAGATCACTAGAAGAGGGTACTGCAACAGTTTCTCAAATGGTCAAAGTCCTCTGTCGTGAAAGAGACAAAATAAATCCCCTAATGTAAAGCGTAAAACTCCAAACTACAGGTGCCATGAATCAGAGGTGAGACAGCAACCTATGTGGAGCAATGGCAGACCAGATTTCTGCATGGTTAGGAAATGCAGAGGACAGTAGGATCCTTCCCATGATGCTCCTAAGGGACCAAAACCTTGTACCTACTTCCTCTCAGCTAATACTCCTAAGTGTCCTTGGGGATGGCATAAGGGCTACTGTGTCTGAGCTATATTCTCATTACCGTGCTGAGAGAGATTAGATGTTTGTATATTTTGGTGTGCTGGTTATTTTTGATAGGCTGTGAATGGTTTATTTGGGCTCTTGATTCATAGCACTGTCCCGTTTCACAACAGCAGGGAAGACATGGAGGAGTCCATGATGGCAGGAGCCCGTGAGAGAGGCTTCTGCCATCCTGGTAGACCAGGAAGCAGAGCTGGAGAGGCTTAAAGCACAGGCAAGGCCTTCAATAGTTCATTCATAGGGACATTTTTCCACCAGCTAGGCCCCACCTCCTAAGGTTTCCACAGCGTACCAAAACAGCACCAATGACATGGTGTGGAAGATATTTCAGATTCAAACTACATTTGGTTAATTTCATAATGAGATCTCTCAGGCAACAAAGTAGACAGTGTTCATCTTGTGACAACTGATCCAGAAGTTCAGGTCATGTGTTCTCCATGCTCATTTGCTTAAATTGAACAAACATTTTTTGAGAGTCTGTTATGGACCAGGAATTGTGGAAATACAATGACATTGAAAAAAACCACAGCCAACGACAACAACATATACTTGACATTTCAGTGTTCATTGGTCTAAGAAGAGTTTCTTAGTGAAATCTCTTATAAGTTTCATTCTAGCAGAGAATAAAGAGCCTCATTAAGGCCTGTGTTCTTAAATGAGTGTGACTAACCTATGGGAGGAAGTTACCATAGACTTACCATAGGGAACCTTTGAACAATACTTACCATGACCATTGCAGGACAAATCGGAGCCTAGGGGCTCATCTCTAGCAAGCACTTCCAATTTTTATCTAAAAACAATAAATCAAACAGAAAATAAAAAATCAGGCTGAATTACACTACTGAAAATGGTTAAGGCCTTACATGTCCTATACTCTTTAATCTCTTAAACACACCCAGTGCCTGGTGTCTTCTGATTCTGTGCCCATTTCACTTTCCAAGCCAGGGTCCACTTGGACATTGGCCAATGTCAAAACATTTCTCATCACCCACTCACCTTAAGCAACCTTGATTTTTGTAGTCCTGTTAACATTTTTTCAAAACTTTATAATCTCTGGTATAATAGAGGCTGAGCTGATGACAATGTGACAATGGGTGATTATGACTCAATCGTGAAAACAAAGACATTCTCACATTTTGGGGGGAGGTGAGGCAATGCCCTTGTCATTTATAATAATCCACGAATGGAAATGGTGGGCTACAGAGCCTGTGGATTTTAGCATCAATGCATCAGTATATTTTATGACCTTTGTTCTCACCCAAGCCTGATGAGAACTTGTAATTCTTCTTCCTTTTAACTTTCAGAGAAACCCAGCAGTCAGCTGGAAAGAACGGGAGCCGCTGACATTTGTGAATGAGCACACAGCCCTCTCTCATTGATCATTTCTCCTTGAGCATCCTCTGAGAGCTATACATATACAATTCTCAGGGCAAAAATCTTTTCTCTGACAATGAACAATCTGTAGTTATATCCTGGATAAGCCCAGCTAGACTCAAAAATTGGTTACATGTCAGATAAGAGCTTGGAGGGCAACTTGGAATTTCTCAGGGATGTAAAATATCCCTTAGATCTAGACCAAAACAAAACAAGCAGGAGAAAACCAATCCATTAATCTGCTTGCTTGTCATCAGAAAAGCAACCTTTGAAAGTCTACAATATTTTGATTTTTCAAATAGTAAATCAAGAGCAGAAGTCCTTGAAAGAGTCAGCTTACAGATTTGTGTGTGTTATTAACCTGGGGCTAGGCACCTGTGGGGAAAGCTTCCCACACTGAAATGCTCTTGGCTTTTATTTCTCTTGGCATTGAACTGCTAAATGCAGTCAAGTGATAACTCTGAGGCTGGCAAAGGGGAGGTGATGCTCTTAGGAGGTGTTAGTCCCCAAGAACTATTCTTAAACACTTCACAGACTTCAACATTTGGATAGTCCTGAAACATTAAGTACCTTAAGAAATTGGTAGGCTGAACTCCACTGCTTCTGTATTATATACAATGAGGCCATTACAAAGGCAATGGATCAGGGTCTGGCCAGCGGATGAATGTGTAGAATGGAAGCTATTACTGAATTCCATGGTACAGAGGCTTTTATTCATACAAACATAGCTCCTAGTCTCAAGAGCAACTCTTTCAGGATGCTTGACCTAGGCCAGAACTTTCTGGTCAGCTTAAGCACAATGAGGATGCTCACCTTATAAGATTTCTAAGAATAAAAAGGACTCACCCCAGTAAGGTAGGAGGTTTTAGCATCATATCTGTAGCGAAACATGCCTTTTAACAGCTGTCCACAGAGAAAACCTCTCGTGTGAGACTGGAGTGGAGAAATCCTTGTGTACGAACAGAGCCAAATATGCAGCAACAGACACACTGAGGGCTGTGGGGAAGTGTACAAAGGACTGTTTGTGTACATCCCCATATCCTCCAAGCTATCACAGTTGAATGCTAAGAAAGAGCACCCAGGTCTCATTTTTTTTCCCATAGCAGAAAGTAAGAGTATGGCAAGGAAATATTTGGCTTCCACAGCGACATGTGCATTGCCCTAAAGCCAGATATGTTTCCATTCCATGCAAAATACTGATGTGGTCAGCATGGGTAAAGGACAAGGAAAAATTTGGAACAGGGAAGAAAGATAACACTCATGGAAAGCAGGGCTGGGAACTCGAATCCCACTCACCACTTTAATGGAAGGACACCGATGATTGACCAGTAGGAATTCTCCAAGATGGATGTATTTATGCGTGTCATCCTGTGTGGTTGGCTCCTTGAACATTTTCCTGTGGACAAAGAAGTGACAAGTTTCTGTAGATGGCTGGTGAGTGCACACACACAGAGCCCTCTTGCCTGGAGCTTGGAGGGGGAGCACAGTGAACATTTCAGGACACAACTCTGGATAAGACCAATTCAAGGCACTTAATATTTGTCTTGACCACACAGGATCAAGAGAAAACACACAAATTTAACAGATCCCTTCAGAGGTCTAGAGAGAACAAGCTGCAGATCACGTATGTCAGTAAAAAAAAAAAAAAAAAAAAAAAAAAAAAAAAAAAAAAAAAAAAAAAAAAAAAAAAAAAAAAAAAAAAAAAAAAAAAAAAAAAAAAAAAAAAAGGCCCACGAGAGCCTCAGAACTACTTACTGCACTTCCCAGTGATGGTATTTCTCTCCCAGCGCTAATCAGTAGAAGATGAAGGGTAGACCACTTCCTTACGTGAGCCGATGGCAACAGAAGACTTCAAGAAACGTGAAAAATCAAGGATAGGACATCACAAAGGAACACAATAGTCAGACACTGGACATTAGCTGATGAATGGATAGACAAAATGCGTTATGCCCAAATAAATGAGATATTGACACATTTCACCATGTGCTACATTGCGCTAAGTGAAAGAAGTTGTCACACAAGATCACACAGCACATAAGTCCATTTATATGAACTGCTTAGAGTAGGGGCAAATCTGTACACTAGTGGATGGCTAGAGCTAGGAGGACTATAGGGAATTGGCAGTGACTATTAATGGATACAACATTTCTTTGTGGGTGATGAAATGTTCTGAAATGGTGACAGGCACATGACTCCCTGAATATACTAAGTCTACTTCAAGAGTGTGAACTACAGGCATGTGACATACATCTCAATAAGGCTGTTACCTTAAAATATCCCCAATAGCACTTAACATTGCATGGTACCAGCAATAAGTGCCCCTTAAATGATATATATCGTGCTATTTTGTGACCCACCATGATCTAGTAACAGGAGATTGCACCTATCCACTTGAGGTTCTTCTCTCTAAAATGGAGGGAAACTACATGGATATAATTATCTACTTGGATGGAAACTGGGGTTTAAAAGGTGAGGGGGTAGGGATGAACTTGAATGTAAAAAATGATGCTCCTGTCAACTTCTACCTATAGTCTTCACATATGAATGTTTGTGTTATTTTCATATTATATCCCACTTTTCCCAAGG